>JAHTLZ010000252.1:5549812-5561574 GCA_023846285.1 Phrynocephalus versicolor
CCCCCCCCCCGCAAGCTGGGTACTCCTTTTACTGACCTCGGAAGGATGGAAGGCTGAGTGAACCTTGAGTCTGCTACCTGGGATTGAACCCCAGGTTGTGAGCAAAGTTTTACCTGCAGGACAGGCATTTAACCACTGTGCCACGAGGCCACACTAAGAAATGGTAAACAACAACAACAACAACAACAACAACAACAACAACAACAACAACAACAACAACAACAACAACAACAACAACAACACCACATTCAAAAAGAAGGGATGCCTAACCTTCCATCTAAAAGTCGCAGAACAGGGTGGCTGTTCTCTGAGAGAAAGCTTGCCTAAAGCTCCCTCAGCCTACTTGCAGATAGATGGGACCAGCCTGGCCTGTGGGCTTGTGACAAAGACAGAAGAATGGTATAAAAGTTGGAAAATTCCAATCTTACAGATCTCTTTAAAAATCTGTGAAAGTGCCCTTTAAAAACAACTGGAAACTGGATGAATTTTCTCCCCAGTGAAGAAATATTACCACTTTTGAAAAGTAACATTTTTGTTCCACCTTCCTGGCCAAGAAGACCAACCGGTGATAGTTAAATTGCTCACAGGATGTGTTTTTGGAAGCCTGGATTTCTCCTTTCCTCCCCCCCCCCCTTTTCCTTTCCTTTCCTTTCCTTTTCTTTCTTTCTTTTTCTTTTTCTTTCTTTCTTTCTTTCTTTTTTTTGGACAAAACGCAGTGGCAACTCTGGCTGCTGCTCTCGGGCAGGCCCTCAGAGGAATGCTCATTAAATGTTTTCGAGTGTTGTTACTCTAGTCACACATCACCAAAAGAGCTCTCCATTGCTGTTTTTATTGTTCCTATTTAGTCATCGCCTCTGTGTGCAGTGGCACATTTTGAAGTGTAGTCACTCATCGGGAGAGTCCCGATAGCTGTGTCCCCAATAAAAATGCAAAAAAAAAAATGCAGGTAGCGGAGTTGATCCATCCCCCTCTGCATGGAGAACGCACGTATAGCAACAGTGAGTGGGAGAGAAGCATCAATACACACACTGATTGTCATCCATTTCATTGGATCAAATTAAATTCATTTGTAATGGCAAATGGTAGTGGAGTGTGGGATGGGTCATAGAATCATAGAGTTGGAAGAGACCTCAAGAGCCATCCAACTCTAACCCCCTGCCATGCATGAACCCCCATCACAGTATTTCCGACAGATGGCCACCCAGCCTCTGCTTAAAAACCTCCAAAGAAGGAGACTCCACCACCCTCCGTGGCAGCTGCCGAACAGCTCTAACCGTCAGGAAGTTTCTCCTAAGGTTCAAATGGAATTTCTTTTCCTGGAGTTTGAATGAAACCATTGTCCAGGGTCCTAGTCTCTGAAGCCAGGGAAAACAAACCAGTCCCCTCTTCAATATGGCATCCTTTCAAATCTTTAAGCATAGTATCATATCACCTTCTTTGGTGTGTTGTGCTTTGACAGAGGAAACCCGGGAATTCAGAAAGATACAGCTTGCCCTAAACCAGCATTTTATCCAGCAGTTGAACAATATCCAAGAGGTTTTCCCCAAAACACTAGGAGAGTGATGAGGAGGGGTTGCTAATTCCCTAGAGGATAGGATGAAAATCCAAAATGACCTTGACTGATTAGAGTGTTGGGCCAAAGCTAACAGAATGGATTTCAACAGAGGGAAATGTAGGGTGCTGCATCTAGGTAAAAAGAATGAATTGCACAGATATAGGATGGGAGATACCTGGCTGGAAAATAGTACCTGTGAAAAGGATTTGGGAGTCTTGGTGGACCACAAATTGAACATGAGTTAGCAGTGTGATGTGGCGGCCAGGAAAGTCAATGTGATTCTTGGTTGCATCAACAGAACCATAGTGTCTAGATCAAGGGAAGTGATAGTACCACTCTATTCTGCTCTGGTCAGACCCCACCTGGAGTACTGTGTCCAGTTCTGTGCGCCACAATTTATAAAGGATGTTAACAACCTTGAGTGGGTGCAGAGGAGGTCGACCAGGATGGTTGACGGTCTGGAAGAAATGTCATATGAGGAACGGCTTAGGGAACTGGGAATGTTTAGCCTTTCAAAAAGAAGACTGAGGGGGGATATGATAGCTATGTTTAAATATTTGAAAGGATGTCATATTGAAGAGGGAACAGGTTTGTTTTCCATGGCTTCAGAGACTAGGACTTGGGGAAATGGTTTCAAACTACAGGAAAAGAGATTTCATTTGAACATCAGGAAGAACTTCATGACAGTTAGAGCTGATCGGCAGTGGAATATGTTGCCACACAGGGTGGTGGAGTCTCCTTCTTTGGAGGTTTTTAAGTAGAAATGCTGTGATGGGGGTTCCTGCATGGCAGGGGGTTGGACTGGATGGCCCTTGAGGTCTCTTCCAACTCTATGATTCTATGATCTCCATATCAGCCACTCACTCTGAGCCCTTTTCATCTTGCACCAGAAGCAGGCCTTTTGTACAGCTAATGAACCTTCATTATTCATCCACACCCCTGTCACTTACCAAATACATTGCATTGCAAGAGAAGCAGTTAAAATTCTACACACTGTTGCTGAGGAAATCCACTTCACCCTGGCTGTCATCAGCATCCTTGCTAAGCTGAGAGGTAAGGGGGGGGGGGTTGATAGATGATATCATTATGGCTAGCAATTTAAAAACTGCCATGACATTGACACGGTGAGCTCTGGTTCCACTACATCACTATACATCTAGCACAAAGGAGTGGGCCTATGGAGTTACTTTCCCTATGGAGAAAGAGTCAGTAGGTCAACCAACCAACCAACCAACCAACCTGTTGGGAACGATTCCAGGAAGAAAATTAAGAATTTTTGGTTCCTTATATACCATCCTGTATAGGAACTACAACGTGGACCGTCTAGTTGGCAAGCATCAATTCTCAAATTCTGTATTGATCCCACTCACCTAGGCCAGCTGTTGAACACCTCTGAACAAAAACGCCTATACAAGTTACAAATAATGGAATTAAGTATATCGAGTCACCGTATGGCATGCACATGCTTCAGTCAATTGCCAGTGTGGTATCATACGTAGAGTGACTGACTCAGCAGAGCTGGTTTTAAATCCCTGGATTTGCCAGGGGAGCCACTTGAAATATTTAACAAACCTTGAAAAACTTGTTAGGATCACAATACGTCCATGCCATTGGGATGGCTCCGAAGAACGATCCTAAAGTTAGGTGAGAACAGGTTAGGTTATTCTCAGCCTAAGTTCTTGAATACCAACATAAAATAATTCCTGATTCAGAAGCCATAACAAGCAAAGGCCACAGGTACCCATTTTGAGTAATCATCTATACAAAGAAAAGTAATCAGTCACCAGGTGACAGATCTATTATACTCGTATACACCACACATTTCGTTATAAGTGCATCTTATAATATATTGCAAGATGATTAAAAAATGATATATACAAGGCACAGTTGTTGCAATATGCTTATAGCACACGTATAATTGATCTGTCACATTGCTTTTTTACTATTTATTTATTTATTTATTTATTTATTTGGGTGATTCCTCAGAATCAAAACCATTGCCTATCCTCTAAGAGATAAGGGAAGTGGGAGTGAAGATACTAAGGGTTATAAATTCCTTCCTTCCTTCCTTCCTTCCAACCATTATCAACTCCTTCCTTCCTTCCTTCTGGGAAGTATCTCTTCCTTCCTTCCTTCCTTCCTTCCTTCCTTCTGCATTTCTATCTATTTCTCTCTCTTTACAAAACTCAGAGAGGGCCTCCTGGCCGTGGAATCTTATTCCAGAAAAGTAACTTTCCAAAAACGTGACAGCCATCATATATTGGGCATAAACCTGCTGATCAGCAGCATCTTCAGCCTCTGGAACATCATCCAACGGGAACGAGCAGCTGTCAAAAATGACGGGCCGGGTTTTGACTGGATGCCCACAGCTAGTGCTGTGGAACTGTGTCTGTGTGGTTTTGAAGAAGACAGGGCAGAATTCATTTCCCAGTTCCCACCACTTCCTTCCCGCTCACCGCCATAAGCACGGTAATGACCTGTTCCAATCGGGGAAGATTTAATGTTCTGTTGGTATGTTAATTGTACTTGCCCCCCCCCCACTCCTGGCCCAGAAGCATCTAAGAAATATGGCACTGACACGGTTGTGTTTTTGTTTTGTATTCCCCTCCCCTCTTTTAATGCTATGGGGTGTTTTGGGGTGGCACGATCTCACTCTTCATGACTGAGAAATGAACTATGTGACAGCTGGTGATTTCTTTTCCAGGTGAATGAGAGATTGCTCCAAAATGAATTTGTTTGTATTTAATTACATTCCATCCCCCAGTGAGACTTTTTTTAAAAACAAGATTATTCCATCTGAGCTGCGCTGACTCTGTTTAGAGGGGAAATCAGAAAGGGAAGGGAAGACATTATTGCACATGAGAGGTTGTGTTTTCCTACAGTGGGAAGAGAGGTACACGGGTATTTCCTCTCCACCCAGATGGACGCAAAACTGAGCCTCGTGTACCAGCTTGACAAGATGAAATATGAACAGACATGGGACTCCAGAGGAAGAAGGAAAATATATATATATTTCCCCCTGACTAAAATTCAGAGCACTGCAATTTCATTTTGGAGAGTTCATAGATGTGACAGGCTCTGCATTATTTGCTCACACAGCTCTGTCAAAATACATCAGAATAGTCCCCACCTCGTAAGGCCAATAGTTCTTATGGTGGGGGTGGAGAGACGGATCCCCAGATGCTGTTAGATTTTAGCCCCCTAAACCCTGAGTGATCATAAGTCAAAGATTCTCCAAGCGGTTTGTGCCATCAATATGTCAAGGGATTAGTTGTTTTTTTTTAAAGGTTTCCTAGGAATTTGGTTCGTCTTTTAGTTACCAGAATATAAGGCAGAAAAACACAGAAACAGGAAGGTATCAGCTCTAGTTGCACCACCCCCTCCTTGGGTTGCATGTGAAATCCAGGGCTTTCTATAGTAAAAGTCACTCTAGAAGCATCTTTAAGTAGAAATGGTACCTTTAGAATAGAATATAATAGAGTTTTATTGTCATTATGCATATGCAAGATATGCACAATAGAGATGGGCACGAAACAAACAATTTTTCGTTTTTGTTTTCATTTTTTCGTTTCGTTACGTGACGAAATGACAAACGAATTTTGTCCCTAAAATGAAACAAAACAAACAGAAACACCGGAAATTTTGTCGTGCATTTCTTTTCAGTTACTGCAATATGAGTGAATTGCTTGAAATCCTTTAAAAAATCACAAAAAAATGAAATAAATGGTAACGAAATGGTAACGAAACAAACGAAAATGAAAACAATTTTTTTGCAAAAAATTCACGAAAAACGGAAACGAAACGAAACGGACCCTCCAAAAGACAAAGGACAAATGAAATGCCATTTTTTTGAATCGTGCCCATCTCTAATGCACACCGAAATTAGAGTGCTGTTCCACAACACACTCTAAACAAGGAACCATACAAAACACATAAAACACCATACAAGATATTAAAAACTCTTAAAATCGCTTTCAAAATTTAAAACTTAAAACTTAAAAACTGATTAGGATGGTGCTAAAACTGTCGCGTTTAACTTTGATACCGCTCTGGGATAAAAACTGTTATTTAGTCTATTTGTCCTTGACCTAAGAGTCCTATATTTCCTGCCAGACGGCAACAGTTCAAAAAAATCGGTGGCCAGGATGCGAAGGGTCTCTCAGAATTCTAGATGTCTTCCTCAAGCATCTGGAGTTGTATAGTTGTATTGTATACTTTCAGTCATCATCTGTAGTTACAGTCGGAAGTACAGAGGAAGGATAAAATAGAGCCTATGCTTCTCACAATATGGTCAATAAAGAAGACAGCAACCAGCAACCCAGGAGTGTTCCAGCTATGATGAAAAAGATGGGAAGAATGTTGCCAGTCACATAGGGCCTTTTTACACGACCCCTAAGATCCGCTGGTCCCTTAAATTCGGACCAGAGATCTTGGGGGTCTGTCGCTCTTCCTTCCTCCCCACCACTCCTGGCTGCTGGCTGCGTGAGGGGAGGGAGGGGGGAAAAGCCTTTAAAACGGACAAAAGAAAAAGCCTTACCTCCTGTGCCTGCTCTGAGCCCTGGTGGGAGCCACGATTACTTCCTGGTTCCTCTTAAAGGGACGGGAGGCAAAAGAAAAACAACAAAAAGAAGCGAGGAGAGCCGGCACTCTCCGCATCAGAATTTTTCACCCTCTTCAAGCAGGTACAAGAAAAGTGCGCTGGGTCACGCTTAGGTGGGCGGGGTCGCACTTAATTGTCTGCAAACTCCGGAGCTGGTGGGGAAACATTTTTAAGCTCCGGAGCTTGCAGCCATCTGCGGCGGAGTTTAGAGGTCGTGTATAAACGCCCATAAATAGCAAAGGACAATCACTTTAGGCTGTAAAAACATATCCCATTGATCCAATGTTAGTGCACTCCAAACAAGGATCACACAAAGAAGATGGACACCAGCTCGATTCACTTTACTTCCTGGTGTATAGCCATAGTGTGGCATGAGGTGTAGGGTAGGTACTCAGCAAACTGACAATGGGCCTTTCAAATGAGTGCCCCCCTTGACCAAGGACAAAACAAAACAGTAGCCAGAGCCACAGCAAAAGAGATGGAACCGATGATGTGCCATCATTCCATCATTCTGGTTTTGTTGCTTTCCGTTCATTCTGACTGGCCAGAGGGGTACACAGGAATTGCCTTTGGATAACAGATGTTAATGGGAATAACAGACTGTTAATGGATAACAGACTCAGTGGGAAGCCTGATCGAGCACAGCTACAGTACAGCCAATTAAGAGGAGGATGAGAGGCCAGTGGGAGCCACAGAGACTGGTTTCTTGAGGAAGCAAAGCCACTCTGGTTTTAATCAGAACTTTAAAGAAGCTTTAAAAGATACCGAACCTATTTGGGAATGGGTTTCAGCACTTTGGACAGCTCCAACAAAAGTCAGGAGGGGCCCAACATCCAGAGCAGATTCATCACCCCACAATATGAAGAAAGAGTCATCAGCCTCCTTTGGGGTAGAGCAGGCCTGCCCAAAGTCCGGCCCGGGGGGCCAAATCCGGCCCGCCAGGCCATTCTGAGTGGCCCGCGTCTGGCTGGCCCACCCCTCCCTCCCCCTCCTTCACCCCATGTTTTTTTAAAAGAAAGTGGGTGGGGCTTGCAGTGGGGTGGCAGGGTTGGGGAGCAACCGGCCCCTGACACATTCTCAGCCACCAAATCTGGCCCTCCTTACAAAAAGTTTGGGCACCCCTGGGGTAGAGACTACAAAGAGCAATGGGTGAGGAGGGAAACGGAGACTACGGCAGTTCATGGACCCAAGAGATGGTAGATAAAAATAAGGCAAGATGTTTTCTTGACTTTGGGGGAATCCACTTGGCTTATTCCAAGATTGCAACCAATGAAAATGGCCCACAATATTTATTTGTTTGATTTTAAACAGTTCTCTCTCACCTTTCTCCTCCAAAGGACCAAAGGAGCACCATCTATGTTCCCCTAAAACAGGGGTTGCCAACCTGTGGGTCCCTAGATGTTCTTGGACTGCAACACCCAGAAGCTTTCATGACTAGCTATGCTGGAAAGGGTTTCTGGGAGTTGCAGACCAAGAACGTCCCAAGGTTGGGAACCCCTGCTGTAAAGCAGCAGTGGGGAACTTGTATCCCTCCAGTTGTTGTGAGGCTGCAACTCCAGCCCTCCACCTTCCTTGGTCATGCTGGATGAGACAGGCTCTCCCTTATGAGGAAAGGCTAAAACATTTGGGGCTCTTTAGTCTGGGGAAAAAAGGTGCCTGAGTGGGGATAGGACTGAGACGTACAAAATAATGCAGGGCATGAGTCAAGTGGATAGAAGGACGCTCTTCTCCCTCTCACAAAATACCAGGACTAGGGGACATCCATTCAAATTGAGGGCTGGGAGAGTAAGAACAGACAAAAGAAAATATTTTTTCACCCAGTGCGTTGTTAGTCTGTGGAACTCCCTGTCACAGGAGGTGGGGATGGCATCTGGCCTGGATGCCTTCAAAAGGGAATTGGACAGATTCCTGGAGGAAAAATCCATCACAGGTTACAAACCATGAGGGAGATGTGTAATCTCCAGGCTTAAAACCGGGGTACTTCAAGGGCCAGATGCAGGGGAGTGGGATCAGGAGACAGATATCTAGTCTTGTGTGCTCCCAGACGCATCTGGGGGGGCCACTGTGAGATGCAGGAAGCTGGACTAGATGGGCCTTTGGCCTGATCCAGCATGGCTCTTTTATGTCCTTATGTCCTTATGGGAGATGCAACCCAGCCTCTGTACCATGGCCAAAGGGTCATTGGTCCAAAGCTGACATGGTTAAAACTCTACAGACACCCCTGCAAAAAACAACCCGTACTCAGGAGTCCTTTTTGTGTTCCTTCCCCTGGCTTCCCCCTCCTCCAGTCTTGTACCCTCCCATCCATTTCCAGCCTAATTATGCCGCAAATCTGTCCAGAGGAAGGCAGCTTCGTTGCCGGCTGCATAGGATGCAAAACGCGCTTTGCAGAATCCGTAATGAGCTGCGCTCCGTCAAGGCCCTTCCATGGGATGCCTTCGGAGTAAACCGAGACCATGGCAAGCAATTAAGCAGCCAAACACGTTGTAAATGCAGCCGAGCACACGGCCTGGTTGGAGCTCAGCGGCAGCTGTTCGCCAAGCCTCATCCGATCGTGGTCCCCTGAAAGCCCACGGTAATGAGACAGATGGAAGAGAAAACAAAGGCTGGAAACATGCACACTTAACCGTCTGCACATCCCGGAGTGCAGCGGGGCCACCAGGACAGTGAAGGACTTTGAGACAGAATCCATCCAATCTTCTCCACTTAGTCTTGAATTGATTGAATTCTCCACCATGCAGGCACTCTGCGCTACCACTGCACTGTAAAGACCCCTCGGTTTTATTAACTCAGTTGTAGCTTTGAGACCCACCTTCCTTCCAAGAATTTCACGGTGACTTCCGTGACCTTTGCCCTTCTACTTATGTTCACGACAACCCTGTGGGGTAGGTTAAAATAGGATAAAACAAAACAATTGGGCTCGTTGTCCAATAGGCTAATTGCCATGCAAAGTCAACCCATGAGATGCAATGTTTCCTATCGTAGGCTGTGTATTCCGACCCCACCCACCCACCGACCCCTCCTGTGAGTAGAGATGGGCACAAAACGAAAAAAAAAATTGTTCCATTATTCGTTATTCATTTCATTATGTAACGAACCAAATAACGAAAATTGTAATGAAATTGGATCATTTTTTTGATTCGTGCCCATCTCTACCTGTGAGGCATATAATTCACAGTTGGAGTGTCCCTAGTTCATAACTGGCTATTTGACAGCCTTAAGCCACAGAGAAGCCCCACTACTAGCAAGGTAACCAGTAGAGATGGGCAAGAAATGAACAATTTTTCGTTTCCGTTTTTGTTTTTTCATTTCATTACATAATGAAACGACAAACGAATTTTGTCTCTAAAATGAAACGAAACGAACAGAAACACCGGAAATTTTGTCGTGCGTTTCGTTTCTGTTACTGCAATATGAGTGAATTGCTTAAAATCCTTTTTAAAAAATCACAAAAAAATGAAATAAATGGTAACAAAATGGTAATGAAACGAACAAAAATGAAAATGAATTTTTTGCAAAAATTCACGAAAAACGGAAACAAACCGAAACGGACCCTCCAAACGACAAACAAAATGCCATTTTTTAAATTCATGCCCATCTCTAGTAACCAGTCTCATTTTCAAACCACTCTTACCATCAAACTAGTTCCTCTTTTTTCACTTCACATGCTGCCCTTAGCAGATGTGGCTACCAGGGACCTTTCTAGGCTGATGTGACTGTCAGATCTACCCAGCAGTAACCCATCATCCCTGCCTCTGAATTCAAAGAGCAGCCCACCTTTCTGTTCAGCTCTCCCCCACCCTTCTACATCATCAGTTTCAGTTGAAAGCAATGAATCTGTTGAAGGCTGGTGCTCAAAGACATTGTGGTTTTAGCTTGCTGTAGATCTGTTCAACTGTAAGTAAATGAAACTTTGTTTTTATTCTTACTCCAGCTAATGTCTCAGAGTGAGTTACTGAGACTGTGGGTGCCAGCTGATGAGAAAAAGAGGCGGACTAATCTGGGGAACCTGTAGCCAGTTCTGCCCTGTGCAGTCAGACAAATTTAACCAACATTCAGCACCCTGCAATACTACTAACATCCAACTAAAATTTACCCTTGTGGAACTCCAGACTGCTAGTTCTTATCCTTCTGTTTGATTGCTAGGTTTACTTTGGAAAAGTTTGAGAAGAAAGAGGTACAACCTACGAGAATAGCTTCTTGGCTGAAGATACTTGAAGACCACTTTAGAAACATGGAGCATTGTTCAGTGCCGTTGTACACAAAATCAGAATAACCATCATGATATCTGCTCCATGGTACAAAAGAGGAGGAGGAGGAGGAGGAGGAGGAGGAAGAGGAGGAGGAAGAGACAGAACACCATTTTTGCCCAACTATATGGGATGAAGGAAGAAGCAGCAAAATGTGTGTGTTAGAGAGTGTGGAAGAATAGAGAAATGCCCACATTCCAATGAAGGAGGAAAGAGTCTTGTAAATATAAGGTGCAGGAAAAAAACAGAAGAGGTTTTCAATGGATATGGCAGAAGGGAAATTATTTCTTAGTGCTGGCATGGTTCATTAAACCTCTCACCATTCTAAAGCTTCTGCGTAAATACCTGCTGAGTTTAGCCAACCCAGAAGCCTTTGACCTTGAAATCCTCACCTTTGTGTTCATGTCTTGATCCATCATTAATGGTCACTGCGAAAAGCCCCGGGGTGTTCTTTGGACATTCATGAATAGTGTGTGATCATATTTGTCAACACTTGCTTACGCAGATGGAGCCAGCTCAGAGGTGGAGGGTTGGGGAGACCTCGTGCTGCCGGAAGGAAGCACTGAGCCACCAGATGGCCAAATAATCTACTTGCATTATTTGTGGCCATCTTGCAGAGCAGGTGGCTCTCCCAAGTGAAATCTGAAATGGCATCCCTGGGGGAAAAAGACACGGGCCAAGCCGGACGTCACTTGCCAGCTGGGCACCAGAAGAAGCCAAGTTCTGCAGACTTTTAAATCAGCCCATGAAGGGGCTTACGGAGAGGACAGAGGCTGAACCACAGAGCTTGGCATGACTCGTTTTCCAGGGAACCAGATTCCAAGGATTCCCCCAGCCTGCAATGGATACATGAATTCTGGATGTTGTAGTTTAAAAAAAAATAACTTTTTCAGGCTCTGATCCAGTGTTGGAAAGAAGCCAAGGTGCTTGCAACTGAAGCCAACAGACAAGCTTGATGAGCTCTATCTGTCCTGTAGTCCCTCCATCTCATTTGCTACCCCAGCAGCTCCTCACCGCCGCCTATGGAGCTCTGTGACCCGGATGTCAGGTAAGAGACGCCGGTGGGGTGGGGAAACACAAACAGAGCGAAACGGACATTTCCCTTCTGTTCCGTTCCCGTTTCCTTGGAGGGGGTTGTTCATTATTCGTTTCGTTACCTAACAAAACGAATAACGAATAACAAAATGAATTTTTGGATTTGCTTCGTGGCCATGTCACAAAATCAGAATAGCCATCATGAAATCCGCTCCATGGTACAAATGAGGAGGAGGAGGAGGAAGAGGAAGAGGAGGAGGAGGAGGAGGAGGAGGAGAAGAAGAAGAAGAAGAAGAAGAAGAAGAAGAAGAAGAAGAAGAAG
>JAHTLZ010000252.1:5561584-5573763 GCA_023846285.1 Phrynocephalus versicolor
AAGAAGAAGAAGAAGAAGAAGAAGAAGAAGAAGAAGAAGAAGAAGAAATGAACAGAATGAAACAGAAATTTCCATTCTGTTCCATTTTCCTTGGAGGGGGTTGTTCGTTATTCATTTCGTTACCTAACAAAATGAATAACGAATAACGAAATGACTTTTTAATTTGCTTCATGCCCATCTTTAGTCAGGATCAGCATGGGGTGAAAACGGAGCTGCTGGAGCTGACCTGTTAGGCACGAACATGACCAGCTGGCCGGCTAGTGTGAAGAGCCTTTCCAGATCCCTTGGCACTGGCCAGCTAGCCTCGTCCTTTCTCGGGGGTGGGGGGAGCAGCCAAAGTTCTAGCATATTAAAACAGAACATGTGTTTGGAGCAGTTGCGTTCCTCTCTGCTGACAACCCCCAGGAAAAAGCTTACTGTGTCAGTTATCAGCAACCTCATACTTCTTGTCTTTGTAAACTGTCGTTGAAAAGACAAAGGCCTTTGCTTGCTTTCCCAGGTAAAAGCCTGGCTGAGCAGGAGGGGGAGAAAAGGCCCCACCTCCCTTCCCCCACCCAAAGAGGTAGAGAAAGTTACAAAAGGAGCCAACACAGCATTAGGGAGGGAACTGAGCTTTGCCTTCCCTTGCAAGATAACAGTTTGATATTAAAATATTCATTGGGTTTAAATCGGAATTGGAAATGAGGGCTGTGAGTTTTTCGGAATGCAAGGAACAGCCGAGACAACGAGTAGAAAGCAAAAAGCCACGGAAGAGCAACATCCTTTTTTTTGCGAGTACTCCTCTCCACCCGAGACAGATCTTCTCCCCCCCCCCCGATTCCCCTCTATTCCCTACCACCTGTGGAACTCCCCGCCACAGGATGTGGGGATGGCATCTGGCCTGGATGCCATCCAAAGGGGATTGGACAGATTCCTGGAGGAAAAGTCGATCACCGGTTACAAACCATGATGGAGCTGTGTCATCTCCAGGCTTAAAACCAGGGTCCTTCAAGGGCCAGATGCAGGGGAATGATATCAGGATACAGAGATCTAGTCTCACACGCTTGTAGATGGATTTGGTGGGACCACTGTGAGATACAGGAAGCTGGACAAGATGGGCCTTTGGCTTGATCCAGCATGGCTCCTCTTATGTTCTCATGTTCTTATGTTCCTCTGTCTTCAAAGGCTCTTCTCTACCCTTCACCTGCCTTGGCAAAAATACGGCAAAAAGACATGTCCCCTGAAGGGAACAGCTTTATGATGAAGAGCATCCGGCATGGTTCTTGTCCAAGCACAGCATCACCCTAGCCAAATCAGGGCACTCGGGAGCCCTTGGAAAGGAAGACTTGGCAGGTGAGGAGGCATCTGGCAAAGAGAGGGGCATCCCCGCACCCTGTTGGCAAGGCTGGGATGCGTCATCTGCTGGGCTTGATCTTTTTCCTTGAAAGCAGAGCATAGGTTGAACAGCAGGTGCACGTCAAATCATTCCCTCTTTATGTGGCTTGATGTGAAATGATAGCGGCCATTATGAATCCCAGCTCAACTTGTGGGGTCCCCCAAGGTTCCGTACTGGGACCCCTGCTTTTCAGCTTCTTTATAAATGATCTAGAAGTAGGAGTAAATAGCAAGGTATCCAAATTTGCCAGAGACACTAAATTGTACAGGACAGTAAAAACTGAGACTAAGGAATTGAACTCCCTGTCTTCGAGCCTTTTCACACAACCCCTAAGATCTACTGGCCACTTAAATTCGGACCAGAGATCTTAGGGGTTTGGGGCTGTTCCTGCATTCCCACCCCCTCCGCACTCCTGGCTGCTGGCTGCGTGAGGGGAGGGAGAAAAAAAAGGAAGAAAAGAATGCCGCTCACCTCCGTTCTGCCATCCCGGCACTGCATTCAGATCTCTTAAAGGGGCAGGGGGCAAAAAAAGAACAAACAGAAACAAGGAGAGCCCGGCAGTCACTACGTTATATCCGCATCAGGAATTTTCACCTCCGGAGAGCAGGTACCTGAAAAGTGCGCTGGGACGCACTTAGGTGGGCGTGGTCGCACTTAATTATCTGTAAACTCCTGAGCTGGTGGGGAAACAATTTTAAGCTCCGGAGCTGGGAGCCATTTGCGGCGGAGTTTAGGGGTCGTGTACAAATACCCTTCATCTCCACAGACGGACCCCCATGCTCCCCAAATCACAACAGACAGAGAAAGAGAGAGAGAGAGAGAGAGAGAGAGAGACGCTTCAGCCGGAGACAATGGATGCTCCTGTTAAGGCTGATAAAGTTGCTCAGCACTTCAGTCAACTTGGACGTTTCCATCAGCAAAACGCAGTAGGTAGGAAAAGTTTATTAGTAATAACAGCTATGATTTTTATCACCTCCTTTAATTAGAAAAGAGCAGATTCCCCAGGTGTGCGAGAGAGGAAGCGTTCATCTTCTGCTCATCTTGTAAAAGCGGGTGGTGAGTCACCCGACGGTGTGTCTTTAATGAAAGGTCTTCCCGTTACCACTGATGCTCATTTTAATGGCTTGGCCTTGGGGTGGCCTTAGAATAGGAGAAGCACTCTTTCATTTATAAAATCCCAGGGCCGGACATATTGACCCAGGGACTTCTACAGCGGCAGAGGAGGCCATACGAGGTGAGGCTGGTAATTAAAAGCAAGTGTTGGTCTGGAACCAATTTCAAGCTCACGTCCTCCCCTTGCAGAAACATGTTTGCTTACTTAGTTCAGGCAGGGCTTCCAGAAACTCTTGTTTGGCTTCTGTTGCGCAGGCGGCAAGAGACCTCACAGGGAAGGCAGAGCGGCAGGATTGTGGGGGGACATGTATGCTGGTGGAGGTTTAGTTGCCTGGCCATCAAAACTGTCCCAATGGTAGCCTACACCGCAGTCAGACCACATTCATAACACAGAATGGCTGATACTTCACATCCATCTCATCGCTGTTTGCGGTCCTGCTTGGGACCAGTACGAAGTAATCTTACCGCACGTCCATTGCGGGACAAGGGGAGCTCGTTCCAACCACACACCCCTGAACTGTGATTTAAGCGGGATGAGGGATTCCCCTCCCTGGCCTCGGGAATCTGCTCATCATGCTTTTCGTTCCGAGATGAGCGCCGTGAAGTCACGCTCATCCCGGAACGAGTGACGATAGGAGCAGAACCCATCTAGTGGCAGGAGTGGGAAGCGACATTCGCCAGTAAATTCCCTATGGAGTTAGCAATGCAGTGAATAGCTCTTAAAAGACAAATGCATCGAAGTTTGAGAGAGAGATCTGGAATGAAGAGATCCACCTTCTGAGAAGCTAAACCAGGCTTCAGGCGCCTGTCACAAAAACACGACCACTGGGGCTTATGGATGGCAGTGGAAAAATATCTTTTA
Source organism: Phrynocephalus versicolor (assembly GCA_023846285.1). Classification (NCBI taxonomy): domain Eukaryota; kingdom Metazoa; phylum Chordata; class Lepidosauria; order Squamata; family Agamidae; genus Phrynocephalus; species Phrynocephalus versicolor. Next base: position 5,564,935 of record JAHTLZ010000252.1, read on the forward strand.
AGTAGGCCGAACACTAGCCAACTGGCAAAAATAGCCCGCCAGGATGTTCAGGCAGGATTCTTCACTAGCTCTGCTCTGAGCTTTCCAGGTGGTCTCTCGTCCAAGAGCTAACCCTGCCTGGCCCTGCTTAGCTTCCACTGGTTCTGCTGTGGATGGCATGGTGTTCCCAAGTGTTCCCAAACTCTTCCCAGCATGGCAGAGCCCAGCAGGACTGGTGTTCCACTCACTGGCAGAGCAGCTGGGACTCCAAGGTCACCTCCATGCCACAATCTATGTAGGTAGGGGGATGCGCGGAGGGAAGAGTGAATTTTTGCATGACCACAAGGGCTCCACTCATAACTTTAAACAGGAGAGGCGCTTCGGAGTTGCACATTATATTTCCAAGATCGTTTTACGGACGATGAATCAGAGACATGATTAATATATGGAACTCATTATCCCGAAGATGTGAGCATACCACTCTCTTAGGCTGATTGAAAGGGGGATTAGGGACATTCGTAGAGGAGAAATCTGTCCCTGGTTATGGATCCCGACAACTCAAAAGAGCCAAAGGACACAGAAGCAATGTACCACTGAGTATCAGCTGGTGATGGGGAGTCACACTTCCAAAGTCAGGCATGTCCAAATGTCAGCCGTCCTGATGTTTTGGACCGCAACTCCCAGAATTCTAAGCTTAGATTGCCAATGGCAAAGGACTGTGGGAGTTGGGGGTCCAAAACATCTGGAGGGCTGAAGTTTGGACATGCCTGGTGTGGAGATCTTCCCCTCAATCTCTCTCCCTCCCGTCCTCCCTCCCTCCCTCTCTCTCTCTTGTCTTTGCCGTATGTCGTATGAATAAGTGGTGCTAATATAGATTACTCAATGGCAGGACCATTCTTTTTCATCTGTCACTTACTCAGAGCATCCCTTTCTGCGGATTGACAGAGATGGGGCCAAGAGTTTATTCCGAAAACCATCAGTAGTGCTGCTGCTTTTCCTTTGCTGCTGACGTGAACCCTTAACCTGCTCCTGGCAAATGGGCCTTCTGACAAAGTGTTGTTTCTCACACCAATGTACCCTCTACACCTGTGCCGCCAGCAGCCCCGCTGCCAAGGATACTTCAAGGTCTTGACGATGAGATACAATACCATGTCACATCTTCGCAGAGTTGGGGAAATACTCCTCTCTTTGTTTTGGGAAGAGAACTTCCAGAATCCAACTTATTGTCCCCTTGGCACGTAGCCATTACTTATGATCAGCGAAGGGTTTTGTGAGCTGTTGAGTTTACTTTTTCCAAGACATACTTTTCCTTAGAATATTACATTCCACTACTTCCTAGAGTTTGAGAGAGGTTCGCCTTTCATAAAAGGTCTTGAGTTTTATAAACCCTACTGGAATAATATGAAACTTTAGGAATTTAGGTTTTAGTACCCACCATCTGTTAAGGAGCAGAGTCTTCTCCTAAAAGCAATTGGATATGCCTTCTTTCTCCCAGGCATCTGGAACTGTTGTCTTTGCTGCATCTGTACCCAGAATAAGCTAGACCTCAAAAGGCCAACTTTAGAGTACAGAATTGTTATTTCAAAAAACCTTACAGTTATAGTGGAAGAGTTGTAGTTCAACCTCAATAGGTTAGATGCCCAACTTTATGGCTGCTCACTCTATCACACACAGAGACACACCACATCTACAACCACTTCAGTGCTGCCCAGATCTCCTGTCCGCTCCCAGTGCTTCCTGACTAGCATCCAAAACTCAGTTTTATGTCCACCCGCATCCCCATGGTGCAGTGGTTAAATGCCTGTACTGCAGGTAAAACTGTGCTCACAACTTGGGGTTCAATGCCAGGTAGCCAGCTCATGGTTGACTCAGCCTTCCGAGGTCAGTAAAAGGAGTACCCAGCTTGCGGGGGGGGGGGGGATGTGTAGCCTGCACACCGTAATGAAACTGTAAACCACCCAGAGACTACTTGAAGTGGTATGGGGCGGTATAGAAGCAGAACACTTTTAAACACCTGAACGGTAGTGGATGGCTTCAAGGTGAGAGGTCTTCATTCCCCACCAATGGTGCATGCATTATGCAGGAGTCAAGTTACTTGATTTCACACCCGCTGTGTAGCAGGAAGGAGGTAGGAGTAAGCAAGTAAACATTCCCACAGGTCGGGCTGCCAGACAAGAGGGGGGTGCTAATCAGAATGATGATCCTTCCATTTTTGAAAGCTGTTTTCATTTCTTGAAAGCTCTGGGTCAACACACCACCCTCCCTCAATGCACACTTATTAGACCTCATCAGCCCGATTGCCGTGGAGTGTAAATTCGTGAAAGGATCTCTCTGCCTTTGCTTCGCTGCCGTGGCATCACGGAATATACCCGGCGGAGCCAGATCCGATTCCTTCTTCCCCTCCATCTCTCCCCCCCCCCCGCCAGCCACCACTCCCTCCCTTCTTTTTGGAAAAGGCCCGTTGCCATAGCAACGAGACCCCTGGGTTGGAGAAAGGTAATACAAAACAGGGGTGTGAGATGGAAGAGGCATCGTGCGCTCAGGGGAATCACCCGTGCAGCAGCTCTGAGAATCGTACGGTGGTGAGGGGTGGGGTGGGGGTGGGGGGGTCACAGCAAGGAAATGTTTTCCCTCCACCAAAAACTAAAATAACAACCTCATGTGTTTCTCTTCTCCCGCTGTGTTTGTCTTCCTTGTCTGTGAAGATTCTCAGTCATCCAGGTGAATTTATCGGGACATTGAGTCACGGACATGGCAACTGGACTTCTTAAGAACATAAGTACAGCCATCCTGGATCATACCAAAGGCCCACCTAGTCCAGCTTCCTGTATCTCACAGTGGCCCACCAAATGCCTCTGGGAGTGCATGAGACTAGATCTCTGTCTCCTGATACCCCTCCCCTACATCTGGTCCTTGAGGTACCCTGGTTTTAAGCCTGGAGATGACACGTCTCCATCATGGTTTATAATCTGTGATGGACTTTTCCTCCAGGAATCTGTCCAATCCCCTTTTGAAGGCATCCAGGCCAGATGCCATCCCCACCTCCTGTGGCCGGGAGTTCCACAGACTATCAACACGTTGGGTAAGGAAAACCCAAACTTTTGTCTGTTCTCACTCTCCCAACCCTCAATTGGAGTGTATGTCTCCTAGTTCTGCTTCTTCTTTTTCTAGACTTCTTTTTCTCGAGAGACTATCCGGGTCAAAAACCATTCTCTTCCTTCTGTGCCCCTGCCACATTCTGCCGCATTTCCGTGACGCCTGCGATCCCCGGATTAACGCTCCACGCAGCAGCAGCCAGAGATGGAACTTGGGAAAGGTGACAAGGGCTGGCGACGTTCTTCTTTAATCTGGACCGGTGACTTGGGTCGCCTGAAAAGGAAGATTACACGCTCGCTGTGGGATTAAGCCGCCAGCCGCTGAATCGGAGAGAAAGAAACCGATAAGCAAACACTAATTCTGGCAGTAATAACAAGGGAGCAGATTAGGGTAGGATATAGCTGTTCTTTTCTGCTGCCTCCCCTGCCATGAAAGCCCCTCCAGAGAGGATTCAGGATGAGGTGTGGAGAGAATCTTATGATTCAGGTTGCCGGAGACTTCCTCCAGCAGTCAGCTGGAGTCTTTCGGAAGGTCTCTTTCTCAGACTGTTTGGCCAAGGTCTCCCAGGATCCTTCTGTTGCATCAGCCCAAACGTCAGCCTAGCCTGGGGGAGAGGGGGTGTCACTCTTTGTCTTCCAGATGGGAACAACAGCAATGGGGGGGGGGAGGACCCTATTCCCCCCTACACACCAAATGGGTGATGTTGCAAGGATTCTTGTACTTTTTTTAAAAAATTTCAGCCCCTCTTCCCTCAAAAATCCCACAGTCATTTTCCTGCAGAAAGAAAGAAAGGAACAAATGAACGAATGAACAAACAAACAAACGAACGAACGAACGAATGAACAAACAAACAAACAAACAAGAGCTCCCTCTAGTGGTGTGATCTGCTAATAACACCATAGAAATTTGTATTTCTGGGATTTTTCTTTTAATATTGTTATTAATTTCAGACGGTGGGTAAGTGAAACTGAAAATCAGTCTTGCAGATACTGGGATCCTACTGTACCAGCTGGTGACTTCAGGCATTCCAGTTGATCGATTGCTTACCTCTTGTCCTGCCGTCACCAGGAAACTTTATGGTGTTATTGGTTTTTATTTTGCTATGTGTTTTAATTTTATTAATTTTGTTTGTTTAATATATGTTTTAATTTGTAGTTCAACAGTCGAGATTAGCTCTCCTGGACCAATGGGGTGGCATGTAATTTACTAACTAACTAACTGAATGAATGAACGAACGAACGAACGAATGAATGAATGAACGAATGAATGAACGAATGAACAGACAAACAAATGAATGAATGGGGTGAACTAATCTAGGGAATTTGAAGATAATTCTAATCCGATAATCCCTGCATTTCTGCAGTGCAGCTAGAGGAATTTAACTCAAATTCAGATTTCTCCAAAGCTGTAAAGCCAATTCAATAACAAAGCTGAGAAGGGTCAACTTTTTCCAGCATCCTCTGAACAGCTAGCACTTTTGGGGTCCGCAGAACACAACATTATATATCCCACCTGAGTGCTCTTCAAATGGAAAGAAGCCCTTACGTTATTTGTCCTCCCCCAGGTTTCCAGAAATGCAGAAGAGAATAACTACTATCGGGAACCATTGCCGGGATGCTGTCAGTTGCACTGATCAGCACAAGAAATGGTAGCGTTCAACCAGTTATTCTAATGCCGCTTGCTCACGCTCAACACCGAGAGTCATTGCTCACCCAGAAGCTATTGAATTAGATAAGAGGAGAACAAACAAAACTATTCATTTTGCTCACTCTCTGCTTATATACCTCCTGTCCCTGTATAAATACCCGGCGCTTCCCGGACATTATGTATTCTGTATGGGGAGCAAGACAAAAGCAACATTTATCAATGCTGCAGGCACTGTAACTCTTCAGAGCGTCTCTTTAGAAAAACGAATGCCCATATTTTCTTTTGCTGGGAGAGAGAGGCCCGGTATCTCATCCTCCTCCTGCTGCATCACCACGACTCTTTCTCAACTTCCAAGGTATTCCCCAGCCCACCCTGGTTATTTATTTCTGTTCTTTCTTGCCAATGTTCATCATGGCACTCACGTTTTCCACTTCAACTGGAGAATCCAGCCATCCTGTGGCAGAAAGAATCCAACTGCAGAAAAGTACAGTAGCTCCTTTGGGTTAAAACTAACAATTGTATAAGAACATCTGCTATATCATAATTGGGGGAAAGAACAATGTGCTATTTGGCGTGCTTCTCCCATCCAAACAGCAAAGGGCCCCTTCGAGTCCAACCAGCTATCAATCCAGTGCTTCCCCTGATCATCTGCAAAGGATCAGAGGAAGTGAAATTATTTTTTTCATTGCTTCTTTCTCCTTCTGTCAGTGCTAGAGATGGGCACGACTCAGAAAAAAAAATTTCATTTTCGTTTTCGTCTAGGGTCCGTTTCGTTTCGTTTCCGTTTTCGTGAGCTAATTTCAAAATTTTTTGTTTTCGTTTCGTTACGTAACGAAAACGAAAAAACGAAAATGAAAAAGAAAAAATTTTCGTTTCTCCCCATTTAGCTCCATTATGTGTTTTTCCAGTAACGAAAAACGAAAATTGGCTCAAAATTAGTCGTTTCGTTTCCGTTTTCGGTCCATTTTTGAACCGTTTTTCATTTTCGTTTCGTTACGTAACGAAAACAAAAAAACGAAAACGAAAACGAAAATACCGCTAAGTCGTGCCCATCTCTAGTCAGTGCTGTTCTGTTTTTGCCCCCACCCCTGTTTTTTTTATTAGTGGCCTATAAAGGTATTGCTTCTAAACTAGTCTTGCTTTTGTACTTTGCCGTAGCCGCACAACTCCCCGCTTTTATTTCAAGGTGGGGGACTGGTTTGTGTAGCTGGTTTTGCCAAAGCAAAACAAATTGCCGCACGCTTTTCTGCTCAGCACAATTTCGCTTCGGCAACTCTAAACCAACACAAACCCAGCAGTTTTCAGGTTTCTGCCCATCTCCATTTGAGACTGGATGTACATGGATGTATATAAGTGTTTTTAATTATTTTTACCCTTTAAATGTATTTTTTTTCTAAGTTCAGGGTTTTTATCACATCATGACTCTGAGTCTTTGGTACCAAGTGGCAAGTTCCAAACCTTGAGTCGGAGTCCCTATTAAAAACAAGCTTTTCTTCCATAAAAAGGGAGAGGGTGGGTAGGTTTGAAGTTGGAAGTTGAGTCTGAGTCATTAAAAAAAAAGCCAAGTCCGAATCACTCATATGACATAAATCCAACTTGACAGCAAATCTGACAACTCAAGTCCGCGTCTCTGGAAAATAGCCTCTCTTAGCAAATAAATTTGATAGCTATTGTGACTTGAGTTTTTCGGGCTGTTTGGCCATATTCTGGAAGTTTTTCTTCCTGACATTTCACCAGACTCTGTGGCCGGCATCTTCAGAGGGCAAGTTGCACAGGGAACTAGGAGTTCTCTCTGTGCTGCTTCTGATTGGGTCCCTGCCAGAGAGGCTGGGGCACTTAACCGCCCAACTCCTGTTGCAGCGGTACATAAATTGGGATGAACCATGGAACTGGTAGTTCCGTACCCTCTCTCCATCTCACTTCTCCCCTCAACCTCTACTGACCTTACTTGGACCGCACCAGTCCATATTAAAAGGGCCAGAGTGGTGATGCCCAAACTCTTGCTGCTCTTCACCTCCACTGTATACAGTTCCCATCTGCCCTCTGTGAGATGTGGGGACCAGCAGTTGGGAATCCTGAGTTCCCCATTTAAAAAAAAAAGAAACATACCAGAATTGCCCACTAGACGGCATGAGAGGCCTTTGTCAGCTAAAAAACTTTTCATGTTAAACCAACTTAGTTAATGACAACAAGAAAAGCCCACTGCAGCAATATTTACAGTATATAACCATCCAATTAACCCTATTATTATTATTAAATTATCACATAGCGGATTACGTGGCATTTTGTATTACCAATCACTAGTCGAACGCTTCCCAAGCGTTTCAGACTACGTGATGTATTGGCGAATTATGCGAGCAGATCCCAGTAAGGTGGCTTTCTGCAGCTGACTGATGGTGACTTTGTCAACTCCAATTTCTTCTAAATACTTGCTTAGCTCTTTAGGCACCGCACCCAGCGTGCCGATTACCACTGGGGCCACTTGTACTGGTTTATGCCATAGTCTCTGAAGTTCAGTTTTCAGATCCTGATATTGGGTGATTTTTTCAAGTTGTTTCTCTGTGACTCTGCTATCACCTGGTATAGCAACATCAATGATCCACACTTTTTTCTTTTTCTTTTTCTTATTCTTATTCTGTCTGGTGCGTGTGAAGCAGGGACAAAAGCCGGAGATGGCACTGCCCTGTGATATTCAGGCACTGGATTAATGCCCCCGTTCTCAACCACGTTCCGTTTGCTCAAGCCAACTGACATGGTGGGAGCAACCCTGAACCCCTCACGAACTTCTCCGCTTGATTTAGAAAAACGATAACCAGGAGACCTATCAATAAGCCATTCCTCTAAATCACCATCACCGGCAAATTTAAGGCCTATGATTATCTCCTTTGCCTGGCTATTGAATTCTTTGCTTCCATTTTTGCAGGATGCAGAGGGAAGAAGCGGGGAGCGGGCTGGGGGGGGTGAGCCCCTGAAGGGTGGTGCAACATGGAAGAAGAGAATCTGTCAGCGTTAGCATTCCAAACGAGAGAGACAGAGAGAGAGAGAGAGAGAGAGAGAGAGGCTGACAGCAGAGCAAGGACCAGGAAGGTGCAAATCAAAGCACTCTGGGTTTGTTTATCCTGGTGGGGTGGTTTGCTGCGAACTCACTGGTGAGCCTTGTTCTTGGTGAGCAAACAGCATCCTGCTGGAAATTGCTGCTAAGCTTCGGCACTACCCATCTCCTTGCTTAGCATTCCGCAGAGGTACCAGGGGAATGCCTGCAGCCCTGCAACCAGAGAACTTCATCTCAAGTTTGCCATCTACTGGCTGGCCGGGCCGCCGACGCTGACGGCAAATCGAATCCTGGCTTTTCTGAATTGGATTCAGGAGCACGTGTGATGTGACCTCACATGAAGCAGCCAGTACTGCAATGCCATTGTACAAAACATTATAACTATAAGGGCAGGGTGTCTGGGAGTTGTGGTCCAAAACATCTGGAGTGCCGAAGGTTTGCCATCAATGGGCTAGGAGTTCCATTCCTCACTGTATCCTCTTGACAAGGGCTGAACCCAATGACCTATTGCAGCCATGTCCAAACTCCGGCCCTCCTGATGTTTTGGACCGAAACTCCCAGAATTCTAAGCTTAGATTACCAATGGTAAAGGACTGTGGGAGTTGTGGTCCAAAACATCTGGAGGGCCAAAGTTTGGACATTCCTGGCCTATTGGGTTCCTTCCAGCTCTGCAGTTCCAAGATTCTAAGTAACAAAAATAGATAAATTTTTCAAAGTAACTAAGTTTTCCGGAAAGAGGTACCTTTCAAACTTCTCCAGAAAGCCAAAAGTAACATTCTGCAGAACGAAGCTCTGCCTAAAAGACAGAAAAGTAACTGGTTTGGACTACAGCACCCAGAATGCCTCTGCCTAGCAGTGGAAGAACTCTGGGAATGATAGTTTTAAAAGGAACATGGGGAGGCCTTGGGTGTGAAATGGCATAAGGCCAATTTTATATGTTCCTTTCTACACAGAGACCCGCCTGGACGCTGCTGTGGCGAACACTGGGTTTACTGCCAGAGCATTTGGTTTCTGTCATGACGATGTTTGTTGCAAATATTCCTTACAAGGGAAGA
>JAHTLZ010000252.1:5573773-5592660 GCA_023846285.1 Phrynocephalus versicolor
CCCCCCCCCCCCCCCCCCCCCCCCCCCCCCCCCCCCCCCACCAGACCTCCAGAACATCCTGTTCCTGAGCCTTGCCAGCTCCATGCTGACTCGCGGAAATGACTTATTTATAGGAGAATTGTTAACATGCGATGGTGTTGAATATTTTATAGGCTCCAGCGCTGAATGGAGATTAATTAGGCTCCGAAAGGCCGGAGCCGGGCTGCAGGAAAATGTAGGCTACATGGCAGTGGGTGGTCGTCGTCGGCTGCCATGTGCACGGCAGCCTTGGCGTTCCCCTCCCTTCTCGGGAGATAATGAAATGCAATAATTAATAGAAAGTCATTCATCTGCCTCCCTCTGCCAGGGATTCGTTTGCTATTCATGGACGGGTGTTTCCCCGAACAAGGAGGCCGGAGTCAGATCGATGGTCCGATCCATGGTCCGCCTCGATCAGTATCAATTCCTTTGAAGGGGGATGGATCTCTAGGAGTTGATGGATCTCTAGGAGCTAAAAGACATCTCCCCCCCCTTGCTAGGAGGTCACAGGTGGACGTATTTTCCAGCCCTTAAATGCGTTGTTTTAATTGGCATTTTAATGCGTTGTTTTAATTGTTCACTTCTGTTGTAAGCCACCCAGAGACCTTTGGGCAGTGGGCGGCAAATAAATAAATAAATAAATAAATAAATAAATAAATAGAGCAGGAGTGGAGATCCGTTTGCCCTGTCAAATTTGGGCGTTGGGGTGGGGTGTTACATAGAGGATTGTGTCCCCTTTCCCAGAAAACCCTTGTTGATGATGGCGCCTTTCCTAAGGCATTGTTACTGTCCACATTTAGGGCCTTACCCTTCTGTCTCGGACCCTGCCCATCACTGGCTTTTGGCCCCCAAGATCTTCTCTAAAACCAAACTTGGCCCATAAGCTAAAAGACCTTTCCCTCCCTTACTCTGTGGTCAAAGCTGGGCGTATTTTCCAGCCCTTAAATGCAAGCCATGCTTTGTATGCCACTGGTGTCCGGGGTGAAAAGCACGCAGGGTTGCAACTCGGGAATCTTTGTGCTTAGGACAGTCATGTCCAAACTTCGGCCCGCCCAATGTTTTGGACCACAACTCCCAGAAATCCAAGCCTGTATTTCTCACTCACAGGCCTCTCTCTCTCTCTCAAAGCCTTCCTGTTATAGCTTATCCTCCAGGTCAGTGGTTCTCAACCTGTGGGTCCCAGATGTCCCTGGACTACAACTCCCAGAAGCCTCCACCACTCACTGTGCTGGAAGCGATTTCCAGGAGTTGCAGTCCAGGAACATCTGGGGACCCACAGGTTCAAAACCACTGCTCCAGGTGAACCCATCTGGGTATCTGTATGGTGTCTGACACACTGGACTCCCAGAATAGAGAATTATGTTTTTTTTCTATGCCAACAAGATATCTGAAAATCCTATCTCTAGTAATTACTCTATTATTGCAACCAAGGAGGGGAATTGTGAAAGACAAATGGAGAGGGATTACTCCTTAGTGGCTTTTGACCTGTCAGTACAAGCGTGACAACACTTTGATATGTGGGTTCTGCAACTTTTACGTCGAATTGGCAAGATCACTTTGAAAATATGTTTGCAGCCTTTTTGTGCTGTTAATTACTTGTTGTCATCTGCTCCCTTTTTATTGTAAATTTATTGCATCATTGTGGTTTCGCAGGTGGCCATGTATCACTATGGTGTGTTATATGCTGCCAAACCACAACCAACAACAGCAATCCTAACAGGGTTTCAAGGTCTGTGAGATATTTATGGAGTGTGTCAATGTTAATAGCCACAATTGCATACCTTATGTCAATTCCGATTTACAGTGGCCTTTTCCTGGCGTTTTTAGGCCTGGATTGCAGTGCAGCTTTATTGGGGCTGCTCAGGTTGGCTCTTTTCCCTGCCACAGGAGGTGATGGCATCTGGCCTGGATGCCTTCAAAGGGGGATTAGACAGATTCCTGGAGGAAAAGCCTGTCACAGGTTACAAACCATGAGGGAGAGGTGTCATCTCCAGGCTTAAAACCAGGGTACTTCAAGGGCCAGAGGCAGGGGAGTGGTATCAGGAAACAGATATCTAGTCTTGTGTGCTCCCAGACGCATTTGGTGGGGCCACTGTGAGAGACAGGAAGCTGGACTCGATGGGCCTTTGGCCTGATCCAGCATGGCTCTCCTTATTTTCTTATGTTCCTAGAAGACACAGTTGGGAATTGACCTCCCGACCACTGGTATTAGGGATAGGAGGAGAAAAACTTGCCCTTGTCCCAATTTTTCAGGACTGGCCTCTTTAGCTTGACAGACAACCTGGCAAGGATCTTCAATTTCCCCAAAGATTGTCGCCATCAACTCAAGGCTGAGATAACAAGCTCTCTTTTTCCCTGTGGTGTTTTCCATGTGTCACACAAATTGCCCCATCACACAAAACAAAGTAAAGCAAAATGTCCTGCATATATAGCAGGTCATAGCACTTAAAGCATTCTCTGGGTGGTTTGCAGGTTAATTATTGCCACCAGTGAGTTTGATACTCCATTGGCTGTCCTCACAAGGATGGAAGACCGAGTGAACCTTGAACTGGCTTCCTGCGAACAGAGATGTGTGTGTGTGTGTGTGTGTGTTTAAAACAGGGCAGATTAATTTGTGCTTATCTCTACCTGAGATTGAACTCAGGTCATGAGCAGAGTTTTGGCCGCAGTATTGCATTTTAATCGCTGTATCATGAGTTTTCATTAAGGATGGGCACGAAAGGCCAAAATGGTGTTTCATTTCATTCTTCATTTCTCCCTCCTGTTTCGTTTCATTTAATATGAAACAATTTTTATTGTTTGCTTTGCTTTGCTTTTTTCCTCCTTGCATCGACCATGGGCCCGGATGGCACATTTTTTTAACATAAATTTTTCTCCCTTATCTGGTGCTGACCAGTGGACCCGTGCATCTGGTTGGTGTTTTTTGTTTGTTTGTTTGTTTGCTTGCTTGTTTTTTTACCCATGGCAGGCTGGCAGCATTTTACAAAGGAAACAAAATGGCTCGTTTTAACAGAAAAAACAACAGTTTCATTTCATCTTTAATGAAATGCTGCTTCATTCGTTTCGTTTTGTTTCGTTTCGTTATATACCGTAACAAAATGATGAAACAGCATTTCGTTTTTTGTTTTGTGCCCATCCCTCATTTTTGTTGCAACTAGTTCTTGGGAAGCTAAGTTTACACACACACACACAGAGAGAGAGAGAGAGAGAGAGAAGTACACAGAAGAAGTTAAAAGGAGGAGGAGGAGGAGGAGAGGTTAGTCCAAAACACTTTCTAGCTCACACATGGCACATTTTCCCATTAATGTGCATTTCACAGAAATATGCCAAAACATGGCTTCAAAATTGGGCAAAATCTCTTCCTAATTGTCCCTACCCTCTACGTCCTGCCACCTTCTGGCAAGGAGAAACGTTGGCAGCCTTAACTGATCTTAGCCTCCCTTGATATCCTGTTTAAGTTTGGAAAGGCAGGAGGCAAATAAGGCCGATTAATAAAACAGAGCTGAAGGCTTGCACCCAGCAAGTAGAAAATAATAGCTGATAATAACCCTAATAATTATAAGGGACAGTTTGCGCACAAGTGTGATTCTCCCCCTTCCTCTTCTCAGTTTGGCATAAAGTGCATCTATTAATATTTCAAGAGGACCACATAACTGCACATCCATTTTTAAAGAGTCTGAAATATTTGCAAAAGGCAGCAGAAGGCGGGGAGAGAGGAGGTTGTTTAAGCCTCTGGCAAAGAAAAGAAAAAGCAAAGACAGAAATCTTGTTTCTAAGGGACTGATTCCTGACATTTCTTTGGGGAGGACAACACAGATATTTTTTTCTCCCAATGCACTTGTCCGTGAGCTCATGGAGGTAACCCATGGGAATGATCCCCTACCCATAAGAGGGCTAGACGGTTGTATGATCAGCAGCTAGGTTGCATGGATGCTGTTACTGAAAGATCTATGATGAGACTGAGGGAAGTTCAGATGAGATTGAGGGAAGTGGTGGTTTCTTGAGTTTATGACTGCAGGGGCTGGAGTTCATGGTGGGTGACAGTTGATAAGCTAGGTTGAGAGAGGCAGACTCTGGTCCACAGCCTCCCTGGAAGCTCCAACTATCTCCACTAGACTTACCCCTAAACTTTTAAGCACTAGGACTCACCGGGGCTCCAACTATTCATTTGCCATGCATTCTTGTTACATTTGTTTTGAGAATTTATTTTGCCTCCTAGTCATGTCTCCTTTTTCACTGCCACAGTTTTATAGTTGTATCGGAATTTGGGTTATTATTATTATAAGCTGCTTGGGTTTAGCTTTTAAGAAGCTAAATGTATGTATCTTATTAAACATAACACCGCTTTGTGCGGAAGGGAGCCCTACATCAACGTTTTACAAACGGGGATGACAAACGGGGATGTCCAGAAGACTCCGGCATTCATGAAGTTATTGGGGAATTTATTAACCCTAAATCCTTCGTGGTACTTTTATCTTGGATCTGCCAAAGGGAAGGGGAAAAATTTGCATTAGCCAAATGTGCTAGCAAATTTATCTAATCTAGCAAAGGGGCATATAAATCTTTTCAGATGCCCCTCCTTAGAAAGAAAACACAAGTGTCGTGCTTATATACCAACCCCTCAGTGCTTCAAGTTCTCTCTGGGAACTCCTAGGTCCCCTGAGCTACTTGCCCTCTGAGGATGCTGGCCACAGAGGTGGTTACTAGAGATGGGCACGAAACGAGCGATTTTTTTGTTTTTGTTTTCATTTTTTCATTTTGTTATGCAATGAAAACGAAACGAAAAAAAATTCAAAACAAAACGAAAACAAAAACGACCAATTTTGCCGTGTTTTTTGTTTTTGTTGCAGCAAATGCATTGAACTGAAAAGAATGCTAACGAAACAACATTTTTTGTTTTCATTTTCGTTTTTCATTTTGTTACGTAACGAAAACGAAAATGAAAAATTTGCAAAAAACCACCAAAAACGAAAACGAACCGAAACGGACCCCTAAACGACCAAACGACAAACGAAACACCATTTTTTGAGTCGTGCCCATCTCTAGTGGTTACTTCACGTCCGTTTTGTCTCTATTACTGTTGTGCTTAGGAGCAGTACAAAAAAAGTTCCTTCATGTCCATTGCGCAACTACTGAAATTTGTCTCAGCCCCGCCCCCGGAACGGGTGCTAGGTGTGACAATAGTGTACCTGGTGCTGAGGTAGGGTTTTCCCTTGTCACTCTTTGCTCCCGCTTTCTGTTCTGAGACAAGACACTGTATAGTAATGGCTGTCATGCAACAAAACATCCATTTCTTTCAGAAAATTGTGTCTGCTTTTTTTAATTTTGTCTTTTCAGAAGCGAAATATTGAAAAAGAATTTTTAAGCCCAAGAGCAAAAGCAAAAGGAAACTAGACAAATTCTGTGTTTGTCACAGTACAAGACTGTGAGGTAAAACTTGTCACAAAACATTCAAATAAATAAAATAAAAAATGTCACAAAACAAGTTATCACAACCATGGGAACACTGAAACAAGGACAAAAGCACGTGATCGCGACCAACGCTGTTACGGTACAACACTAGTCATGGAACAAAGAAAGACGTGAAGTAACCGCCAGAGTCTGGCAAAACGTCAGGAAGAAAAACTTCCACAACAGGGCCAAACAGCCTGAAAAAACTCACAATAGCTATCAGATCCCAGCCACGAAAGCCTTCGAGAATACATCTCTCTGGGTAGTTTACAACCTAATTATGCTACCTACACATTGACGCACACACACACATGATTTGGGTACTCAGTTCACCAACCTTGCAAAGGTGGGAGGCTGAATCGACCCCAAGCTGGCCGCCTGAGTCTAATTTTTGTTTTCGGTCCACTTTCTTCACTGTCCAGCTTTCGCAGGAGGAGATCAGAAAGACAACACAGTGGGCGATGGTGGCCTTGGTCTCCAGGGGGGGACCTCTTTTCATTTGATGATCTTTCCTCATTCCTTTACGGCTGTGCTTCCTAGCCTCCTGAAACACAGGTCTCGATATTAAGAGCTGACGCAGGTCTAGTTGACGGAGGAACACATGGGCCACCGGATGGGCATGTATTGGTTGTTCTGCCTCTGATGAACCTCATTAAACTGACATATGCTCAGCAGCCAGCTGTCCGGGTTACAGAGCATGCCAGTTCAGCTACCTGGGGACATGACAAAGAACCCAGCGCTTTCCTTGGATCTTAAATGCCTCCATCTAGAGCATCAGCTCAGAGTACCTTTCCTCCATACAACAACCGCTACCGCAATTCAAAGAGCAACCGCTTTTTGTTTTGCATCGCCTTCTGCCCTCCCCCAGTCACGTGGTCACTGAAGCGATTCAGCATTCCGCACTTGGCGTTTTCTCATGAACCGGTTTCCCCGTCCGCACTTTGCTAAACCGATTTTTGTTCTGATTTTGTCCGTCATTTCCCCAACGTCTGCTTCTATTTTGGAAATTTTTTTAGGGTAACGTCATGCCGTTGTTCTTCCATTCTAAGTAATGTAGCTAATTTTCTGCTTTCCCAAAGGCAGGATAAGGCATACAGAGGGGGAAACCCAGAAAAAAAAAAGGTGTATGGTGTCCGCAGTTTCAGCTAAATTGCTTCAAAAAGCGGTCTAGAAATTGGTTTTAAAAAACACCACCCCTGGTGGCCGTTGCAAGAAAAACTGACACAGCGGCCGAAAAGGGGCGTGGCCAAGGGGGCTCTGCAGAAAAAGCGATTGGAAATGCGGTCGGTGATTTTTAAGGCGATTTGACTTTAAGCAAAATGCGATTCAAGAGTGTGTGGGAAGGCAGGCAAGATAAATGTTACACCAGCAAAGACTCCGGTGGGGGAACGGGAAAGGGATTAATTAGCTGTAGCCACACCTTGCTGCTTCTGGGTGGAACAATTGGCACAGCCCAAGGTGTGTGTGCAAACAAGGGCCTCTTTCTCCCAGCTTTTTGAGGGCGTTTATTTTTCTGGTGCATTTAGAAATCCAACCAGACGCCAGGCTGTGCTAGTTCAAAGATGGGGTGTGGGATCGATAGGGCAAAATGCTGGGGCCATCTCCAGTTCAAACCAGTGGTAGATGTTCTAGTGACTATGCTGTATGGACATTCGGGGACTGTCAAGTGGCAAACCGAGAGGAGCAATGCACAGAGAAATCTAGAATTTGTGAGTGTGATATCTGCTGGAGACCATGCTTTTGGTCAGCAGTGCCATCATACATAGTCCAGAAAGGCCAGTTAGTGTTACTTCAGGTTAGGAGACAATTTCCCTGCATTTCTCTCTCTCTCTCTCTCTCTCCCCCCCCCCCCAGCATTAGTCTAAAGCAAATATTTTTTGGAATGTGTGGTCAGATCCCTCTAGCTGTGCTGCAGAAGTCCAGAGTTCCACAGAGCAGAACAGCCTCCAATCCCCTCAGAATAGTCTGCCCATTTTCTCATTCACTGGCACTTACAGCCTCAAGAGACAATGCTAGTAGAAAGAATGCAAAAGGTTTGCTTGCCAATCAACAGGGAACTGGCAGCCACGATGGCTTCCAGCAATAGAGTTTGACAGACTAAAGAGAAAGGATCGGATCGGATCATGGGGAGATCCAGTTTCACCTCTCACTGAGGTATAAAGCTCACTGGGTCACGTAACTGCAGCCAGTTTCTTAGTGAGGTTCCTTCAATCTGGACCTATTCCAGAGGTATCTGGAGTGTCTCAAGTGGCAGAGACAGGAAAAGCCTTCATCCCTGGAGCAACTAGTAAGGCCATTACTTCACGTCCTTTCTCATTTCAATATTATGTTCATTTTGTTATAATTTCGTTCGTGGTCACGTGGTCTTGTCCCGGTTCTGTCCCTGTTTCCATTTATCCACGGGCATGATTGATGGTATCATGACGACTGTTACTTCATGTCTTGTTTTGTGACAATATTTGTACTTCCCCAACTTCGTTTCCCCCCCCCTTTTTTTTTTTGGCCTGACCTTCCGTTTTTCAATATTTCGATTCTCCCTAACTTTGCCTTTCATGCGTTAAACAGCAAAGTTCGAGGTTTGGGGCCTTCTTATCTCTCTGCAATGCATTGTTTACACCATTGGGATTGTACTGGAGAATGCAGTTTCTCACTCCTGCCACTAGATGGAGAATGTGTACATTGCGTGACAAGCCTTACTTCATGGGCTCTCGTCTCGAAACAAGAACCGAGACAAGAAGATTCCCGAGGCCAGGGAGAGGTATGGCTCATCATGCTTAAATCCCTGTTACGGGGGCGTGGTCGGGACGAATTCCCACCGTCACGCAATGGATGTGGAGTAACATTTTTTCGTACCGGTCCCAAGCGGGACGGCGAACCGCAATGAGAGGGACGTGAAGTAACCGTCTAAGAAAGCTGTGATAGAGACGTCACAGAGAATGAAAACAAATCTTTCCCAAGCTTTGCAGACTCTCCACAGCTGTTCTACGCATTGTTTCTGTTGTGGTGTTTGGGTGGTGGTGGCTGTCCTTGCTGAGTGTGGGTCCTCAGAGTGTGACCACCCTGGGGTCTCCGGCTATGACTCCCCTTTCCCTGCCTGAGGCACAGCCAGCCTCCCTTTTTTATGCACCCAAGCGGGCTCGATTACCTCTTTTGTTATTGCTCTCGCAGCGTCTTCTCCGCTGCATTAACCTGATAAAGCTGAGGTGCAGAAGAGATAAAATGTGACAGGTTCTAAATAGCTTTGTTCTACGGCTTGGTGTGCTCATTAGAGCAAGGTATGGATTTCTCCCCGTCACCCAGGGTATGTCTCTTTCCAGCGACAGTTCCCTAACTCTTGATGAATCGGTGGCATCCTTTCCTCCACTGCCACCTTGCTTCCCCTCCTCCCCCATTTGTTTTTTTGGACTCTGCCCAAAGTTTAGACAAACACGCCGGGCTGGGAAATGAAACGGCCCAGCTGTTGCTTCTGATACGAGATCAGGCGGGGTGATGTCGACTGGGAGGAAACAAGGAGTTCGCGGCCATCAGCTTTGCTTTGGGAGGCTCGGTGTGTTAGTCAGGAGACTCCTCCCGAATGTGACAGCCCATTGACCACTCGCTGTGTGATAGGGGCACCTACCACCCCCACCAGAAATACTTACTTGAATTGAGACTCACAATCCACACGTTCTTTTTTTCTCTGAGGAGTGGGGGGAAGCTTGTTTATAAGAAGGATTTGGACTTGGGACTTGGGACCAAAGATGAAGAGTCGGACTTGGGACTCTAACCCAAAGACTTGCGAACAGCCTTGAAGTGCAGCTGTAGGGGGCTCTTCCAATGTGAGGGATATATAACAGGACAAGAAGCAAGTTGGAGGTTGATGCACAAGAATGAATCAAAACAAGTAGAGATGGGCACAAATAAAAAAATGGCATTTCAATTGTCATTTGTCGTTTAGAGGGTCCGTTTCAGTTCGTTTCCGTTTTTCGTGAAATTTTGCAAAAAATTCATTTTCGTTTTTGTTCATTTCGTTACCATTTTGTTACCATTTATTTCATTTTTTGTGATTTTTTAAAGGATTTTAAGCAATTCACTCATATTGCAGTAACGGAAACGAAACGCACGACAAAATTTCCGGTGTTTCTGTTCGTTTTGTTTCATTTTAGAGACAAAATTCGTTTGTCATTTCGTTATGTAACGAAATGAAAAAATGGAAACGGAAACAAAAAATTGTTTGTTTCGTGCCCATCTCTCAAAACAAGACTTAATGAAACCTATCACTTAATTTTACATTTCCTTCTTGCTCTGCTAATACAAACAAACAAACAAGCAAACAAACAAACAAACACATTCTGTATGTGTGTTATGCTTCTGATACAAAGGGGCTGGAAAACAGCAAATGGAAGGAACAAGCAGAGAGAGATCGCTTCTTCCCTTCCACCCCCCTAGGCACTGTCTTCTCCCACAGAGGGCACCCATTGCGTAGGTCAGATCTGTGGCGAGTGGGATCATGAAACTGATAAATATTTCCAGTAGAGATGGGCACGACTTAGCGGAATTTTCGTTTCCGTTTTCGTTTTTCGTTTCCGTTACGTAATGAAACGAAAAACGAAAAACGGCTCAAAACTGGAACGAAAACGGAAACGAAACGACTAATTTTGAGCCATTTTTCGTTTTTCGTTACTGGAAAAGCACTCAATGGAGCTAAATGGGAAGAAACGAAAAAAAATTGTTTTCGTTTTCGTTTGTCGTTTTCGTTACGCAACGAAATGAAAACAAAAAATTTTGAAAATTAGCTCACGAAAACGGAAACGAGCTGAAATGGACCCCTAGACGAAAACGAAAACGAAAACGAACAATTTTTCTGAGTCGTGCCCATCTCTAATTTCCAGCCATGCTACCCATATAGGAGATAAGAGAAGATGGAGACATTCCCTCTACCAACGTGTAGATTCACGTCTCCTCCAGATGCTGAATGGGGAGGAGGGCGCTTTGTTCCCGGAGTAAAGGATGATGGTGCCCAAAGGATGCCAGCCATGTTCAAGCTCCAACGGCAAAGTCTTTTTATTGAGATGCAGAGATAAAGGTGATAGAGGGCGTCTCATTTGGGCTGACGCACAAATGAGTTCCAGAATGCATTGCCTCGCTGAAAAGCACTTTCCGGCTGCCCTGGGGCAGAAGCTACAGATGAGCAATAGAGAAGCCAGGTCTTACAAGAATGAATATGATTTCCTTGCTCTGGGTCTTTTCAGTGCCAGCTTTCCTGATTGCCTTTCCAATAGGGGGTGGCTAGTGGGATCGTGCCTGGCTGGCTGGCTAAGGCTGGATTCCAGGCAGCTCACAGCTCTGTAATAACGACACTGATCAGGATGTGAGCGGTGCATGAACTCAATTCCCCTCGGGGCCTCCCGGGTGAATAGACAGCCTGTGTAGCCTTGGGCAAGTTGCACAGGCCTGAGATGTCCCCAGAAGAAAGGAATGGCCATCGCTTTCCAACACGTCTCTACCTAGAAAATGGGTTACCATAAGTCACGGACGACTTGACAAAGTAATAATAGCAGTAGTAATAAGATGAGTAGTAGGAGTAGTAGTAGTGAGCTGCCTAGATGCCCTCTTAAGCACATCCGATCTCCCCTGATTTCGGAAGCTAAGCAGGGTCCGCCCTGGTTAGTATTTGGATGGGAGACCACCAGGGGATACAAGGCTCTGTATTTATTTTGACAAGCGCCAAGACTTCTTTTCAGCCCCTCCTGTTTCCAGGAGAAGGTTTTCCATTTGGTTTTTGTTCTTTGGTTTTTAAATGATGCCGCACATGTGGGTAGCCCTAATGTGCTTTATTTTATTTTCATTTCCCAAGCTCTTCAGTGGCATCAATGAACGGTTCATTTTGCCAGTCTCCTGAAGTGGCTTTTTTTAAAAAAAAAAAAAAAGTTACTTGATTCTATTGACCATTCAAAGAGGAATGGTTGCTTTTGGTTCATTTCCAGCAATCGTATGCACTGGAAACAAACCAAAATGTGCTCATGTTACTCACAGGAGAGGGGACGGGGATGTAGAAACCTATGATAGGGGCCGGAAAGGCCTGATTGCCATCTTTAGGGGTGAATCAGTTCGGCAGACCAAACAAGAGGGCCAAAATGTCTGTGTCGGCACCTCCAAAGGGTCATGCAGAGTGAAATAAAATGGGCTAGTCTTAGAAGAGTCCCCAGGCTCTTGTGTTATTTCTACTGCAAGTAAGTAACACAACTACCTCCTTGGAAAAAAAACGTTGACAGCTCACGTGCACGGGTGTGTGGGTTATTGTTGGTTTTTGCTGCGGTTTTTTTTTTTTTTTGCCTCTAAGCCAAGTTGCTTTAAAAATGTGCCTTTGTCTTCCCTCCGTTCCACATGGCTTCCTTTAATGACAGCCAGAAAGGTTTGTCCTTTTTTTTTTTTTTTTTTTTTTTTTTTTTGGTATAGTGATCCCGTTCGTTGCCTGGTCGTGGAAAACTCAAGACGCGGCTCCATTTTACCGTGTTGTGTTTGACAGCCCAGGCACACTAACGCAGTCACTTGGCTGGCCAATTTGTCTAATAATATTAATAATCTTCATCTGCTTGACTTTCCTGAAATGCCTAATAATTTGATAACATGATATCCAATTACCCGCCTGACTAGTTATTGTAAATTAGTTCAAAACGCTTAGGCAGTTAGCCTGCAACGTAATTGAATCTCTTCTGATGTAAAGGAATGTGAAACACCGGCAATTATTTTAATTTCGGCAGAACACATCCATAAAGGGGCAATATTGTTTGATCGCACCTTTACCTAATACACACCGGGGGATGTCTAAAAGGGTTTTCTTTCTTCATTTCCAAAAATGCAGGTGTCGTACATCTGTAAATACTTGTTTCCATTTTTTTCTGTTTTTTAAGCTGCTGTTCTCATTCGGTCATGTTTGTTTATCTGTTTGAAAGAGGGTTATACCATTTTATTTTATTTTTAGTCAAAAGTAGAGATGGGCACGAATCAAAAAAATGGCATTTCGTTTGTCATTTGTCATTTGGAGTGTCCGTTTTGATTCGTTTCCTTTTTTACGAATTTTTGAAAAAAAAATGTTTTTGTTTTCATTGTTTTGTTACCATTTTGTTACTATTTATTTCATTTTTTTGTGATTTTTTTAGGATTTTAAGCAATTCACTCATATTGAAGTAATGGAAACGAAACCCACGACAAAATTTCCAGTGTTTCTGTTCGTTTCGTTTCATTTTAGAGACAAAATTCATTTGTCGTTTCGTTACGTAACGAAATGAAAAAATGGAAACGGAAATGGAAACAGAAACGGAAACGAAAAATTGTTCATTTCGTGCCCATCTCTAGTCAGAAGATATCCAATGCAATGTTTGGGCTGTGTGTTGGGAGCAACCTCGTATTCGACCAGTTCAAGAATGGTTATTCAGTTAATTTGATAAATGAATGCATGGAATCACTAGAAAAAAACAGTATGCAGCAGACAGTTACCACGTGGGTGGTGTGCATGCTAGTGTTTTTGTCTGTTGGTATGTGGTAAAGTAGATCCTGTTTGATGCTATTTACTATATTTTTTGTCTATAAGTTGCCCCCATGTATAAGACGACCTCCACTTTTCCAACTCAAAAATAAGAATACAAGAACATAAGAAGAGCCATGCTGGATCAGGCCAAGGGCCCATCTAGTCCTGTTTCCTGTATTTCACAGTGGCCCTGCCAAATGCCTCTGGGAGTGCATGAGACTAGATCTCTGTCTCCTGATACCACTCCCCTGCATCTGGCCCTTGAAGTACCCTGTTTTTAAGCCTGGAGATGACACATCCCCATCACGGTTTGTTACCTGTGATGGACTTCTCCTCCAGGAATTCGTCCAATCCCCTTTTGAAGGCATCGTATAACAAACGGTTTGTATAACATAAAATCTGTACAACATAAAAAAATTCTGAAGGTAGGGGAAATATGCATAACAGAATTGCTGTGGGGTGAATCCATACAAAATAGAAATGGTTGCGATTAGGGTTTACTCTGTTTTCAATGCATTCCTATGGGAAATTTGTATAAAGGAAAATTTGCTTAGCAGAATGTCATTTGAAATGGATTAATTCCTTTATACAGGTCCTGTATAGCTTTTTCAAGCCTATTCAGCAAGGCTACAGCTGAACATCCAGAGGCTAAAAGCAGGTCAAGCCAAGGCAAGTGGCCAAAGATGGAATATTCTAGAATGTTCTCCATTGTCGTTTCCCCCTCAACTGACATCTTGTTTTTCCCGAAGGCTTCCATGGCCAGCTCCAGCATGACCCTCGAAAGGGGAAACATATTGTAGGGACGGGGATAGAGAAGCCAACCGAGAAAAGCAAGGGGAGAGGGCTCCAGCGGCCATGGCTTGGAGCACTTACCAAGGGAGTCTCATCAAGCGACGGCATTTGTGGTGGGCCTTGTTGTGGCAGTTCAGGCTGCTGCTGCCGCTGCCCTTGCTCGGCCGGAAGATACACCATGGCGCCAGGCTGGGACCGGAGGCTCGGTCGGCAGAAACAACCAAACAAGGATGGCCTGGAGGACTCAAAGAGCAGCCGCAGGTCAACCGGGGTGGTCTGGTGGTGCTCAGAGAGGGAGGGGCAGCCAACCTCCAGCACCCTACGGGCTACGGCTCCCGAGCCCTAAGCTGGTGGCGGGTGTCTAGGTTGTGGATTCTGGGAGTTGTCACGCAAAACATCCAGAGTCCCAAATAGTCGCCAGCCCTGGCTCAGGCAAAAGCTTTGCCCTCATGGAGGTGGTTAGCCCGTTAAGGCCGTATTGCTCTATATGGGGTGCTAAAGGAAGCTCAAGATCAGCACGGGACATTTTGCTGCCAACGGCGAAGGACAAAATGGGGACTTTCCCCAAAAGATTGTACAGTAGGATCCCGGTATCAGCAGGATATCAGTTCAAGGCCTTCCCATGGGTAATGAAATCTGTGGATAAAAGAATGCCACCCCCCCCAAAAAAAACTGCTGTTTTGTGACAGTAGATTGCTTAACGGCAGCTGTTGTGAGACAGTAGCTTGCTTTATGGCTGCTGTTTGCAACAGCTTGCTTTACGGCTGTTGTTTTGAGATAGTAGCTTGCCTTACAGCTGCTGTTTTACGACAGCAGTTTGCTTTATAGCTGCTGTTTGTGATAGTAGCTTGCTTTGGGTCTGCTGTATTATTTATTTTTTCCTCTGCCAACCGTGGATAACTGAATCAGTGGTTAATGAATAAGTAGATACTGGGGTCCTACTGTACCTCCAGCTCTAGTTATTGGGACGAGGTCCTGCCACACTCCTGAAGGCAGCAAAGTAGCTTCTACGTTGCAGGACTATCTCTGTGGGTCCCAAACGTCCCAAGAGAAGGGTCTGGCTATGGTGCTGAAGAGGAACAGCTAAGTTCCCCCAGGGCATAGTTCATTCTTCCTTCTAAATGAATATATAAGGATGTTTATGAGTCGGTTATCAGGGTTCTTCAAACAGGAGCCCTTCAGACAGACATCTAGCAAGTCAGGAAGAGGAACTTTAGTTGTCCTAGGTGAAGGTCCTAGGTCCCCCACCCTTGACTAGTTGAGCATTTAATCCCTGATCTGCAAGAAAAAAAATGAACTGGTTCCACCTACAAATCTCTGTTCTGCAAAGGGTGCTTTTCATAGTATCAAATAAGCCCAACTACCCTACCTTACCAGTGTCTTGACTGGATAAAGCAGAAATACCGGTGTGTATATAATCTTTCTAAGCACCTTGATGTAAAGCTGCACACTCTATAAATAAATAAATAAAATACTTCTACAGATCATTATGCAGTTGAATCGCGGGGTAGGGATGGACTTGATAGCATCGGAGTCAAGGAGTATGTTTCTAGTTACTGTTCTGTTCTTGTCTGAGAAAAGTCTAGCTTCCTGGCTGATGCATCCATGAAATTCGACTTTTCTTTCAAATCTCCCATGAAATAAAAGCAACAGGAGATGCATGTTGCCCTTTGCAGCCACAACGCTGAATCGGTTTCTCTTGTCAAAACAGTTCTGGATCTTGCGATGATCAGCTGAGAATCCCACTTCTCAATGTCTTTCGGTGCAGCCATTTAAAAAGCCAACTTTGTGGGTAGAGTTTGTGCAGGAACAGAGGAGTTAGACAGAACTTGGCATCTCATATTTTGCCTCAGGCTCTGGAAGGACTTCTGAGCATGGTTCCAGCAGCAATCAGGAAATTCTCTCAGCTTGTCTCACAGGCCTTGGCCTCTATCACACTGCACGTAAAAAGCGCATTTTTTTTTTTTAACATTCGCAGCTAGAGTACTGGTCCCCAGTGTGATACGCTTCAGGAGCGTGGCCCACCACATTTTCCTGATCCTTGCCCCTCCGGGCAAAGGATCCGCAATTTCGGAGAATTAAAGTGTGCATCAAAAGTACGTGGGGACATTCTTAGTGTGCATTTTTTGTTATTCTGCTCAATTTATTGATATCGTCTTAAATTTATTTGCTCTTTAAAATAAAAAATGGATTACCTGGTACAGGAATAAATATGTTTGTCATGTCCTCCGGCAGTAAAACTAGAAACCCGGCATGTCAGTAATCAAAGTTTATTAATCAAAATAGATAGATAGATAGATAGACAGACAGACAGACAGACAGACAGTGGTACCTTGTACAAAGGAATTAATTCGTTCCAAATGAAGTTCTTTTAAGCAAAATTTCCTTTATACAAATTTGTCATAGGAATGCATTGAAAACAGAATAATCCCTACTAATCATGACCATTTTTATGTTGTACGGATTTGCCCCATAGGTGATTCTGTTAAGCAAATTTCCCCTATCTCCGGAATTTTTTATGTGGTACAGATTTTATGTTATACAAACCATTTGTTATACGAGGGTCCACTAGATGGATGGGTGGATGGGTGGATGGATGGATAGATAGATAGATAGATAGATAGATAGATAGATAGATAGATAGATAGATAGATAGATAGATAGATAGATAGATAGATAGATAGATAGATAGATAGATAGATAGATAGATAGATAGATAGATAGATAGATAGATAGATAGATAGATAGATAGATAGATAGTGATGGAGAAAGGTTTTCAAAACAGCAAATTGATGCAGTTTTGGCCCATGGGGATATATAAATAGAGGATCAAAACTGCTTCTGTGGGGACAGAAAGTGTGCATCAAATGTCACGTGACCAGTCTTGGAGAAAGTACGCATCAAATCAATATGCAAATTGTGTGTGATAGAAGCCAAGGGGCCCATGTCTTCATTCTTATATCCATGCATTCATTGTTCTGTCCGGTTGCGTGAGCCTTGACATTGCATCTACCTCTACCAGTTCACCTAAGAGGTGGAGGAGAAAAACATTAAGTTATGTAACTTTTTCCAGCCTGGAAGTCACTCTGTTTTAGTTGGGGGGGGGCGGTCAAAGGACAATGTGTGGGTGTGTGGGTGGTGGGTGTGTGTGTGTGTGTGTGTGTGTGTGTGTGTGTGTGTGTGTGTGTGTGTGTGTGTGTTGTGTCATTACAGTCGTGACCGACTCTTTGTGACCCCATATCCATGGAGTTTTCTTGGCAGGAATACTGGAGTGGGTTGCCAGTTCCTACTCCAGGTGCCTAGAGCACCTGGTATTCCCTGGTGGTCTCCCATCCAAGTACTAACCAGGGCCGACCCTGCTTAGCTTCCAAAATCAGGCGAGATCGGATGTGCTTAGGGCATCTAGGCAGCATAAAGGACAATATACCTCCATCTAAACCCTAGTGGGAGACAGGACTTTTGCTTTTCAGTTCCAGCTTGGTGAGAACTTCACACCTTCCTTGCTTTTCCCAAAACATGTAGTGACTAATGTGTCAATGGAGAAAGCAGCTTGGAAAAGGAATGCTTTCAGAGGTTTTACAGCCCCGGCTGTCTGTGTGTGCGACAGAGCAGAAGGTGGCCAGCTGCAAACAGCTTTGAGGGCTTCACACAGAAACAGTAATAGGTAGAGATGGGCACGAATTAAAAAAAAATGGCATTTCGTTTGTCGTTTGTCGTTTAGGGGGTCCGTTTCGGTTCTTTTCCGTTTTTCGTAAATTTTTGCAAAAAATTCATTTTTGTTTTCATTCGTTTCGTTACCGTTTCGTTACCATTTATTTCAATTTTTTGTGATTTTTTTTAGCTTTTAAAGCAGTTCAATGTATTGCCGTAACGAAAACGAAACGGACGCCAAAATTTCTGGTGTTTCTCTTCGTTTCGTTTCATTTTAGAGATAAAATTCATTTGTCGTTTTGTTGCGTAACGAAACAAAAAACCAAAAACGGAAACGAAAAATTGTTCGTTTCGTGCCCATCTCTAGTAATAGGCATGGGGTAAATGGAGGGTGGAGACCGAAGTGGATTGGAGATATGGAGGCTTAGGCATCACAGAAGAGTGAGTGGGACTGTGGGTTGGACTGTGGCTGAGCCAAGAAAATAACTACCTTGAAATCATTCTCCTTGCAGGCTGAGCAGTAAAACAGATGCCCTCATGAACTCTGGATTGTCCAATGACACAAAGGTAAGTCATTGGTCTCCTTTTTCAGAATCCATCAAAAGTGTCAAGGTAGACTTGTACAGGAAGGTCCTCCTAACTGTGGAATCCATACCCAGTAATTCACTTATGCACGCTTTGAAAACACTTAAAATATTAAAGGAAAAATCCTAGAAATATATAGAATAGAACCCTCATGTCCACAGAAGATTGGTTCCAACCCACGCAGATACTGAAAGCCATGAATAGCATGGAACATTATACAGTATATGTACATAGCATGGTAAAGGGGGTGGGACCCAGAAGCAGTCTTTTGACTTGCACTGTCAGAACTGATCACTAGAGGGTGATAGAGACCATGCCATGTATTCTTCACTAACAAGTACAGTAGGACCCCCGTATCCACTGATTCAGTAACTGCTGATTCAGTTATCCCTGGTTGGCAGAGGAAAAGATTAAATAAATAATTCAGCGGCCACAAAGCAAGCTACTGCCACAAAACAGCAGTTTGGGCGGACATTCTCTCTTATCCACAGTTTCCGTTATCCATGAGAATGCTGGAACCAATCCCCAGTGGATATTGGGGCCCTACTCTATGTATTCATAGCACAGTCTCTAGCTCTCTTGACTGGCCTGTACAGGTAATACTTGTGAAAATTCTTTTTTTCTTTACTTCCTTAGCATACCCTTCTCTTAGGCTAAACTCCATAAGTGGAAAATGTAGGTGCACAGGAAGTTGTAGACACATCTAACCCTTATACAAGTTTGGAGCTGACATATTGCACACTGAAATCCTTGCAGGATAAATATGATAATAGAGGTACGATGACAGGAAGATATTTTGGAACTGGATCACCATTGGAGAGGAGTCAATAACACTTTCTTTCTTTCTTTCTTTCTTTCTTTCTTTCTTTCTTTCTTTCTT
>JAHTLZ010000252.1:5592670-5604688 GCA_023846285.1 Phrynocephalus versicolor
TTCTTTCTTTCTTTCTTTCTTTCTTTCTTTCTTTCTTTCTTTCTTTCCAGATTTTTTTTTGCAAACGAGTTCAAAGGACCCAGAAAACCTTGGCACGTACAGACTACACCCATAGACGTGACCCACCATAAGCAGCAGCTTCCCTCATTACTTTAATTAGAAATTATCTAAACTTCTCCCACCCAATCTATACTCTGTCATCTTAGCTGGCTCAGCAAGGACACCCAGAGGGCAGGGATCTGTTCAGACAACATGTTTGTCTTTTAGAGTAACATCACAAGGCACGGCTCCAAATGCAACAGAGAAGTACAATATGGATGTTTACAGATGCCTTTTTGCTGCTGTCCAAAATTTCTTCCAACCAGCTGTGGGGTGGTGGAGTGGGTTGGGGTCAGGGAAGGGAATGCGATGATGTCCCTCTTCCGTGCCTGTCACGTGATTCCACCATGAGTCAATAAAAAGAGTTTTGTTCGCACTCTACAATCCCACTGTCTGGCAAGATCGCAGATGAAATATTGTGGCTCCATCTCACTGATGTTAACAACTTCTTACATGGATCGCATGAACCAGGTGGATCAAACTAGACAATACGTAGCTTAGCATTTAACAGAAGAACAGAAGAAGAGAAGAAGAGCCATGCTGGATCAGGCCAAAGGCCGATTTAGTCCAACTTCCTGTATCTGACAGTGGCCCCACCGAATGCACCTGGGAGCGCACAATACTAGATCTCTGTCTCCTGATACCATTCCCCTGCATCTGGCCCTTGAAGTACACCGGTTTTAAGCCTGGAGATGACACATCTCCATCGTGGTTTGTCACCTGTGATGGACTTCTCCTCCAGGAATCAGTCCAATTTATGTCGAGGTGGGTCCCCTGAAGCAATGAAAACCATCTATTTGTCTCAGACCGATGAAGCTGTTTGGATGAACAGCGAAACGTTTCTATCTCTCAAAAAAGAAGTCCAGTAGCCATGACTCAACTCCCAGACATCTATTTGTCATAGCATATGTCTTTCCTCGCATATATCCTGTGCATTTTGTGTGTGTTGTATTTTGATTGGTCACTGGAAGGTCAACACAACCTTAATATGCAAAGAAAATGCTGTAGATAAGTTCTAGTCCAGTGGTTCTCAACCTGGGGTCAGGACCCCTTTGGGGGTCGAACAAGCATTTCACAGGGGTCGCCATGAGCCAGTGAAGAAAAAGGCACAAGCGGCTTAGGTCTGGAGGAGGTGGGGAGGAAGGGGGGAAAGAGTGAGTTACAGCTTGGTAGACTGGAGGGGATGTCAGTCAATGGTACCGGAGGCTGTGATTGGCTGAGGATGCCTGCCCCTGTGGGGGCTTGTAGCCTCCTCCAAGCAGGGCAAGGGGGTCACCACAACATGATGAACTATATTAAAGAATTGAGGCATTAGGAAGGTTGGGAACAACTGTTTTAGTCAAATGCAACCTCAAGGTTCATGGCTAGGATGACAGAAAGCAGCACAAAGGTACGATTATGCCGGGCAGCGCCACCTGCGGAGTTCCCGTTAGCATGCATGAGGGGAGGGGGGAGGCCATTGTTTTTCAGAGAAATAAACAACAGATAATAGATACCTTGCCAAGAAGGCACTGAAAGGTAATCATTTCAACATCACTGCCGTGGCAGGGAGATTGCTACCCTCCACGGCATTTGACAAAAGCCACTGGAGATGTAATTAATCTATTTTTCTTAACCAACTTTATGCAACTTCTCATTTCCCTTTTGTGAAAACCGGCTGTTCGAGGGAGGGTTGGGGACTTCATCTGGCGTATTTGTGTACATGCAGGCTCCCGCAAAGGGCATCTTATCCCACTGGGAAGGTCTTCCGAGCCAATAAATCAAAGTACCTTCCTCCCACGTCTTCCTACAGGAGGCTGGGATTGAACAAAGAGGACCAATAAATGTAGGTTAAGCCTCCATTGGTAGACCGTTCAGGCGGCTGGGTGAACTGTTGAATTCTGGCGCCCCCTAGTGCCCACTCAAAATCTCTTGGCCAACGTTGTTTCAGTGCTTCTGGGCTGGGTATGTTTATGCACAGGATCATACGCTGAGCAGAAACCACAGTCATCAATCATAGTCCTAGTGCAATCATAATTGTAAATCAGGATCATGACGTGAATGAGCGTGCCTGTTTGGAAAAGCAAGCCAGGCACACACAGGCGTGGCGGCGTTCGTGGATATGCGAGTGTGTTCCAAGCTACGCATTAAAAAAACGGCCACATCTTTATTACCCAGAGCTCAGGGACATTCTCTTTTTATGCCCTCCAGATGTTTTGGATCACAACTCCCACAATTCGTTATCATTAGAGCAAGCATGTCCAAACTTCGGCCCTCCAGATGTTTTTGGACCACAACTCCCAGAATTTTAAGCTTCGATGGCCAATGGCAAAGGACTGTGGGAGTTGCTGTCCAAAACATCTGGAGGGCCGAAGTTTGGACATGCCTGCATTAGAGTATAGGCTTCAAATTCTGGGAGTTACAGTCCCAAACATCTGGAGGGCCAACGGTTCCCCACCCCTGCTTTGGAGCTACACAGCTGGGAGGGATCCTATGGATCATGAAGTCCAAGCTTGGAACCAATCCCCAGCGGATACTGGGGCCCTACTGTAGTTCAACTTGGTTTCACACCACCCTGGTCTGAATAGGCTCATTAGGTGGACAGTGGCCCGAATAGGTTCGTTAGGTGGACAATGGCCTGAATGAGTAGTGAAATGTTTCAATCTGCTTGGATGAGTAGCGAAACATTTCAATCTCAAAAGAAAAAGAAGTCCAGTTGCCCTGACTCAACTTCCAGATAACCTCGCCTGGATGACTAAGGAAACGTCACAGACTCTTACTCTGCAGCCAGATACCTAAGCCACAGAGGGCTTGAGCACTGGGGTCAAAAGAACTCCAGTTATATCAAGTCTACTGTTCTAACTGCTACCCAGAAGTTCTGGGCTATGCCTCTGGATAAAGAACCAAGAGAAACATGGAAAAACTGGAGTGCTATCAACAGGCAACCTCATAAGTACCACAAATCAAGACAAGAATTTAAAAGAACATAGAACCAAATTAGGTCAGGAACACAGACCCGGCTTCAGCGTCTAATGGCATTCCATCACAAATGTATTGTTTGACCCAAAAAGGAATTAACAAATCTGTGGAGGCCTCATTTAGAGCCCTTTGTCCAGTTCTGAACACTGCACTTCAGGAAGGATGCTGCACAAATTGGAACAGGTGCAGATGAAGGAAACAAGGATTAGGGAACGGGAAACCTATCATAGAACCATAGAACCAAAGAGTTGGAAGAGACCTCAAGGGCCATCCAGTCCAACCCCCTGCCATGCAGATATCCCCCTTCAAAGTACTCCTCCTGACAGATGGCCATCCACCCTCTGCTTAAAAACCTCCACAGAAGGAGACTCCACCACCCTCCTTTGTGGCAGCATCTTCCACTGCCGGACAGCTCTAACTGTCATGACGTTCTTTGAGGAAAGACTGACTGGGCATATTTAGCTTTTGGAAAAGAAGACTGAAGGGTGATACAATGGCACTTTTAAAATACTTGAAAGGCTGTCAGAGGAGGGACAGGATTCGTTCTAGATGCCAAACACGGGGCTCAAATTACAAGAACCCAGCTTTTGGCTGAATATCAGGAAAAACTTCCTAACTGTTCAATCACTACAGCAGCGGAGCCAATGACCCCAAGACATGGTGAATGTTCCAACACGGGAGTAATTCGAGAGAAATTTAGACAACCATCTCCTGGCAGAGACCCTACATAGGGATGGGCAAGAAACGAAAAACAAAATGCTGTTTTGTCATTTCATTACATAATGAAACGAAATGAAACGAAACGAAACAACGAAGCAGCATTTTGTTATAGATGAAACGAAACTGTTGTTTTCCCATTGAAATGAACCATTTCGTTCCATCATTTTCAAGCTCCTGCTGAGCTGCCAATGGCTGGACTCCTTTAAACCTGGACCAATCAGGTACTGGGCCAGGTTGAAAGGGGTCCAGCCATTGACAGCTTGGCTAGAGACCTCAGAAAACAGTCCGGTCGGGAGTGCAACCCTGCGGAACTACCTACCCAACCATTCTCAGAGGGCTCCTGCCGAGCTGTCAATGGCTGGAGCCTTTTAAACCTGGCCCAGTCTGTACCAGGGAGACCCCCTGGTGCCAACTGGGCCAGGTTTAAAAGGCTCCAGCCATTGACAGATCGGCAGGACTCCCAGAGTCCTGGGCACCAAATCTGGTACCTCTAGGCCCGGGGGCGGGTGTGTGTGTGTTTCATTTTGGTTTGTACAATTTTTTATAAAAAATTTGTAAGAAACAAAACAAAATAGGGATGTCAAAACAAAACAAAACAAAACATTATTTTTCCATGTTGTGCCCATCCCTAATCCTACAATTTGAGCAGGGGCTTGCATTTGATGGCCCTGTAGGCCCCTTTCCAACGTCATGCTTCCATAACAAGGCGACCCATGGCTGAGCAAGAAGGACTAGATATTTTTTCCTTCCACCATGAGAGGAAGCGTTCTGGGTGGGGAACAGCTGAGGGTTATTGCCTTCACCTCCTGCCTTGTGGTCCTTCAAGATGTCTGGTGGAGGTCTGTCATCCAGACATGGAGATACTACCCTCCATGGGCCTTTGTTCCGATCTCTGATGAGGACTTTGTTTCTTGAGCCTTTCTCTGTGATGCCTGACCTCAATTTGACTTGTATAGTTGCAGGAAAAGGGAGGGGGAGAGAGAAAGCATTAGCTCTCCCTATCCTGAGAACCTCCTTATTCATTTTCTGGAACAAGCTTTTATTGGCAGTGAAAATTAGGTCAACACGCTGTCCTCATTCCTTGTGAACATTGAAAGACGCCTTAGAATGGCTCAGACCTTCTCCCGGGGGGTTGTCATCCCCTTCCCTGCCTTCCCCCCGCCAACCCCTGCATCCCGAAGCATTCTGCTTGTGTGCCAACAAAGGATCGCCTCTTGCAAGCTGCAAACTCCAGCCCAATCTGAAGTTTTCCTTGCTGTTTCCTTGGTAGTCACTTCTTCCGTCCCTGTCGGTTTGAGCAAAGAGGTTGTGAAGTTTCTTTTGCTAATCCTAGCAAAAAGGAATCCTAATCCCAGAATCCCCACCCCCACGGAGGTCTCAGCTGGGGGATTCTGGCAGTTGTAGTCCATAATATTGAACATTCCAAGGTTCCATTGGGGCATAAAATGAGAGGAACAGTTGGGAGTGGGTCAGAATTACAATTCAGAGATGCACAACTATGAGGGTTACTTCACGTCCATTCTCATCCCGGGAGGAAGTTCGTTGCATGTTGATGTTGGTCACGGTCACGTGGTCTTCTTCCAATTCTGTCCTTGTTCCCGTGTACACACAGACATGATGGATGATACCGGCATGACTGTTACCGCACATCCTCGTTCCATGAAAAGATGTGAAATTCCATGCCTTTGTTCTCCTTTTTTTATGGCCCGACCTTCCATTTCTCGATGTTTCTATTCTCCGAAGCCTCACCTTCAATGCGTTATGGAGCTAAGTTTGAGGCATTTGCCTTTTAATCTCTCTCCACTGCATTGCTGACTCCATAGGGAATGTACTGGTGAATGGCACTTTGCACTCCTGCCGCTAGATGGAGAATGGCACGTTGCGTGATGAGCCTTACCTCACGGGCACTTGTCCAGAACGAGAAGCATGACGAGCAGATTCCCGAGGCCAGGGAGGGGAATCTCTCATCCCGCTTAGATTGCAGTTCAGAGGGCATGGTCGGGACAAACTTCCCTTGTCCCACAATGGATGTGCGGTTAGATTACTTTGTACCGCTCCAAAGCGGGACTGCGAACAGCGATGAGATGGACGTGAAGTATCAGCCATAAAGTCAGGGGAGCTGCTTTTCCTACCAGCAGTTAGAAAACCAGGAGAACTATGGGGCTGGTAAACGAACCACACGAACCTTCATGCTCTAATAAATTTGTTTATTGTAAAGATGGTGTCCGGCTTTTGTTTTTGTTTGATGTTGATTGCGGAAGCAGCGGGGAAAGACTGAGGCGGCTGTCCTTTTGAAAATGGCCGACGTCATTGTTGTTGCGTTTGCAAACATGGAGATTCTGTGTTAACGACCACTTGGGCTAACGATGCCCCCGATTCTCTCAAGCCATGACAAAGAGGCCAAAGTGACCTGAAAGTGGATCAACAAGACGTTGTGAGATCATATTCTGTGCTCCACCCCTCTTCCAGCCTGGGTGAAGTTCTCATAAAACCATAACAGCACGGCTGTTGGCTGTTGGCTGTGGAAGCCGACGGGGTCTGGGTCAGCAGTCCAGAGAGAAGAGGAAAACAAAAACACACCACGAGATGCAGTGATGTAGAATGAAACAAAACAAACACAACCCCAAATACCAGAAATCAAACTTTTATTTCTGCTTAAACATTGGGCTTAGCTTTGTGCCATGTGAACAGGGAATGGAATACTGCTGTCTTTCAGGCAAGGAATGTCAAACAAAATATCAGAAACATCCAGGCATGGCCTACACCCCCCCCCTTGCTTGTGTTCAAAACGGACTCTGTGTTTGCAAGGTTTTTTTCCTACATCTCTTCAGCAAAGAAATGTTTCTGTCTTCTTCTGTTTTGGAGCTCATTGTGTGCAAGGAACGCCAATGGTGCCTTCTTCAAATGTTTTCATATTCCACCGCCATCCTCAAGTGGCTGTTTCTAAAAGCAGCTATGGAGTTGAACCTGGAATTTCAGCCTCATCCATCCCAAAAGAAACTCACTTAAAAAAAATCAGGATTTCCTTTTGGGTTTGTGTGTGCGCTCACATGTGCAAATGTGTATGTACATGTGTGTGTGTGTGAACGCACACGCATTTGTGTGAATAAGATGTTGCCAACACTTGCAAACACAAATATTTTCGTATGCAGGACAGGAAGAATTAAGGTTCTTTTTTTAAAAAAAAATCTGACCATGAAATAAACTGAGACTGATAGTTGTGTAAATCCAAGCTTTGGACTTGGGGTGCTTAAGGATTGAAGGCGTGGCTTTGAAACCCTGCGTTGTGGAGTATGTTTGTGGTTTTTCGACTTCACTTATCCAGATAGGACAGATTCATTTATGCCCATCAGGAGCTGTGCAGGGACAGGCATCATCCCGCCTCCCTCTCTGATTGGCCAGCAGCACGAAGCAGGAAAGATGACGTCGCAGCGTGCTTCCTCATTGGGTTTTAACCCTGTGTGAGACAGAGAAAGGTAAAGCAATTGGATCTGCGTGTATCAGCCGGTTCCGAGGACCACCTGGGCTTGCGGGGTTCATCTCGTAACCTAGTGGTTCTGAAATGAAATGCCCATCCCTAGTTTTAATTACAGTATCCTGGCTACACATTGCCCCCCAGCAAGCTGGATACTCATTTTACCAACCTCGGAAGGATGGAAGGCTGAGTCAACCATGAGCTGGCTATCTGGAATTGAACCCCAGATTGTGAGCACAGTTTTACCTGCAGTGCAGGCATTTAACCACTGTGCCACTTCCTTTAAAGTATTTGAAGTGTGCTATCTTATCCCCCCTCCGATTCCCCCCCCCAAGGCTAAACATGCTCATTTCGTTCCATATTTCCTGTAGGGCTTGATTTGTGGTTACCCATTCATCTTTGTTGGCATGTGCCATGCAGAGCTTGAAGGGCAGAGACTGCCAAACTCATAATTGCTTGCAGTTCCCACAAAGCGGCTCACTACTTTCTCCTGCCTCCACAGGGCACACAGGGCTGCTGGAGTCTGAATTCATTAGCTTAAGAACTTCAAAAGACCTGCCAGGTCTTGGATTGCTTGATTCCAGTCCCAATACGTTTGGCTGGGGCAGGTGGTGGTGGGGACTGAGGTTGGTCCCGCAGACCTCTGGGTCCAGTGGTCTACCAATCCAGAACATCCCATGTCTAAACCCTCGTTGCAACCAGACCAGGCTGGATCCAATCCGTCAATTCCCCTTTTTTTCAAAAATGGCAAAGGCCATTTGAAAGCCAGCTGTTACAAAAGGCCAAAGAAAAACATTTAATAATTTTTTTTTCTTGGAAATCAACAACAACAACAAAGGTAGCCCTCTCAGCCTCTGGTCGTCGTTTTGGGACAACATGCCCAGAGTGGGGGGCAGGGAGAGAATTTGGATCACAAAGAAGAGGAGAAGTGGAAGGGACTGGCTGGAGCCGATGAGTTTATCCAAGATTTTGTTTCTGGCAAGGGTTGCCTGTTCATGACATCAGCTCTGGTATTTCCAATCCCTGGGGGGGGGGGGGAGGTGTGGGGGAGGAGAAAGGGGGGAAAGAATAAACAGGAAAATAACATGCAATGGTATGGATTTCTACAAGGTCCTACAAACTGTACTGTTGCTTGGACAAAAGGATTTGACCGACCACCGCTTTCCTGGGGACGAGAGGACCCATGAGGAAATGGGCAACCCAACCAGACCTGCCCAACGGCTCTTGACTTGGCCTTCAAACCTTCCCCCTCTTCTCTTGGCTTCGGCTACTTCTCTTCCCCCCCCCCCCTCCTGCTTCAGAGTTGAGAATTGGAAGCAGCAGGGGGAAAATAAATTAAAACACAGGCCGAATTTGAAGATACCAAATCCTCTTGCAACTTTCTCTCCCCACCGCCCACCGCCCCTTCTCCTTTCAGCAGCCGTCTGGGACTTCCCGTGCAGGAAAAGAACAAAGGCTGCCAATAGCTGTTCAATGAGCAATTAGAGCCTTCTAATTGCCCTCCAACAAGTTCACAGATGCAGTGAACGTGTTGGCTGGAGGAGAAGGGAAATGTAAATCTCCTCAACACCACCACCACCAATTTGGTTTTTTGTAACACAGAACATTCTGCGAGCCCCGGGTTGGCCTCGAGTCTGTTCAACTCCACCCCAGACAGACTTCTATCTGGCAACGTATCCTTCGGTCCTGCGTTAACCTCCAAGCCAGGGAGATGACGACTCTTCCGGTTAAAGATGTCTATTGACCCATCATCCTACAATATATCCCCATTGGGGGAAGTACAGTACAGTACAGTGGATCCTCGTATAACAAACGGTTTGTATAACATAAACTCTCTGTACAACATAAAAAAAATCCGGAGATAGGGGAAATTTGCTTAACAGAATCGCCTATGGGGCAAATCCGTACAGCATAAAAATGGTTGCAATTAGGGATTACTCCGTTTTCAATGCATCCCTATGGGAAATTTGTATAAAGGAAAATTTGCTCAATGGAATTTCATTTGGAAATAATTAATTCCTTTATACAAGGTACCACTGTACTTGGGTGCAACTTAGCTTATCCCGAGGGAGATGCATATCTCTGCAGGGGGAGGAAGAAAAACAGGAGGGAGTATCTTTGTGATTTGCTTATGACTGGTAGCAGGACCCGGAGAGGGGGCAAGCGAGGACAGGGAATCTGTGCTGATCTTCCTTCAGTTGACACCAATGGTTCCCGACCTTGGATCACCAAATATCCTTTGACTACAGCCTTCAGAAATCACAGAGGGGGCAACAAATTCCCTTCAAGTGCTGGTGATAAGTTCCAAAATACTGGTTGAGGAGGGGATTTGAAGCCACACACAGTCCAGGCTCCTTGCAGGCTGCAACTCTTTCCATCTTAGAAGTTGGACGTGGACTCTACCTCAACCACAAGACTTTGGCACTTAAATAAAGGCATGTAATTTTGGAAGCACCCACAGCCTTCAGAAGATGACTTGTCCCTGAAAGCTCACTTTGGTTTTTGTTCCTTGTTTTGTCTTCTCAGTGGTCCAATGGAGGTGTTATCTCATTGTTTCCTGCATATTTATTTCTTGTTCACCCAACCCACCTCCTTCTCCTTCTCCTTATGAACCATGATCTTCAGGCTTGACACCGTTTTGGTTGGGCCCCACCCACCCCACCCGGAGCTGTCAAAATACATCATAAATGGTTGAAGAGGATGCATAATTCTAAGTTAAAATGGGGAGGGTTGTTTTTTTTAAAGACAATTCCCAGAATCCCCTAGAGTGTCCAGAAATGTGACATGCCCCACCCATGACTCTTTGTTGTTGTTCAGTCGTTCAGTCGTGTCCGACTCTTCGTGACCCCCATGGACCAGAGCTTGCCAGGCCTTCCTATCTTCCACTGCCTCCCAGAGTTTGGTCAAATCCATATCGGTTGCATCGATGACACCGTCCAACCATCTCACTCTCTGCTGTCCTCGTTTCCTTTTGCCTTCATCAGGGACTTTTTGAAGGACTCCTCTCTCCTCGTGAGGACTACATGACTCTAGCTGGGGCTTTATAGAGAAATGTCTGTTGTCGTCTGTGGCACTTGTTAGTAACGGGCATGTTTGAACACACTTGTTTTCGTTGTACCTGATCAGGAATAGAGATGGACACGAGCCAAAATTACACAAACAGGCTGGTTCATGGCTCGTCTGGTAGTTTGGCCTGCGGATCCCGTTGTGATGAAATGAAGCAAATGCTGCCCGCCCCTTCCCGCTGCCTCCCACCCCATCGCCACCCTACCGGGTTGTGTGGCAGATAGGTGTGTGCATGTGCAGAGCCTGTAGGCCCAGTGTCCAGATGAGAAGCTGAGCCACTGTCCCTAAAGATGGGAGTGGCCATGGATGAAGAGGAGGAGGCAGGACCAGGTTGGGAGGCCATGGGGCAGGTGGAAAAGGGGCAGGTGGCATTGGGGATGGAGATATTAGGTTCCTTCACCTGGGCACGAACCAGAAAAAATAAACAATGAACCAGGAACCAGTTTGTTTTTTCTATGGTTTGAAGGGAAGTACAATGTCCATGGACATCCATGACCCACCCACCCCTGATTCCTCATCCTCCCAGT
Organism: Phrynocephalus versicolor; assembly: GCA_023846285.1. Classification (NCBI taxonomy): domain Eukaryota; kingdom Metazoa; phylum Chordata; class Lepidosauria; order Squamata; family Agamidae; genus Phrynocephalus; species Phrynocephalus versicolor. The sequence goes on from JAHTLZ010000252.1 coordinate 5,603,516, forward strand.
TTGGCCCATCAGGAATGGTTGCCAACATGGAGATCTTCCACTCTCATGCACCTTCTTTTATCTTCACGAAAATGCCAGAGGTCTCTGAGATCCTTGACGGTGGATGCTTCAAAGGAGCCAGAGCTTTATATAAATAAGGATCTCAGAGACCACTGCCCCTACACAGTCCTAACTGGAGGGATATGGAAACAGAGTCTACATTGGAGGGACAGAATCTTAGCCATCCCTATAGCAGTGGTGGCAAACCTTTGGCACTCCAAATGTTTTAGACCACAACTTCCACAGTCCTTTGCCATTGGCAATACAGGCTTGGAATTCTTGTATGGTAGAAAACATCTGGTGTGGCGAATATCCACCACCACTGCCTTATAAGAAATGCTGGTAGGTAGAAGAAATTTGCCTTATAAGAAAAGCTGGTAGGTAGAAGAAATTTGCTTATGGAATTGAGCTTTCTGCAAAGATCAAAGCCCCCTTTTGCAAAATCCCTTCTCGAGGAAAGGTTGAGCCAATGTGAAATGGGACTCATAGCAATAAAGTTCAAGCAAGCCTGGTTCTGTGCCAAAATTCATGGAAGGCTCTTCGACCAACAAGCCAACTATATCCAATTCTCAGCTCCCCTCCAGGCAACGGTAACATACTTGCTGGTGCTGTGAACTCATTCCCCCAATGACGGCTGATCTCCTTCATTTCCTCCCTCCCTAAGGTGCAATCTTTGAATACCATTCCACGAACAAACCACACACCTGGTAGCAATATTTCTTCTCTAGATGATCGGGCAGGTTCGAGCCGGAGGGCTTCAAGGAAGAATCAACACAAAGCGTTAAATGTGAAGTTGGGATAACACCAGGAATGGAAGAGCAGTTGCCAAATCATAGAATTCCCCAGCCATCATCATTTGTTGTTGTAGAAAAGTTGTAGTTAAAAAAAATAAGAAAGAAAGAAAAGAAAAATACCATTGAAGTGCTGGGAAAAATACGTGACCATGGAGGGCTCAATCAAAGACAGAAAAGGACTACCTGAGGTTGTCTAAAAGTCACCAGCAGAGGGGATGAAACCACTCAACATCCCAAGCTGAACTTTAAAGGAACTGTCCAAAGTCCTGAACCTGTAAAGTTCGGACCCAACAGTTTGGCCCACAGACAGTAACCCAGGCCAGATTCACAGACATCAGAG
>JAHTLZ010000252.1:5605534-5624163 GCA_023846285.1 Phrynocephalus versicolor
AGAAAGAAAGAAAGAGAAAGAAAGAAAGAAAGAAAGAAAGAAAGAAGCACACGGGGAAAGTGGATCTGCAAAACGGGTTGGTTTTTAGGACCCTGCATTCTCAACATTTTTCAGAGCCTCTTGCTTATTCATTCAGCTCAGGAGCAAAGCAAAAGCATCCAGCCAACAGGGAAAGAGCAAGTAGGATAAACTAACATTCCCTACAACAGCCATCGCAGAATGTGAAGGGGGAGGAATAAAAACCCTCCAAAAACACAAAACTAGCCAGAGGAAAACTTTCCAGGTCTTTCGGAGTCCTCCAGGACCACATTCCTCGCTGATTCTTTTCCTTCCCCAGCTCAACATGCCACTTGCAAGAGACCTCCGGAGCAACTTCAAAGAAGATAGGAATGGACAGCGTTGTGTGTTCTCCACTTAAGCAAGCAGAGAGAGCAGCCCCGGAGAAAAGGGAGTCAGGACCTCATCCTGCTGCTGCTGCTGCCGCCACCACCGTTGCCTCTGCCAGGAAGCCTGCATCCAGTTCTCCTCTGTTTTCTCTTCTCCAGGAGCAGCCCTCAAGGTCCACCCCATCGCTCGCAGCTTCGCCATGACCGTTCATGGCATCTGGGTGGACTGGTGGGCGCTGATGGGCTTGGGCGTTTTCCTGCTGGCCCGTGGGCAGCAGCCCCAAGGGGACCAGGCTGACAGCGGGCGCTGGAGGCAGATGATCCAGTGGGAGAACAACGGGCGGCTTTACAGCCTCCTGAACACAGGCTCGGAGTACATCCCTCCCAACCAGGTGAGAGCCGACAGCAGCACCCGGGTCATGCTGGCCGACGCGGCCAGTGCCCCCCAGCAAGGCCGACGGGTCGCGGGGAACACCCGGCGACAAGCCCCCACCTTGCCCGTCAGGGCAGGCTCGGATACCATCCGGGGACAGACGCGGCATCCCTTCGGCTTTGGGCAAGTGCCAGAGAACTGGAGGGATGGGCCCACCGGAGAGAGCCACTCTAGTTCCCAACGCCCCCGGTCGCCCAATGCTGCTCGTCAACGCCAGCTGGGCTCTTCTTCGGCTTCCTCTTTTTCACACGCCTCCTTTGGGCAGCTCTACCCAGCGGCGTCTTACCCCCAGCCGCCCTTCGTTAACCAGTACGAGACCTACGAACCGCAGGCGCCCCGGGCCTACGACGAAAGCTACACCTACTACCGCACCGCTGGAGGGGGTGCGGTGGCGGCAGCCGCAGCCAGCGCAGGGGTCGTCTACCCTTTCCAGCCCCGGGTGAGATACGAAGAGTATACAGAGGATCAGGTCCCTTACCGAGCTCAAGGATACTACCCAGCCCAGGAGAGACCCTACGTCCCGGTGGCTCAACAGCTTCCCTCTTCCGATGGCTTGGACAGAAGGTACTCGCACAGTCTCTACCATGACACTGGAACTAGCTATGACCAAAGTGTGCAGGACCCCTACCCGCCGGTCCCGAACCAACCTTCTGTTGCCCAACGGGTTCCAGAGACGGACAACCTGCACATCAATTCTGGATCTCCTACCAACGGAGGTGCCAGGTATGGGAATGAACCATGGGCCGGACAATACCCTCCTTTTGGGGATGTGCCAGCCGAGCCCTACGTCCCCCCTCGCAACGTGGAGCCTCAACCGCCTTTCCGGCCCTTAGACCCCCATGGGGTCCCTCGGCCTGAACCCTACCTTCCCATCCGGAATGAACCTCCCCAAGTGATTCCGGACAGCCAAGTGGTCCACCAAGCCCGGGTGAGCGTGGGCAGCGTCTACAGACCAAATCAGAATGGACGGGGTGAGTCACCGGCCGACCCCTAACTAGCTTGTGAGAGGGGAGTTAGGGAGGAAAAGAAGGCCTCCGTTATGGTGGGGCGGTTTCACCCCCAAGAGGTTGCACGTGGCTATGGGAACCCACCTCTGGAAGTTCTGCAGATCTTAGCATCATATCTTGTCAAGTTGGTTTTACGGCCTAATGGTGATCTTTGGGGAGTGGGGGAGCTTTCAAATTGAAATTATGTTGAGTAAAAGGAACCTAAGGGCCAATTTGTTATTTTTGTGGCTTTTGTTTTCATGCCTTTGTACACTTAGGAAGCACTGTTCCTCTTCAGAAAAATGCTTCAAACGGTGGTTTAGAACAGTAGTTCTCAACCTGTGGGTCCCAAGATGTTCCTGGACTGCAACTCCCAGAAGCCTCCACCACTCGCTGGGCTGGAAGGGGTTTCTGGGAGTTGCAGTCCAGGAACATCTGGGGACCCACAGGTTGAGAACCACTGGTTTAGAAGATCCCGAAATGAGGTATAGGGTCAGTCCCTCTTCCTAGTCCTCAACCTTGCATCTGGTATGGGACGTCCCTTTCAACTTCCTTCTTAGCATTGGTCTTATTTGGCTCAACCATCTGGACTGGCCAACAATAATCCATGCTTGCCTTCTAATGCAGAATGAGAGGTTGGTAGCCAAACTGACACCTGTTCCACAGGTGAATATGCACGTAGAGATACAAAGCCCTGGGTGGCAATCTCAGGACTCATGGTTAAATTCTCTTCTGTGGGCTGTCTCCCTCCCATCTGCAGTCGCTCCTGCCTCCACCTTAGACCTTGGCTAATGGAGTGTCCTCCAGATGTTCTGGACCATAAGTCCCATCAGTCCAAGGGCACTGGTCAAAATGGGACTTTTAGTCTAAAATTTCTAGTTGGCATATTTTTGCTATGTGTGTAAACTTAGGCATGGTGTAGAAAGAGTGCTAAGGCGAAGCCATCACAACTTTATGGTATTGCAACACCTGGAACAGTTCCAGGAGCTAATATAATTTCAGAACATAAAACACAGTCCCAAAGCCCAGATGTATGAGAATACAGTATCTACAGTGTGCCATAGAGTTATAGGACTTGCATACCTTGTTAAATACTTGGCTGTGCTTGACAAAACCCTGTTATTTGTATTTGGGGAAGTGCTTAGAATTCCTTCCTCTTGAACTCTTGCCCGCTTCCCTGAACTATGGCAAGAATTACACAGATCCCACGATTCTGTAGGATGGAGGCATGGCGAAGCGACTTCAAGACCGCCGTGACAGTGTAGCGTAGACACATCCTGTGCACTGCCGTGGGCATTTGGGGGTCTTCTCCTTCCTGGAGGCCTGCGTCCTCGATTCAATAGCCCCATGGGTCAAAGGCACGGCTTGGAGTTATGGGAAATCCCCCTCGTCTAAAAAAGACATTGACATATGGGCTTATTCTAGAGATTAACCCTGTCCTCAGAGAGCCCAGCTGATGCTTCGTCCAAACGACAGCAAACAAGCTTGATCTCCTCTCTTCTTGTGTGTGTGCGCGTTGTATCATTACAGTTGTGACCGACTCTCCGTGACCCCATGTCCATGGAGTTTTCTTGGCAGGAATACTGGACTGGCTTGCCAGTTCCTACTCCAGGTGCCTACAGCACCTGGTATTCCCTGGTGGTCTCCCATCCAAGCACTAATCAGGGCCGACCCTGCTTAGCTTCCGAAATAAGGCGAGATCGGGTGTGCTTAGGGTATCTAGGCTAGCCTGGTCCAAAAGGCTCCATTTGAGAAGCCCAGGAGAGCTGTGAGAGTTCTACTGTTTTTCAGCTGTTATCAGAGCATGTCAGCTTCTCAGTCATACAACCAAACTCCAGCTTGCTTTTGTTCTGATAATATGGGCACTTGGTTTCTCCTCCCTGCTTTACTGAATCTAGGGGGCACCCGAAATGCAGACAGGAGTGTCTGCAATAAGGTAAAGGTTCCCCCTGCAGATGCATGCTCGTCGTGTCCCACTCTAGGGGCTGTGCTCATCTCCGTTTCCAAGCCAAAGAGCCAGTGTTGTGCAAGTCCGTGGCCATGTACTCAGCAGAGCTGAATGCATCTCTGCACAAGGAACACCGCTTTACCTTCCCACATGTTATGTTGGCACTTATTTATCTACTTGCATTGACATGCTTTCGAACTGCTAGGTTGGCAGGAGTTGGGGTTAACAGCAGGAGCTCGCTCCACTCCGAGGCTTCCGGGATTTGAACCGCTGAGGTGCCGACTTTGCAGTCGACAGTTTCAGCGCTCTAGCCCACTGCAATAGGGCCATACAACGGGGTTCCTCTGAGTGTCAATCATTATGGGCAGGGGGGCTTGAAAGAATGTTCAGCATTCATCGGAAGGGAATGTGTAGCTTTTAGGGCTGCCTGTTTGCAGTCCCCGGTGCTAACAGTTTTTTCTCAGCCCAGGAAAGCCTAGTTTGTGTGGGGGGTTTGGTGCGTATAATGGTTTCTAAGGACACCCACTTTCACCTATTCACAACTGGCACTAGAACTCATCAACTTGGTGTGTGTTGATCTTTTACATGTGTCTGTCTAATGGAAGTGCAGGCACCTGCTGGCTTTTGTTCCTGTTACCATCTTGCGACCCATATTGTGGATGAGCCTTCTTGCTCCACAAGTCCTGCCAGCAATGGAGAGAGAGAGAGAGAGAGAGAGAGAGACTGTCCTCTCCCTTGCCTGCCCCAGTTCTGTGACATCACAAAAGCCTTCTTCTTGATTGCTAGAGGCCGCTCTGTCTTAGCAACGCCATGCAAAACATCGTTTATAGGGAAAGCATGTGAAGTAACCAAAGCGGCCCGGGGAATTTCTGATAAGCCAGAAATGAATCACATGGATGGAAAAGCAGCCAAGGAGAGGCGTTATATTTCAAGGCAGGCCACATGGGGTCAGAAGGAGGACCTGGGCATCCAACCCCTTTGCAGAAATCCTAAGAACTGCCAGATGGAAATTGGCTGCGGAGGAAACGGGGAGAGGAAGAGAAGAAGGAGAGATTTCTCTTGCTTTCATGGTCTCCGGCGTCTGGGATTCATACAATCTTGGGAATGGAAAGCAGGAGGGGAGGAGGAGAGATGCTGCTCCCGACGCCCACGCGGTGAATCAAAACCCGGTGGGAACCCAAGAGAAATATGCAGATCTGAGTTGTTGCTAAGTGACTGCCGTACATGTACGGGAAATAAAACGAAAATAAATCTAATCAGAGACATGTGGAGGCAAGGAAGGAAAGGGGGTGGGGGAACGCCAGCCCTCAACCGGATAAGGCGGTTTGGTCATCAGGTCAGGCACGGCTTATGGGGTAGCATTCTCTTTCCAAATAGAAGGGTACCCATAAAGGTTGCGTCTGCATTTTATTCCGATATAAAAATGTGTACACGCTGCATCTCCATCATCTGCATGTAAAGCAGGATGCTGGATGTGGAGAGGCGGGGGGTTGGTCGTAGCCATCAGAGCCAAGCATGAACTCTTAGGGAGCAGTTTCCCCCTCCAAGGATGCATTGGAGACCACAATGGGAGGGGCCAAAAGTCCAGTTCTAGTTTTGCAAGACAAAAGATTAAGCTATAAACAGTTGAAGAGACACAAAGGAGTGTCACTGGCCCCATGAGTTCTAGGAAAATCTCTTCTCTTTATTTCATTGTGGTATTTTTGTAACCCAGGGTTGTGTGTCCAGGAGGGGCCCTGGGCTGCATATTTTCTACTCTGCTGTACATGGCTGCTGCTGCTCCACTGGGTTCAAGTGGAGATGCAGAAATGGAAGCTGCAGACCAGACCCACTTTGGACTCCTGCTTTCAGGTCTATGAAATCACTGCATCATAAAGATCCCTTCCCTTAAATGTCCAAAAATCAGCTGCAGGGAAAGTGAGAAACTGGCAGAGAAATCTTGGGGTTCATATGCTATTTTTGTTTTTTAACAAATGGAATAACTCAGAAAGAAAGAAAGAAAGAAAGAAAGAAAGAAAGAAAGAAAGAAAGATTTTTCCCTCCCGCCACCCCCTACTCTGAATGTGAGGGTCCCTGATGGATTACATCAACAGCAATGACCAAACAATTTCGCAGGGAGGTCAGGAAAGGAAAACTCCAGTGGTGATGTGATTCCTCCCAGGAGAACAACGAGAGAAACAAAGAGGCATTGTTCTGTTCTCTCTCTTGGAAAAACAAATAAGCGGCCAGTGGTGTTGTCAGTCAAATTTTCAAACGGCTTTCTTTGCCGGGTGGCTGAAGGAGTAAGGGCTGGACTGATTTTAGGCTTGGGCAGTCCGCTTCCTTCTTAATTAGACACCCCGTGATCCCATGAATCATTACACGCCAAGCAAAAGTCCTGTGCTTTGCCAAGGTCCTGAGAATTCTGTGCTGGGGAACTGTCATGCATTTGCCTAAATAACACAAGTGCATTCAAAGTACATCTGCAAAACTGCATATCCCAGCATTCCTTGGGAGGGAGTAGTGAAAGATAAACGGGTATGGTATTATGTTTATGCTAACTTGTATACATACTGTAAAACCTACTGGAGAGAGAAAATTATACTGGATTAGATTTTAGAGTGTTGTTTTCAAAAACAAACTTTTACAATTAAGAATTGTTTACAATTCTAAGAACCTGAAGTATTGTAGCCTGTAAGCATCATAATTACTATTTTCAAGAACAACTCTTTATTTTTGTCAAGTATCATAGTTTTAGTCATTTAAAAACCAAAACAAAAATCCAGCACACTGCTGACCTTGTGACAAAGACACCTGACTCACACTCACAGCCGTAACCCATTAGTAATGCTTTTAGTAAGTAAGAATTTGTTACAAACAAAAATCTGTTTACAATTTGTTATTTTCAGGATGGGTAGCCCAGCTATATGATAACATGGGTGTAGGGATGGGCACCTTACGAAAAATGACATGCTTTGGCTTTTTGTAAGTTTACGAAACCTTACGAAAGAAAACAAAACACTAGTGTGTCCAAGAAATGATATGAAACACCATTTTTTGGTTCCAGAAATGAAACCATTTGTCCTAGCCTCTTGATCCAGCCAAACTTTTTTGGAAGTTTTTACAAAGAGGCTTGATGGCCAGGAATGTTTGAGTGGTGGATCGCTCGCATTAGCACAAAGACTGGGCGCAAAGACCCCCAGCTGGGACCCTAACAACACCCCAGTCCCATTGTTCTTCCCTTCAATGACTCAGCACTTTCCATCACCGATCTCTTACCAGTGAGTGTGTTTTCCCCCCAGGCCTTCCTGACCTTGTACCTGATCCAAATTACGTCCAGGCCTCCACATACGTCCAAAGGGCTCACCTCTACTCCCTCCGTTGTGCTGCCGAAGAGAAATGTCTTGCAAGGTAAGGTTCTCCTTCCTTACTTCCACTACTCCGGGTCATCCTGTCTGGGGAATCCCTTTGTACTTATCCCTATCTCTCCTTGAAGCCATGTCTTGTCACCCTGGCCCTCGCTCTCATTTATCCTGCTCAGAGGTGTCATTCCATAAGGATTCCCACCCTCATTACAGCAGCTCCACTGTCTGCCAATCCATCTCCAGGCACAATTCAAAGTGACGGTTTTAAAGTTCTAAATGGCTTGGGTCCAAGCTCTCTAGAATACCATATACTCCTCTATGAGCCTGCTAAAATGTCAAGATCATCAATGGAGGCTCTTCTCTCCATCCTGCCACCTTCTAAGTGCATTTGGTAAGGACACAGGCTCCCAGACTTTGGAACTCCCTCCCAAAGGAGGCCTGCCTGGCCCTGTCTTTGCTGTCCTTCTGCATAAAGGTAAAAGCCTTTCTTTTCAGGCAAGCCTTCCCTCAGTGTCTGAGTGAGATGGTTGTGCCTCACTGCTTTGAACACATTTTTGGCATTGCTTTAGTTTATCATTGTTTAAGTGTTGTATTTGTTGGATCCTTTTTAGACTTTGTTATTCTTGCTATTTTAAGCTTTTAAATATTGCCTTCTAATTATATGAACTACTCCTTTTTAAAGAGAAAGGCAGGTTTAAAATATGTTAAATAAATGAATTAAACAAATACAGTGGTACCTCAATTTGCGAATTTAATCTGTTCCAAATGCATGTTCTTAAGTCGAACTACTCTTAAGTCAGGGTTCCTTTGTAAAAAAATTGAAAATATACGTTTAAAAATGGGGGGAAATGGGAAAAAATTGTAAGTTGAGCAGACCATATCTAAAATTTGTAAAGCGGCAGTTAAAATGCCAAGAGTTTTCTGCTCTTAAGTTGAATTGCACTTAAGTCAAGCTACTCTTAAGTCGGGTACCACTGTAAATTCCTAAAAGGGGGCAGTTTGGAAGTTGGACATCGTACTTGGGACAGCGAGTGTGCACAGGATGTTGGATCTTTCCTCAGAAAGCCTCTTCCCCTATTCCAACAATACGATCTTCTCTTTTCCCAGCACTGCCTACACCCCTGAGGCCACAGACTATGACGTCCGAGTGCTCTTGCGTTTCCCCCAGCGAGTGAAGAACCAAGGCACTGCAGATTTCCTGCCCAACCGGGCCCGCCACACCTGGGAGTGGCACAGCTGCCACCAGTGAGTAGTGCGGAGGAAGTATACCTGGGACCCTCAGAATGCCAAGTGGTGGGTCTGGGGAGGCATAAAACATCAGCAGGGTTCTCTATCTTCTTTGATTCTGTGCCTCTCAAAGGCGGTTACTAGAGATGGGCACGACTCAGAAAAAAATTTTCGTTTTTGTTTTCGTTTTCGGCTAGGGTCCGTTTCGTTTCGTTTCCGTTTTCGTGAGCTAATTTCAAAATTTTTCGTTTTCGTTTCGTTACGTAACGAAAACGAAAAAATGAAAACGGAAACGGAAAATTTTTCGTTTCTTCCCATTTAGCTCCATTATGTGTTTTTCCAGTAACGAAAAACGAAAATTGGCTTGAAATTAGTCGTTTCGTTTCCATTTTCGGTCCATTTTTGAACCGTTTTTCGTTTTCGTTTCGTTACGTAACGAAAACGGAAAAACGAAAACGAAAAAGAAAATTGCGCTAAGTCGTGCCCATCTCTAGCGGTTACTTCACGTCCGTTTTGTCTCTGTTAGTGTTGCACTTAGGAGCAGTACAAAAAAAATGTTACTTCACGTCCGTCGCACAACTACTGAAATTTGTCTGTACAACGCCCCCGGAATGGGTGCTAAGCATGACAGTCCTGTACCTGCTGCTGGGGTAGGGTTTTCCCTTGTCACTCTTTGTTCCCACTTTCTGTTCCGAGACAAGACACCGTGTAGTAAAGACTGTCACGCAAAAAACATTCGTTTCTCTCAGAAAACTGTGTCCAGGTTTGTTTTTTTTATTTTGACTTTTCAGAAGCGAAATATCAAAAAATAATTTTTAAGTCCCCCCCCCCACACACACACACAAGGAAAAAGGAAGCTAGACAAATTCAGTGTTTGTCACGGTACAAGACCATAAGGTAACACTTGTCACGAGACAAGTTATCATGACCATGGGAACACTGAAACAGGGACAAAACCATGTGATCATGACCAATGCTGTCACGATACATAACTAGTCATGGAACAAAGAAGGACATGAAGTAACCGCCAAAGAGGCACCCACAATACATATTCAAGTTTTGGGGAGGTGCTTATCGGTTCGATGTGAGAAATCAACATTCTTTCCTCAAGTAAGCTTGGACAAAAAGCTCTGCTTTGTCTGACTTGTGCTACTTCATGAAGGAGGGGAAATGAATTTGTGGATCACAGAATAATGAAGTTGAAAAGGATCTACAAAGCCATGGAGTCCAACCCACTGCTCTGTGCAGGAATAGAAATCAAAGGATATCTGCCAACTGGTTGTTCAAATGTCTCTTGAATGCCTCCAGTGTTAGAGCACTCACCACCTCTGGAGGTCATTGGTTCCGAGATCCAGCCTCCCACTCAGCCAAAAAACTGAAGCAAGTTTAGGGGAGGGAAACAAGGATGATCAAAGGAGTGGAAGCCAAGTCCCAGGACTCCAGGAGGGAAAAGTGAAAGAACTGGGCATAACTGTTGTGAGCTTTTTTGGGCTGTTTGGCCATGTTCTGGAAGTTTTTCTTCCCGACATTTCTCCAGGCTCTGTGGTTGGCTTCTTCAGAGGGCAAGGAACTCAGGGAACCTAGGAGTTCTCTCTGTGCTTTGGGGTATAGAGTGAGTGAGACTGTCCGGTTTTAAAGTTGTGGGAAAGAGGAAACTTGTCCTATGCAGGAGAATAGGTGTCAGTCATTGTATTGTGATGGAGGGATTACAAAGTTCCACTGCAATCAGAGGTGGCAGCAGTCCTTCTCTATAGTCGATGGGTGTCGTTAGCTGTTCTATTGTGTGAACTGATCAAGAGTGCTTGGGGCTGGGTGGGAATCATTGAACTTTGACCTTTTGCAGGCGGTACTTTTCAGTACTGGAAGCCAGGCTTTGTTGATTCTTAGGCTTTCTTCTTTTTTTGTTGAAACTGCACTTATGTTTGTGGATTTCAGTGGCTTCCCTGTGTAGTCTGACATAGTGATTGGGCATGTTTAGCCTTGGGAAAAGAAGACTGAGGGAAGATATGAAAGCATGTTTCAAATGCTTGAAAGAGAGGGGGCAGGATCTGTTCTTGATAATCCCAAAGTGCAGGCTATGCAATAATATCCTCAGGTTACGGGAAGCTAGATTTTGGTTTAATAACAGTTGGGCGTAACTGTTAGAGTAGTACAACAATGGAACCAATTTCCTCCGGGGGTGGTGAGCACTCCAACACTAGAGGCATTCAAGAGAAATTTGAATAACCTCCTGGCAGATCTCCTTTGATTTGTATTCCTACCTTGAACAGGGGTTGGACCTGATGGCCTTATAAGCTCATCCCCCCCCCCAAAAAAAAAGGAATAAACCACAGCTGCTAGATTCCTCTGGCCAGTGGCTGCACCGGGAGGCAATTCTGAAAACTGCAATCTCAAAGAAAACTTCTCCTGAGTTCTTCCCTTAATTCCAGTCAGGGAATCAGTGTGCATGAAACCTCCTTTCCCCCACGTCTGTAGGCATTACCACAGCATGGATGAGTTCAGCCACTATGACCTGCTAGATGCCTCTACCGGGAAGAAAGTGGCCGAGGGCCACAAGGCAAGCTTCTGTTTGGAAGATACCACCTGCGACTTTGGGAACCTGAAGCGCTACGCCTGCACCTCACACACACAGGTGAGGAGGACAGAGGCACCGTTCTTCTTTGGGACAGCCCGAAAGTCTTGCGCTGGTCGTTGATGTACAGTGGTCCCCCACCCTTTTGCGGTTCAAATACTGTGGTCCTGCTATATTGTTGGACCGCAGTACAGTTTTTCTCCACCACCACAGTGCCACTCAGCTGGAGCCCCAGGCTTGGCTCCATGGAGGCATTGTGTGCTGCTTCCCCGTGCCCCGGAGGGTTGGGAGAAGCGGTGTGCGATGTTTAAAATGTCTTTAAGCAACAGAGCCAAGCACTTGGGTCCATTGCTTAAAGACATTTTAAACATTGTGCGCTGCTCCCCTGTGCTCCAGGGGGTCAGGAGAAGCGGCACACAATGTTTAAAATATCTTTAAACATCAATGTGTGCCCCAGGCCCGCCCGAACATGCATCCGCATCTCGCGGATTTTCAATGTTTGCGGGTCGGGTTGGGTCCCTAACCCCCATGATAGATGGGGGATACTGTATAGGCCAATGGCTCTTAACTGGAATGTGAACAACACTTGCAATAGACCTTCGTCTCGTTGGTTTAGGCCAGGGATGGCAAACCTTTTAGAGACCAAGTGCCCAAACCGTGATTCAAAACCCACTAATTGCTCGCAAAGTGCCAATACAGCAATTTAACCTGAATACAGCTGGCAGTGAAGGGGCAATGTCAGGTGCCCACAGAAAGGGCTTCGAGTGCCACCTTGGCACCTGTGCCATAGCTTCGCCAACACTGTCCTATGGGCATGCGTGTTGGAGAATGCTGGGTCCTCCAAAAGGCAAGAGTTCCGGCTTCTGCTAGGACAAAAACATCCATTGTGCCTTTCATTTACTTTTCAGGGGTTGAGTCCAGGTTGTTATGACACTTACAATGCAGACATTGACTGCCAGTGGATTGACATCACTGATGTACAGCCTGGGAACTATATCCTGAAGGTGAGCTTCAAACTAAAGTAGAAAGCCTTAAGTGGAAAGATGCTTCTATATCCCTGCTTGGACCCTTCGGCCCACCCTTTGACCTTTGGAAGGAGTACCCTCTCAATCCACCCCCTCTGCAAAATCGAAATGGGCTATCAGGTTAAAGCAGGCACTGGCAGTTTGATTTCAAAGCATTCTTCCCTGAAGTGTCTCTTTCCAGATGTTTGGATCTTCAGTTCCCATGTTCTTCCACCCTCATTGGAACTGGTTTCAGCCCTTGGGCAGAAAGGGTTGCAATTTTTTTTAGAATTTTTGATTAAAGTCCTTTAGCTGCACAGTAGGAGTGCCAAGATTCACAGAGCAGAAATGGTTCAGGTTCACCATGGTAGTCCACCTCTTTTCTCATTAACTGGCTCCTACAATCTCAATCACTCACTCTGAGACATTAGTAAGAGAAAGAAGAAAAGGGCTTCATCTGCTTACAATGGAACAGGGAACAATAAGCTGTCTGACAAACACAACTGCTTTCAGCAGTGGACCTCAACAGACTCTAGAAAAGGAAAAAGCACATAGGACAGAGAGGTGGGGCTCTCTTTGAATCCAGGGGGAGGGAAAGAACAATTGGTTAGTGCTGGATAGAGTGACAGAAAGGTCCCTCCCAGCCAAACCTACTAAAGGCAGCATGCAAGGTTGTAAAAACTCCAAGAGAAAGAGCTTTCTCAGCCTTACTTATCACCCAGGAGATGAGCTTTGTGGTTGCAGACCAGGCTATGTGAAGTGAGCATGTCTTCCTCCAAAGGAGAGAGAGTGTTTGAAGTTACTGGCTCCCACAACCCCCAAATTCCCCCACCCCTTATTTTGCCCTTGTCAACTCCTGCTGCCTGTAGAACCCATCCTACAACATCTCCACTTCCTTTCTGCATTTTTTTTTTGACACATGATATCTGTTACAGGTAATGGTGGACCCACACCTTTCCAACCTCAGTGGCTAACTCACTCTCACTCTCTTCTCACCCTAGGTTCAGGTGAACCCAAAATACATCGTGATGGAGTCAGACTTCACCAACAACGTGGTGAGATGCAACGTTCACTACACCGGGCACTACGTGGCCACGACGAACTGCAAAATCTCCCAGTAAGTGTTTGTGGGCATGTGTCTTTTAAACACAGTTCTAATATCATAGAATCATAGAGTTGGAAGAGACCTTGAGGGCCATCCAGTCCAACCCCCTGCCATGCAGGAACCCCCATCAAAGCACTCCTCCTGACATATGGCCATCCAGCATATGGCCTCCATGGCAGCATATTCCACTGCCAAACAGCTCTAACTGTCAAGCTCTTCCTAATGTTTAAATTGAATCTCTTTTAGTTTGAGACCATTGTACCACGTCCTAGGGCCTTTTCACACGACCCCTAAGATCCGCTGGCCACTTAAATTCGGACCAGAGATCTTGGGGGTTCATTGCTCTTCCTGCGTCCCCACCCCTCCGCACTTCCTTGATCCTGTCTGCGTGAGGGGAGGGAGAAAAAAGGTGACAAAAGAATGCAGGCTCACCTCCGTTTGCCGGTCCAAGCCTCCCCGTCGTCCTGATTCCTTCTCTTAAAGGGGCGGGAGGCAAAAAAAACAACAAACAGAAGTGAGGAGAGCCGGGCACTCACTCCTTTACATCCGGATCTGGGATTTTTCACCCTCCAAGAGCAGGTACCTGAAAAGTGCGCTGGGATGCGCTTAGGTGAGCGTGGCCACACTTAATTTTCTGTAAACTCCGGAGCTGGTGGGAAAACAATTTTAAGCTCCGGAGCTGGGAGCCATTTGCCCCGGAGTTTAGGGGTCGTGTATAAACGCCCTTATTTTCACCAGAGGTTCTTTCCTCACCATCTTGACGTATACAAATACCCCTAGTTTCTGAAGCCATGGAAAACAAACCACTCCCTCCTTCAATGTGATATCCTTTCAAATATTTAAACATAGCTATCATATCCCCTCTCAGCCTTCTTTTAGTAAGGCTAAACATCCCCAGCTCCCTAATCTGCTCCTCATAAGACATTTCTTCCAGACCTTCAACCATCCTGGTCACCCTCCTCTGGACCTGTTCAAGATTGTCAGCATCCTTTTTAAATTGAGGTGCACAGAACTGGACACAGGACTCCAGGTTGGGTCTGACCAGAGCACAATAGAGTGGTACTATCACTTCCCTTGATCCAGACACGATGCTTCTGTTGATGCAACCAAGAATCATGTTGGCTTTCTTGGCCGCCGCATCACATTGTTGACTCAAGTTCAATTTGTGGTCCACTAAGACTCCCAGATCGCTTTCACAGGTACTATTTTCCAGCCAGGTGTCTCCCATCCTATATCTGTGCAATTCATTCTTTTTGCCTAGAATGTACCCCCTACATCTGTTGAACCCCATTATGTTAGCTTTGGCCCAGCACTCTAATCTGTCAAGGTCCATTTGGATTTTCATCCTATCCCCCCCCCCAATTTGGTATCATCTGCAAATTTGATCATCCTACTCTCTATTTCTTCCTCCAAGATGTTGAATAGCACCAGACCCAGAACAGAACCCTGGGGCACCCCAATGGTCACGTCTCTCCAAGCTGTAGAGAAGTCATTAATGATCAGCCTTTGGGTGCGATCAGTCAACAAATTACAAATCCATCTAACAGTACCACTATCTTAAAATAAAGTGTCTTGAAAGACACTTAACAGAGAGGTGGGACTCTCTTCAAGAGGAAAGCATGGGTTACTGCTGGACTCATTGACAAGTCACGCCACCAGGATATGAGGCTGAAATAAAGTTAACACAGTGGTGTCCAAACTTTGGCCCTCCGAATGTTTTGGAGCACGACTCCCACAGTCCTTTGTCACTAGCAATCTAGGCTTGGAATTCTGGGAGTTGTGGTCCAAAACATCTGGAGGGCCGAAGTTTGGACACCACTGTCTTAACACACCCTACTCGCAGGCCTCTACAGTGCAACGGGTGGGACCCCTGAGAGGGGCAGGAGGCTAGACCACCTGTCCTCCTCCTCTGACTCAACCAGGTACTTATGGGAACCGGTGAGGGCAGGTGCTAGAGATGAAAGAAGCCATGGTACTTCCAGCAGCCAATCACTGTGGTTCCACTTGTGACCACAAACTGCAGCTTTGATCTTGCCTTACTCCTGCTCCCCGGCACACCCCAGCCCGGCCCCTCGGCCTGCTTTCCCTTCCCGGAGTTAACCCAGAGCGAGCCTTCATGCCTCTCATAACCACACGGAATGGGGAGCCAGGATAAACAGCTGCCTCTCCATCAGGGCCCTGCAACCCTTGTTGATCTTGACGAAGGAACTGAGAGAGGGAAGAGAGAGGGGAAGGGAGTGTTTTCCCTTAAAATTATATAGATGGATCGCAGATCGTTTTTAAAAGTGGGATTTAAAAAGGTATTTCTGTCCTTTTGCTCCGGCCGGGGCTTTGAATGGAAAAGCAGGCAGACGGCCGTCGCTGATGGAGAGCTGGTAGTATGCTCACTCATTTAATGCAGGTCTCCTTGCCATATTCTCTCTACCAAACTGCTCCTGGCTTGTTCTGACTGCCAGGCTCTACATGACAACCAGAAAGCATGGGAGGCCATTTTTGGAGGGCCCAATTTCTTTTGCCCTCTAGGGCTTGTGTCAGGGCACCCCGAACCCTCCTAGCAAAAGCAAAAATGACCAGAAGATCACCGCAATGGATCTCTTCAAAAGAGTAGGAAAATAGATAAGGATGCTAAGACGAGGTGCAATTAAGCCCACTTTGTTTTAGGGAAGAAGCATGCTGATCAGAGAGATCTAGGGAGTCTCCCCACCCACCCAATGTTTTACAATAAAAGAGCTCAAGACCCTAAAAGACAGCCTTGGAGAGACATGATGCCCAACTGTACAGTAGACTGATGAATGTCAACTCTAGACTTCCGTTAGTGTCCCCAGTCCATCTTGAGTAACCTGGGGCTAGTTATTCTCTCTTGGTTTGACCTAGGCCTCAGGGTGGTCATTGAGATAAAATGAGCACCATCTAAACTACCGTCATCTGTCATAGGCGCTAAATAATAGTCCCACTGGATTCAGTCAAAGGGCCACCACCCAGTTTCTTTCAGGTGGTTGTTCCATTGCACAAAGCTTTCCATTGCACACACGCTTAGTCCTTCCTTCACTCAACAGGTTGGGTAGGGTTTTCAACTGAACTTGAAAAGAAGCTACTTATCAGATGACAATGCAGACACCAGTAGATACACACAGAGAGAGAGAGAGAGAGAGAGACAGAGACAGAGAGAGAGAGAGAGAGAGAGAGAGGGTGTGTTCCAATCCAGAGTCCAATGTGAGTTGAAAATGTACATGGTACCCCCACCCCCACCCCCCATTTCAAGCTGGCTTCATCTGTCCCAGTAAAACTCCATTCCAGGGTTAAACAATATGACAGGTGATGAACCAAACAGAAAGCCCATTATGGTATCCAGAAAACAAGTCAATGCATTTGAACTCAGTACAAGTTGGCCCAAGACATATTGTTACCTGAAGAAATAACAAGATGGTGCCTAGTTCTATTGCATGTTAAAAAAAAAAGCCTACAGGATTGGCATGGCAGCTGAATCTTTCTTCGACATGGGTGATGGGCGAAGAACCGTTCCAAAGATGATAGTGATTAGAGATGGGCACGAATCAAAAAATGGCATTCCGTTTGTCGTTTGGAGGGTCCGTTTCGGTTCGTTTCCGTTTTTCGTGAATTTTTGCAAAAAATTCATTTTCGTTTTCGTTCGTTTCGTTGCCATTTCGTTAACATTTATTTCATTTTTTGTGATTTTTTTTTTAGGATTTTAAGCAATTCACTCATATTGCAGTAACGGAAACGAAACGCATGACAAAATTTCCGGTGTTTCTGTTCGTTTCATTTCATTTTAGAGACAAAATTTGATTGTCATTTCATTACGTAATGAAACGAAAAAACGGAAACGGAAACGGAAAATTTCTTCGTTTCCTGCTCATCTCTAATAGTGATAGTCAAGCTTAGCTGATACACAGCATTCAGCTTAGCACACAGGACTTTCCTACACTGCCTTGCTCCCTTCATTGATGGCATCTGCCACCCAAAGGATCAACCCCACTCTGCCTAATGGTAGGGCTGGCCATAGAAAGAGCATAGATCACCAGAGCAAACTGACGGAACCAATGGAAGAGTAAACACTTACTTGCCCTTGATATCCGCCTTAGATTTTACTCCCTTTTCTTTCTGCAGGTCTTGATCGCAACCAAGACGGAAGAAGGTCCCCCTCCCGCTGCGGTCCTTGCAAAACCCAAATATCTCTCAAGCTGGTAGCCCCCAAAGAGGACGCAGCTTGACGTAGACCGGCATCTACAGGAGATGAAAAGCATGTCATGGCTTGGTGTTGAGTTAAAATGAGAGTCGTCACTTTAAATACTTTTATAAATACTTTGTTTTTAAACTCAGTTTCCTCCAGAAGTGAAGACTGTGGATCCTTTCGGCGGCGGGTGGAGTCTTTGCAAATGGCACACAACCCAACTCTTCCTCTGCAGCCTCTCTAGACGCTCTTGATCTTCTCACATCCCCATTCTCCAAGCAGTGGGAACCACTGAGGTTTCTCCTTCCTTCTTGCCATTTTATAGCAGAAGTGGGCCATCATTCTCTATCAGATGCCACACAATCCCATGGAGGTAGCCTATTAGAGTTCACGTGGGCCACATGGTGAGGCCAACGGCAGAATCAGACAGACCCAGAAATGGGTGAGACATCTCTCTCTCACACTCTCTCTTTGTCTGCTTCCTCTCTTTCTCGCTCCTTGTTTCTTCTCACACACCAGATCACCAAGAGAGAAGCATCTGCAGAAACACATATTTAGCTGAGTACCACCCATAGCCCACCCTTGCTGTCCAGAGTATCCATTAGTGAAGAGTAGAGATGGGCACGACTCAGAAAAATTGTTCGTTTTTGTTTTCGGCTAGGGGTCCGTTTCGGCTCGTTTCCGTTTTCGTGAGCTAATTCCAAAATTTTTCATTTTCGTTTCGTTATGTAACGAAAACGAAAAAACGAAAACGAAAATTTTTTCGTTTCTTCCCATTTAGCTCCATTATGTGTTTTTTCCAGTAATGAAAAACGAAAATTGGCTCAAAATTAGTCGTTTCATTTCCGTTTCCGTTCCAGTTCTGAGCCGTTTTTCATTTTTCGTTTCGTTACGTAACGGAAACGAAAAATGAAAACGAAAACGAAAATACCGCTAAGTCATGCCCATCTCTAGTGAAGAGTTTCTTTTGGCCCCTGGCCTCACTACTGTTATCTGCACATCTTAATATGATGTGTACTATTTTGGGGGCGGTCACATGGTGTTTGATGCGCAGTTAGCGCCCCAACGACAGGGGAGTATTTTACTTCTCTGCGTCAGTCCCGACTTGCTTACTGCGCATCTTTTCCCTGTTTTTTTCCCTTGTGGTGAAGACCTGCCTTGCAGCCAGGTAGCAGTTTTTCTTCTTAAAATCGATTGTAATTGCAGGTGGAAAGCCAGTAAAAATTGTGCCGGCATGCCGGTATGTCACCAATTCAGTAGCAGAAACTATTACGAAGGCAGAACTACAGGAAGTGGAAGGAAAAGGGGTACGAATCTAATTGATGTGAATTTTCTGGGGCTACACCTTGTTTGAGGCGGTAAAAAGTGTGCATCAATAACAGAACAGATAGATAGATAGATAGATAGATAGATAGATAGATAGATAGATAGA
>JAHTLZ010000252.1:5624173-5665026 GCA_023846285.1 Phrynocephalus versicolor
AGATAGATAGATAGATAGATAGATAGATAGATAGATAGATAGATAGATAGATAGATAGATAGATAGATAGATAGATAGATAGATAGATAGATAGATAGATAGATAGACAGACAGACAGACATAATGTGAATCAGACTGCCCAACCCTGGAGCATTTCCCACATTATTTGTCAATGCAGTCACACCCAGAGAGAGAGAGAGAGAGAGAGAGAGAGAAATCTTCCTGGTGATGGAGCCCTGCACCGATTACAACACACACACACACACACACACACACACACACACACACACACACACACACACACACACACACACACACACACACACACACAGCTGGAGAGAGATGTACAAGGGCTCTGCCAGACCATCTCCTGGGCTGGTCTTTTCTTTAAACCACACATTGCTCTTGCAAGGAGACACTCATCTCCCATCCAAATAAAAAGCAGCCAGTTTTCCAAGCTGGGGGGTGGGAGTGGGTGGGGGTGGGTGGGTGGGTTTGCGTCTGGGAATAATGGCTCAGGGCACAGACTCTCAAGAATGATCAGAATGTGGAGGGGGGTCGCAATTCAGCGCATTCCTCAGAGAGTTAACCCTTCCCTTGAACGGCAAGCTGTGCCTTTCCCTCTAGAACACGAGTGCAACACTCATCGTTAGGAGCCTGAATAAAAATCTTCCAGTGGGTCGGGCCTGCAAAACTGGATGCTTTGTACCAGGAATTCTTAAATGCTGCCCCGTGGGCTCATGTGGGAAGGAATGGTCCATGCACCACACACACAAACACACACACACACACACACACACAAGTAACTGGAGTGAGCAGGGGGTTTGGAACAGAGATAGAGAACAAAGCTCCCTGGTAGTTGTTGTGAGTTTTTTCAGGCTGTTTGGCCGTGTTCTGGAAGTTTTTCTTCCTGACGTTTTGTCAGACTCTGTGGCCGGCATCTTCAGAGGACAAGGAGATCAGGGAACTAGGAGTTCTCTCTGTGCTCTGGTATATAAAGATCTGGGTTATCACTTAGTAGTAGTAGTAGTAGTAGTAGTAGTAGTAGTAGTAGTAGTAGTAGTAGTAGTAGTAGTAGTAGTCGTCGTCGTCGTCGTCGTCGTGGTGGTGGTCCTGGAAAACCTTTACTTTTTTCATGCAGCTCTCAGAATTTCCCTCTTTCCCAACCTGGGTCCTAGAGGGAATTTGGATTACTGCTTCCATCATGCCAGATGGGGATGATGGGAGTTTATAGCCCCATTGCTTCCAGAAGCCACCAGCTTGGTAAAAGGCTAAAACAGATGCTCTTTACAGCAAAAGGGGAGTATCCACTTCTTTGCCTTCCTCTACTCAGTGGTTCTCAGCTGGTGGGTCCCCAAATGTTCCTGGACTGCAATTTCCCAGAAATCCTGGCCAGCTCAGCTAGTGAGGAAGACTTCTGGGAGTTGCAGTTCCAGGAACATCTGGAGACCCACAGGCTGAGAACCACGGCTCTGAATTCAACACAGAAGGAGCCGTCGCCAGCTGAAACCCCCATTCTTGGAAGATGAAAGGGTATTTTTGAAGCCACAGGGGGAAAGTCGGAGGTGGAGGAGGGAGCCCGGATTCAGAAGGAAGGGCAGCAGCTCCAGCAGGCGAGGGAGATCAAAGCCTTTGCAAAAACACCTTCGGCAGGCATGAAGAAACCCTCCTGAGAGCCAGAAGCAGCAGGTGCGCTGTTTTCCTGAAAACATGAAACCACATTCCTCTTCCCAGCGGTTTGTGGGATCACACCCAGGGGGCTGCCCTTAGCCTTTGCCTCTGAACCCAGCAGAGGAAGACTTATGGCCCGCAGCTCCCAGCATTCCTGAGCCTCAGCAGGGGTTGCAAGGTCTCACGGACACTACAGCTCAGTGGCACATGCCCCACTCCCCCCATGGGGAGGAGGTACAGCCCCAGTGCGCCAGCTTTATGAGTGTGCTATCCGCATGGCCCGAACCCCCTACGAGGGATCCAACACTACATGTAGCTTTCTAGTGGTTACCCTAAGAGAGGAATCATAGAATCCTAGAAAGAGGTGTGGGGCCCATCTCTGCACAGCTCCTGATTGGCCAGCACTATGAAGAAGCAAAGATAACACCGAAGCCTGCTTCCTTGTTACAGCTCTGCTCCGTGCTGGTGCAGAACAAGGTAAGCGATTGGCTGCTTGTGTGTCAGAGGCTTCCAAAGACCACCTGGGTTTGAGCAGGTCTACTGGTTCCAGTACAAATTGCCCATCCCTAGACTCTATGGACCATTTGAGTTCAGTCCGTGCCAAAAATACGCAGTGGGGAATCAAACTCTCAAACTCTGGCTCTGCACTCAAATGCAGGACTTGTCCTCCTTGGGTCATCATTCTCCATTCCAGCATGCCAGCAGCTTTCTAGGTCTTGGAGTCAAATCAGAAGACCCGGTCAGCCTATCCATTGATGAAGTAAGGGCACCAATGCTTTTCCTGCTCCACCATCACAGAGTGGAGCAGTCAGAAAGGAAAAAGACATCGTGTTGAAGGTTCGATGACTAGAGGTGGCCATGAAACAGAAAACTGATCATTTGGTTCATTCCATTTCGCCCGGCCCTGCCCCCACAGTTTGTTTCGTTTCATTTCGTACGAATCTTTGAAACAAAAATTCTTATGAACTGAACCAAAACGAACTGGTTCGACTTAACTGGACCACCACCAACACCACTGATGCCGGGGCACTGTCGTCGATGCCGGGGGACCGCGGACACCAATGCCACGGGACAGCTGATGACGGCGCTGATGCCGGGGGACCGCCGTGGACAACGACAAATAACGAATAACGAAATGAATTAAAAATTCATTTCGTGCACATCTCTATCGATGACTAATCCCAATGCAAGCGAGCCAGCAAGAAACAAGGGAGCTGAAAAGCTTCTGGGGTCCAGAAAGATTTTCAGTCCTCAGGAGTAGCGGCTTCTCATAGCAAGATGTCAGGAATGCTTCGTTCGGCCAGAACTTGGAAAACCTTTTCCCTTATTCGGTGGAGTCCAGCTCCCAGAATTTCTTAGAGCGTGTGGTTTAAGGTTTCTGAAAATGCGGTTCAAGAAATGCCATTTCCTAATGGGCAGAAGTGTTTTTCCCAGCAGTTCCAAAAATTGAGATCCGACCTCATATGAATCATGTCTCGCCATTCGGGACTTCACCGGTTTGGTGAGATCTTGAACAGGGACCAGCGGATTCAGTCCAAGCTGAAGAATCAAGCCAGGCATGGATCCAATGGGTCCCAAGGCAATCTGCATCAGATCCAGCCTGGTCTGGAATGGTTTGGATGATTCAGCAATGACTTGGGATGGGTGGGTGGGTGGGGGAGGGAAAGACATCAGATATAGAGTGTTATACCAGCATGTCCAAATTCAGCCCCGGGGGGGGGCAAATGTGGCCCATTTTACATTCCCCCCCCCCAATAAAACCCAACTTGCAAAGTAACTTGGAATGGTAAGCTATTCCAAGTTACCCCATTCTTTTTGCAGCAATTCTTTGATGGTTTTAGCTACCTTCCCAGTTACAGCAGCTCCGTTGACCTCCTTTCTTAGAGGCTTTCTTTGCCCTACCGTTCAACAGCTTGCAAATTTCCTCCTGTGTCTAAAAATAACTCCTTTAGCTGTGCCGAAATGGGAGGGGGCAGGGAGTCAAGCACGGCTTTGTAATGTTCTGACTGCGTTTGGTGGTCTGAAGGCAGCATCTTTTCCCTAATCCAGACACCCTTCTCCAAACATGAACATACAGCATCTGGCCCTATTGAATTTCCTGCATTTATGTCGTGCCAGTTCTAAAAGGAGGCCAAGTTTTTTCAACTTCCTGGCTACGGGCCTGCTCTGTGAAGCTCAGTCGGGAAGAGGTGCTCCCAGGCGGTTGTACTTTCTCGTGTCTGCCTCTAGGGGTAACTGGCTTGGCTCCCGATTCATACCGAAACCAAGAGACGGAATGCGAGTGAAACCCCCCCCCCCCTAAACTACCCCCTTATGTTTTGTAGCTCTGAGTCTTGCTATTTTGCTCCAGAGAAGAAACCCATATACAGTGGACCCCCGTATAACAAGTGGTTTGCATAACATAAAATCTGTACAACATAAAAAATTCTGGAGATAGAGGAAATTTGCTTAACAGAATCGTTACGTAACGAAACGAAAAACGAATGTTGTCCCCAAAATGAAACAAAACGAACCAAAACACCAGAAATTTGTCGTCCGTTTCATTTTCGTTACGGCAAATACATTGAACTGTAATAAATGGTAACGAAACAGCAATTTTTCGCTTTTGTTTTCGTTTTTTCGTTTCGTTACATAACTAAACGAAAACGATTTTTTTGCAAAAAGAATTAACAAAAAATGAAAACGAACCGAAACAGACCCCCTAAACGACAAACGACAAATGAAACACCTTTTTTTTTTTTTTGAGTCGTGCCCATTTCTACCTGCCAACATTTTGCAATACAGGTTTATGGGCAGTAGATGGTCTGCATGACCACCACAAGGGGGCAGCACAGGACAGCTGGGTTGTGGGACTCTGCAGTCCAGGAAGAAAAGATGGTCAAGGAAATGCAGGCACATTGACACCCCATCGGGAGCCAAAAACAGATGCACCCAGTAACAAGGCTCCTTCATATTTAATTTTATTTCCTTTGCCCTTTTGGAGTGGGAAAAACTTTATCAGAACTGCCATGTCCTTTCTAAGAAGGAATAGATGCTTCCCTAAAACTAAGGTCATCTACATGAAATCCAGGCTTCGAGAAGTTACTTGTTTTGATCTGCAGGATTTTGAAAGGTGTAACCCAGAAGAACTTTGCTAAGTTAAACTGCAGCAGAGCTGGTTACTCTTGTTCTTGATATACGAGGCAATGGCCTTTAAAACCCTCTTGAAAGAGCCATCCTTCAGGGAGGTGAGAGGGATGGCTTGTAGACATAGGGCCTTCTCCATAGCTTGCCCCCAAGCTATGGAATGCCCTCCCAAGTGAGACCCGCCTGGCACCAACATGGATGACATTTTGGCGCCAGGTAAAAACCTTCCTGTTCCAGAAGTTTTTTAATTGATACAACATAGACTGTGGGTCCTCTGATGGCAATTTTAGTGTAATGATTTTAGTGTAAGGTTTTTAGTATTGTTTTAATTATTTATTGATATTTGATGTTTTAACTGTTTTAATTCTTTGATTGTAAGCCGCCCAGAGACCTATGGGTAGCGGGCTGCATATAAGTTGTAAAAATAAATAAATAAATAAATAAACAAACAATCCTTCCAGTCTTGGGTCCCCAGATGATCATGGACTGCAACTCCCAGAAATCCCAGCAAGGACAGCTAGTGGTGGAGGCTTCTGGGAGTTTTAGTCCAAGAACATGCAAGGCTCGGACCCCCTGCTTTAAAGAGTGTCTAATCGAGCCACCCCTCAACCTATTACAGATCGTATTTCAAGACACACATTTGAGTCCAAGCCACGCTTGAAAATCCACCCATTTTGTTTTTATTTTTTTTCCCATTTTGCAACAGAACCAGGCGGCTCATAGTTGAGTTGAATGCTGCTGGTGCTGCTGCTTCTGCTTCTTGCCAGCCAAAAAAAATACAAGGATCACTGAAGCCACGGCCAGAAAAGCCATTCCTATGATCAGCCCCAATATCATAAGCAGGAACCTCTCGTGGACACCTGAAGAAGAAGAAGAACAGCCAGTGAGAAACAGGCCACCATGAATCCTCAAAATGAGCTCATCTATTATGGCAACATTCAAAGTATGGAGTTCTCAAGCAAGGTAGCCCCGGTGGGGGTCCCACACAAGCTTGTGGGACAACTAGTGCCATCGGGTAAAGTACTGTTGTTGATTTCTCCACATGAATTTGAAATGGGGCAAGCAACTTGCCACTGGTTCACAAGATGCCGGTTGCATTCCTAGTGACATGACAATGGGCGTTTTTACACGACCCCGAAAATCTGAGGGAAAGGACTCCCAGATCCAGAGCTTTAAAATGTTTTCCCACCAGCTCTGGACTTTTAAAAAAATTAAGTACGACCATGCCCACCTAAGCGTGTCCCAGGGCACTTTTCAAGTACCTGGCCTCCAGGAGGTAAAAAAAATCTTCCGATGCGGATTGTAAAGCTGTGAATTCCGAGCTCCCTCGCCTTCTGTTTGTTTGTTTGTTTTGTCTCTGCCACCCCTTTAAGAGACAAGAATCCCTACGGGGCTGCTCAGGGCTGCATCGACCGGCAGATGGAGGTGAGCCTGCATTTTTTTTCTCCCTTTTTTTCTCCCTCCCCTCACACAGACATGAATAATGGAGTGTGGAGGGGTGGGAACACAGGAAGAGCGACAAATCCCCACGATCTCTGGTCTGAATTTAAGTTGCCACCAGATTTTAGAGGTCGTGTAAAAGTGCCCAATGAAAGCAACCAGCAGTTTATGAATCAGATGTCACTTGCCATCACAACTTACGTGAGTTCACTGTCACTCACATAAATTACCAGGAGGATTCAGGATGTGGCCAGTCCCTCGAGCAGGAGTGAGTGGAGCGCTGCAATTATCCAGATACATCTGGATAGCAAGTCCAAAACTTCCCCAATTTCTACTGGAAGTGGCAGTAGACCAGCCACATCTACTAATCGTTTAATCTTTCATTACAGTAGGACATCTTATCCACAGGATCAACACCTGATGCTTCACATAGACACAGTCTCATTGGGATAGGACAGTGTTGCTCAGAACCATAAGAATTGAGGAGAGTATTGTAGGCTGTTCACTCCCCACGCTAGAACAAGTTTATACTACCAGGTACCACTGTAAAGCATTAGATATATTAAGAGATCCATTACATCCTGGTCATCGCCTCTTCGAGTTGCTGCCATCGGGATGGAGATATAGAGAACAAACTGTGTCAGAAATAGCTTCTTTTTTAGAGCAATATGGGCCTGAAATGGAAATTCTGGAGTTTGAAGTCAGCTTATTTTATATGTCATATTTTATGTGTTGCCGCTGTTTTTAAATCTATGTGGAATGTTTTATATGAGTAGAATATAGCAACCATCAAATTTCATTGTTCTCGCAAGGGGGAATGACAATAAAGATTCCTATCCTATCCTAAAATATTAGAAGAAAAACGATCCAGAAAAAATATGGTCACATGAATTACCATCACCACCACTAGAGGGACCCAGAGACCATACTATGAATACTAAGTTGTTAGGGAAGAATAAATACCATGGTCTCTTTCGCCCTCTAGTGACCACTTCTGATAATGCATGTGAAATGTCCTTCCCTCCCCCCCCTTTTTTTTTTCTTTTCACCATGCTATCTACCTATCCATCAAGTCAGATGGTTTTCAATATCCACATGGGGCCCAAGAATCTGTAATTATAATTATAATTATAATTCCTCCAAGAATCTGTCCAATCCCCTTTGAAGGCATCCAGGCCAGATGCCATCACCACCTCCTGTGGCAGGGAGTTCCACAGACTAACAACATGCTGGATTTAAAAAAAAGTTCCTTTGTTCCTCTAGCTCAATGGTTCTCCCAACCTTGGGCAACCCAAGTGTTCTTGGACTGCACCTGCCAGAAATCCTACCTGGTAGTGAAGGCTTCTGGGAACTGTAGTCCAAGAATACCTGGGCTACCCAAGGTTGAGAAATCGCCTGGTTTACTCTGATAGATAGCAGCTGCTTGTCCACCAAACTACAGCCTTACCTTGCCCCATTCTTCTTTCATCTTCAAGTCGATGCACTGGAGTCTTTTGGACATCTAGGATGACAGGTCCTATCAAAACATCTGCCTCTGCTTCCTCCGAGGAAGAGTCACCTGGACAATAAAGCAAATCCAGAATGCTTCTCAATGGGGACACTCCTTGAGGAAGCTTAACTCCTCTAGGAAAAAGACCAGGAAAAATTACCTAGCGAAGGAGTGACATCTCTCTGGAATCGTCCCCGGGATCCTGTTCCCAAAAACTCAAGAGTTCCAATCTGGCTTCCAGGTGAGCCACAGTTTCTTGCTTCGCAACAGCTGCAGATGCCAACTGAACCTTCCACCGGAAGCCAACTGTGTCAGGTGAAGGTGCAGAAGAAAAGAGAACCACTAATCCATTAAACGGTTGGCCCCCTTGCCACCCTCCCTTGCTCCTCCCCGTGTAAAGTCATCTCCTCTACTTGCCTGTTGCTTGCCTTGTTGAAAGAGCAGGCCTTGTTGAGTGGACCCAGAGGATGATCAGCAGCAACGACTTTCAAGTGGCAGGTGATGAAGATCTAGAAGTAGGGAAGATGTTGGCCAACAAACTCCAATAAATCAGCTTAGGATAGGATGGTTTGCAATGATGGATTGCTTCGTGCCCCTCCCTATTCAGATGGGTTATGGGAATCTTCTAACTCAGTGGTTCTCTCAACCTGTGGGTCCCCAGATGTTCCTGGACTGCAACTCGCAGAAGCCTCCACCACTCGTGCTGGAAAGGATTTCTGCGAGTTACAGTCCAGGAACATCTGGGAACCCACCGGTGGAGAACCACTGTTCTTTGTTATCAAACAGGTTGCAGATGGAGTTGGTTGCATCAAAAGAAGGCTAAGTAGAACTTCTATGAGTAACATATTTAATGCAGCATGAGATTTCCTCAATTCCAATCTGCTTTGTTAAATGCATTGAATAAAAGGGTTTTCGGGTATGTATGCAGTGCACACAGTTGCAGGAGAGATGAGGACAAAACTCAGTCTCCCAGACTACAATGACATTATTGGTGCTACCAGGCCACTGCTACTTCCTAGCCTTGGGTCCTCATATGTTCTTGAACTACATCTCCCAAATCCTGGCCAAGACAGCTAGTATTTTAGTTTATTTATTTATTTATTTATTTATTTATTTATTTATTTATTTATTTTTAAATACCATCCAAATTTCCAGAGGAATTCTGGGTGGTTCACAAAAAAAGGAATCCGTGCAAATCAAGAATACAAAACATATATCAAACAAAAACCCAGGGATAAGAACATTAAAATCAATGAAAACATGGGATATAAAATGACGGCATAAAAGGAAGGGGGGATATGTCTGTGAAGATTCTCAGTCATTCAGGTGAGTTTATCTGGAAGTTGAGTCATGGCTACTGGACTTCTTTTTTGAGAGATAGAAACTTTTGCTGCTCATCCAAACAGCTGCTTTCCAAAGTACCCAGACAAATCAAAAAGCCTTCACCACCAAGGCCATAGCTAAGGACCCATTCTTTACAGGTTCCAGCACCTTGGGCCATTGTTCACCTTAAGGCTATGGATACTATTGTCTCCCTAACGAGCCTATTCAGGCCATTGTTCATTTTATGAGCCTAATTCAGACTAGGGTGACAAGAGGTCAAAGCTGACTATAAAATGGAGGACTTGCACTAGCTGTATTCAGACTGATGAAGCTGTTTGGATGAGCAGCAAAACATTTGTATCTCTCAAAAAAGAAGTCCAGTAGCCATGACTCAACTGCCAGAGAAAGGGGGGAAGGATGCAATCAACCACCATTAGTTGCCAAAAGCAGCCTGGAAAAGCCAAGATTTTAATCACTTCCTGAAGGCTGAAAGGGGCTCCACGGTCCTAATTAAAGATGGGCACGACTCAAAAAAATGGTGTTTCGTTTGTCGTTTGGTTGTTTAGGGGTCAGTTTCGGTTCGTTTTCATTTTCGTGAGGGTTTTTGCAAAAAAAATCGTTTTCATTTTGTTACGTAACGAAACGAAAAAATGAAAATGAAAACGAAATATTGTTGTTTCGTTACCATTTAGCACAATTCAATGTATTTGCCGTAACGAAAACGAAGCAGTCGACAAAATTTTTCATGTTTTGGGTCGTTTCGTTTCATTTTGGAGTCAAAATTCGTTTTTTGTTTCGTTTTGTTATGTAACAAAACAAAAAAAACGAAAACGGAAACGGAAAATCACTTGTTTCGTGCCCATCTCTAGTCCTAATATTGCTGGGAAGCAGATTCCACCAAATGGAATCTAGTAGCGAAGGCTTGTAGGCTAACAACTTCTGGAGATCCAAGGTTGGCCACCATCAATCTAGAGAATCACAAGTTGAGCCTGCCTGTTTTCATTCTCCACTCACCATGTTGCCAATGTCTCCTGCAAATCTGAAGGCATCGACAGTAAACTGGAGAGACTCTGGTCTGGGTCTCGGAGATACAAAAGCTGCCCTGGAGTCCTCCGATCGCCCATCAATGAGGCATCTAAACGCAACATCAAGTTAGCACTATTGCACCGTGGTTCGGCAGGGAAAGAATTAGAGGCAGTTCAGGACACTCTGTGGGAGACGTGCTTACCCATGGTGGTCAACGGCAACATATCTAGGAGAAGAGGTTACATCTGGGCTCAAGGTGGCCACACAGTTGTCAACAAAGAGCCGCAGGTCCATGTGGCTCTCAGCAGTCACGTCAGCCTGGATGTACATGACGTCCCCCAGCTGATACCTGTTGGAGGTGCTCTCGGTGCTCCAGTCCTCTGAAAGACAGGGTTGAATCAATGTCCCTTTGAATGGAGTACATCAGCATCACCAGTAGAGAAAAATCCCATTCAGCCTGAGATGGGGAACCTTTCACCATCTAGAGAAAGAGCATCTACTGCTTCCATGATCCTTTGTTGCTGGCCAAGCTTGCCCAAGGCCACACAGGCGGGCTCTTCTGCCAGGAGGTACATCGCTCACACACTGTTTGCCCAACCAGGTACCTCAACCACTGAGCTGTCCAGTCACCTCCTTTAACAGCCCCCCCCCCTGTATTTCTGCTTAAATCCTGTTTTGCTGTTTCATGCCGTCAAGTCACCTTTGACCTATGGCGACCCTGTGAACAAACCGCCTCAAAAATGTCACGTCTTCAATAGCCCTATGTAGCTCTTACAAACTCAACCTTATGGCTTCCTTCAGTGTGTTAGTCCATCTGGCCTTTGGTCTTCCTCTTTTCCTGTTATCTTCCACCTTTCCTGGCCTTATTGTCTTCCAGAGAATCCGGCCCTTTCCTGATGTGCCAGAAACATAGATTCATATTTTATATGAATCTATGGCTTCACATAGACTTTGTGTTTATGGCTACTTCTAACCGTGTTGCTTTAATGTAATGTTGTCTATTAATGCTGTATGCAAGATGTCCCTCAATTCCTTGTTCTCAAATACTTGAACATGTTTTAATTGTACTGGACTCTATATTATCCCTCATTACTGTAAGCCGCCTTGGGTCCTTTTCCAAGGAGAAAGGTGGGGTAAAAAATACTCTAAAATAAAAATAAATAAATAAACAGGACAGCACCTGTCATCACCAGTGCATCTAACCCTGGTGCAGATCTACACCCTCTTGCATCTGGGGTTGGGGAGAGATCCCTGAATACTCAGTGCCCAAAAAGTAAAAGAAGTCACCCATCACATGATGTGATCTTTGGAAGGGGCCACCTCCCTACCATTCATCAAGCGCAGAGAGAAGGCCAGCCTCTGTTGTGCAGAGACGGTGGAGCTGAGCGGGACCCACGTTGGCTGGATGGCTTTGCTGCTCACGTTATCCTTCCTGAAAGAGAAAGCCACCGCTGCTGACCAAGGCCATAAGAACATCAGAAGAGCCCTGATGGATCAGGCCAAAGGCCCATCTAGTCCAGCTTCCTGGATCTCACAGTGGCACCACCAAATGCGTCTGGGAGCGCATGAGACTAGATCTCTGTCTCCTGCAACCACTCCCCTGCATCTGGCCCTTGAAGTACCCTGGTTTTAAGCCTGGAGAGGACACATCTCCATCACGGTTTGCAACCTGGGGTGGACTTTAACTCCAGGAATCTGTCCAATCCCCTTTTGAAGGCGTCCAGGCCAGATGCCATCACCACAGCCTGTGGCAGGGAGTTCCACAGACTAACAACACGCTGGGTAAAAAACAAATCATTTGTTCCTCTAGCTCACACGCTGGGTGAAAAAAAAAATTTTGTCTGTTCTTACTCTCCCAGCCCTCAATTTGAGTGGATGTCCCCTAGTTCTGGTATTTTGTGAGAGGAAGAGCTTCCCTCTATCCACTTTACTCATGCCCTGCATTATTTTGTACGTCTCAATCATATCCCCCCCTCCGGCACCTTTTTCCAGACAAAAGAGCTCCAAATGTTTTAGCCTTTCCTCATAAGGGAGGTCCCCCAGCCCAGTACAGTGGACCCTCATATAACAAACAGCTTGTATAACCAAAATTTTGTACAACATAAAAAATTCTGGAGATGGGGGAAATTTGCTTAACATAATTGCCTATGGGGAAAATCTGTACAACATAAAAATGGGATCACTCCGTTTTCAATGCATTCCTATGGGAATTTGTATAAAGGAAAATTCGCTTAACATAATTTCATTTGGAACGAATTAATTCCTTTGTGCAAGGTCCCACTGTGATCATTTTAGTCGCTCTCTTCAGCACCTTTTCCAGTTCCACTATGCCTGTATATTCCCGTTGTTTTAAACAGGCTCCATGCACTCTGGAGAGAGCAGCCCGGAGAGATGGAGGAAAGGAGGAGTGATCCTCACCTTGGATAGTGACATTCAATGGGGACTTCCACCGGGCTGGTCCTGACAATAACGGGATTGCTTCCGAGGCTGGGACGGTAGTATAGAGTTACGCCGTAGACCAAGGAATCTGGAGTCATCTGAAAAGAAGAGAAGAAGAGCGGGTCCAAAGATGGCCTTGGAGGCAGCTGAGGGTCCCTAAAATGGCTGCCACCACATTATGCAACACCTGGGAACAACCCATGAATGCCTTGTTCTAAAATGGAAGCCTCTCGGGCTGGTGCCTGAGCGGCAGCTATTCCACCTTGGGGGACCCTGCTAGGCGTCCAGGCTCATAATGGGAGCCAGGTCTCTGAGCGGCATTGCTCCTGGATCCACTGCTAAACTCAAACCCCTTGGACAGGCATGCCCAAACTTCGGCCCTCCTGATATTTTGGACCACAACTTGCAGAATTCCAAGCCTGTATTTCCAATGGCAAAAGATTGTGGGAGTTGTGGTCCAAAACATCTGGAGGGCCAAAGTTTGGGCATGGCCGCCCTTGGATGTACCTGTGCAAGGGGTCCATCTAGGGGTGGGCCGGAAACAAAAAACAAAAATGCTGTTTTGTTGTTTCATTACATAACAAAACGAAACAAAATGAAACGAGGAAGCAGCATTTCGTTATAGACAAAATGAAACTGTCATTTTCCCATGGAAATGAACCGTCATACGAGGGTCCACTGTACACAAATAAGTTGAGCATCAAGGATGAGCAGGGGGCTGGAAAACAAGGCCTAGGAGGACAGAGTGAAACATCTGGGAATGTTTTAGCCTTGAGAAAAAGCCTGGCAGGGCAATATTGAGGAGCTGTCGTACAGAGGAGGGGCAGGATTTGTTCTTGATCATCCCAGAGTGTAGGACAGGCATGTCCAAACTTCAGCCCTCCAGATGTTTTGGACCACAACTCCCACAGTCCTTTGTCATTGGCAATCTAAGCTTAGAATTCTGGGAGTTGTGGTACGAAACATCTGGAGGGCCGAAGTTTGAACATGCCTGGTGTAGGCCATGCAACAGTGAGCTCATGTGAAGAGAACCCAGCTTTCGGCTGAATATCAGGGAAAAACCTCCTAACTGTTAGAGCAGTACAAAGATGGAGCCCATGACCTCAAGAGGTGGGGAGTGCCCTACCACTGGAGGCATTCAAAGGAAATTTGGGCCACTACCTGGCAGACTTCCTTTGACTGGCATTCCTGGATGGAGCAGGGGGTGGGACTTGATGGCTTCACGATTCTATATGCAATCGGCTTAAACCATGTCAGAATGCTTGTGCTAGGAAGCATTTTGTGAATGGCCAAAGTTACTTATGACTAGAGATGGGCACGAATCAAAAAAATTGTGTTTCGTTTGTCGTTTTTTGTTTAGGGGGTCTGTTTCGGTCCGTTTTCATTTTTTGTGAATTTTTGCAAAAAAAATCATTTTCATTTTCGTTTGTTTCATTACCGTTTTGTTACCATTTATTTCAATTTTTGTGGGGTTTTTTTAGCATTTAAAGCAATTCAATGTATTGCCATAACGAAAACAAAACGGACAAAAAAATTTCTGGTGTTTCTGTTCGTTTCGTTTCATTTTAGAGACAAAATTCGTTTGTCATTTCATTATTTAACAAAATGAAAAAACAAAAACAGAAACAAAAAATTGTTCGTTTCGTGCCCATCTCTAATTATGACCATCCCTAGTCACAGAGGCTGCTCTTTCTGCTCGACCTCACCGTTCTCCTTTAGAGTCACAGTTCTTGCTTCTGAAGCCGAAAGAGACATGGCAGCCCTCCACGGTAGCTGAGCAGTAGTTCCCAGGCGTAGGTCTGCAGATGGTCTTGGACTAAAGCTGCCAGGAGCCTTCAACACTCACTGTGCTGGCCAGGATTTCTGGGAGGTGTAGTCCAAGAACCTTGAGGGACCCAAGGTTGGGAACCACTGAACTAGCCACTCAGTGTAAGCACTAGACTAGGAACTCCATCCATGCATTAGTTAATGAATCACAATTCTATCCATCTTCTGAGATATGGCAGGCATCTTATACTGCTATTTCTCTTCCCCACCTTGTCTTCGCACCAACCCCTGCAAGGTTGGCCAAGGCCAGAAGCATCCGATATGCCTGTTGGGTCAGTGGGACATCCCAAAACTTAAGCATCTCAAGTTCTGTTCCAACAGAAGAGCATTTCTCTCCAATAAGCATTTCATCTTCCTCCCCTAAACACAAGCCATAACGTGCAACTTTTTCATAGAATCATAGAGTTGGAAGAGACCTCAAGGGCCCTCCAGTCCAACCCCCTGCCATGCAGGAACTCCCATCACAATATTTCCGACAGATGGCCATCCAGCCTCTGCTTAAAAACCTCCAAAGAAGGAGACTCCACCACCCTCCGTGGCAGCATATTATTCCACTGCCAAACAACTCTAACTGTCATGAAATTCTTCCTAATGTTCAAATTGAATCTCTTTTCCTGTAGTTTGAGACCATTGCCCCGCCTCCTAGTCTCTGAAGCCATAGAAAACAAACCTGTCCCCTCTTCGATATGACATCCTTTCAAATATTTAAACATACCTATCATATCCCCCTCAGCCTTCTTTTTGAAAGGCTAAACATTCCCAGCTCCCTAAGCCGTTCTTCATAAGACATTTCCTCCAGACCTTCAACCATCCTGGTCAATTCCTTCTTTTTTTCTTTTTTAAATTCGTTTTGTTTTAAAATCTGTTTGTAAAATTAGAAAAAGTAAAGCCATTCCTATTTCGCACATTCAGGGATGTTAATGAGTGAATAATTTAGCAACAGCACCTCTGCCTATGCATCAGAAAGCTTGGATGAGGAGAACACACCTGATACCCATCTACCTGAGAATAGGTAAGGGAGGGCAGAGAAAGAGAGACCATAACTTGGAAGATCAGTGGTGGCCAGACTTTTGCCCTCCAGATGTTTTGGACCACAACTACCACAGCCCTTTGTCATTGGCAGCACAGGCTTAGAATTCTGGGAGTTGTGGTCCAAAACACCTGGAGGGCTGAAGTTTGTCCACCACTGTGGAAGATACTTCTTTGGACCAGAATTCCCCAGTGGCTACAGTCTCACAGGAGTCCTGGCTGACATTTGTCCAAGGCTCTGACTAGGAAGAAAGCCTCAGCCCATAAGGTCAGCCTTACCTGTAAGGTGCTGCCACACTCGTGGAGTCCAACAGCAAAGGTCACGGTTTCTTCTGCAGCATCATAGGCGGTAGGTGGGCAGCCTGGGAAGCCCAGGGCCAGGTCAGCCGCTTGGATAAGCCTTCCAGTCCCAAAGAGGTCCCTCTTGACCATCACTACCACCTGAGCCTCCCCACATTGTGCGTGAACAGGGTTCAGACCCGACAGGGCCCTTGGCTCAGAGACATCCACCAAAGCCCATGAATGGCCATAGGGTAGTCGGGCTGGAGGGGGAGTTTGGGGCCCAAGTCTCCAAGACATGGCATCGCTGGAAAAATCCCAAGAGCTGGAAGTATCTGCCATGCCGATTGCAAAGCACCAAAGAACATACCAAGGGCTGCTGAGAAAGACCATCTTGACGCCTAGGTCAACCAAGCCAAATGAAGCCATAAGGTGCTTCTGGGGAGGACTTTATAAGCTACAGCTCCTAAACCCTACACAGCTGCATGGTGTGTGTGTGTGTGTGTGTGTGCTGACTCAGCCTCCTGCAATGGAGCTTAGAGGGAGAAAAGGCCAACGTAACAATCCTGAAAGCACTTAGGTAGGACCTGGTGGCATCAAGATGGGCCCCTCTGCTCCAGTCCTGGGGGGATGGGGAGCACCTGTTTCAGTAGACACTCTGCACACACAATGGGAACATGCTAACCTTTCCCAATCTGTGGCTCTCCAGATGCAATGGACCACCATTCCCATCATCCCCAAACCAGCAGGTCCAAGGGTCCAGCGGGACCAAGGCATGCATGACCCACGGGCTGCTCATACCTTGACCAGTCCCATTCCTGATACCATTCAGAATGGTGAATTTGTCACAAAGCTGTGGATTTGCTATTTTATTTTATGCCCGGAAATTCCATAGCAAGGAGAAGTTGAACGGCATACACTCCATACACAGCTGAGCATACCTGAAAATAGGTACTGGACAGGGATATAGTTATGCATTCCAAAGTGCATCTACTTGTCGGTTTAGCTCTGGTCAGGCTTCATCTTAAGTACTGGGTCTACCATTTAAGAAGGATGCCAACAGACTGGAGCAAGTTACAGCATTATAATAGGGGCACAGGATTTCATCCCACCCTTGATGGCCCATCCTAAAGCAAGAGGCACTTGCATCGGAAGCATTCATATTCAGAAAGCCTGCTAAGTATATTTCCAGAACTTGGAAACAAGCCTAGAGGATGAAAAATTCTGGGAGCTGTGGTCTAAACAGAGCCATGCTTCCAAACTTGGAAAATACACTCTGGGTCATGGTTATGCTGGCTGGGAAATTGTCGTCACTCTCTTAAAACCAGAAAAACTTCCAGGGTGCCTTTAAATACACAGGGCATCCTTTGTATCTTTTCTCAAGGCGATCTTGGGTCCTGATTGCAGGAGAAAGGTGAGATCAAAATAGTTTAAATACTATAAAACAATGCAACAGAAAATGCAATCAATGCAAAATGCAGGCAGCACAAATATGCCACAGATAGTATGGCCGGTTCCTTATGGAAAACAAGGCAACATTTTGGCACAATGGGCCATGATTAGTGATAACAATGCCCTTGCAACATTTTCATTATTCAAGCTGTGTTGCAGACCTGGTGGTCATTGGCTTAAACCATTATTTATTTACTTACTTACCTGAATGAGACACCAATATAGGGCTGTTTCCGAAGAGGTCTTGGGTGTTTGGGATTATTGTATCAGTTTCCTAGTTCTACAGCCCCTTGTGCTTTGTTTAATGGGGTTTAAGGTGTTACATCTTCTCGTTCTCAGAAAACAACCCAGACTCTTGTGGGACCTTTAAAGCATAACAGAGTTCTTGGTGCCTCCAGGTTCCATGGATTATTTCAGATAACACCACTCTCCTTTTGAAAATCTGAAGGGGATGATGCCCGTTTGAGACCTTCATCCCTGTGCCTTAATAGTCAGGAAGACAGAAAAAAATCAGTTACACCAGGGCCCTAATTCTGTTTGTAGTCCAAGTTTTCTGCAAGGACTGGGGTTTTTTTTCTTTGTTTGTTTGAATGAGTTGCAAATGAGTTCTGGCTTGGATCACACATTGACTGCATCATTTAAAAAAATACTTACAAACAATAACAGCTTTCAGATCCTCCGGGATTCTGCCAGGCAAAGGTGGTATAAATATGGGCTTAAAATAAAAATAGAGCCCAAAATGATGATGCCCATTGCTTTGACCATCAACTGCCAGTGAGGCAGGCAAGTTTACAGATGGCACAGATGGAACACTTTACAGCAGTGGTTCTCAACCTCTGGGTCCCCAGATGTTCTTGGACTGCAACTCCCAGAAGCCTCCACCACTCGCTGTGCTGGAAGGGATTTCTGGGAGTTGCAGTTCAGGAACATCTGGAGACCCACAGGTTGAGAACCACTGCTTTACAGTCTCTTCTATGACAAGTCTTGTGATGCCTTTAAAATGTTGTGGATTCCTGTCCGCTTCTTCAGACATGCCTCTTCAGGCAAGACTTCCCTATTTCATGAAGAACCTCAACCTAAAACAAAAGCATTTGTTTACTGCAAGCATTGGCTGTTTCGGTATTGCTATATACAGCGCTTTGCCATTTTGAGTTAAGCAGTCTATATTTGGAAAAATAAATCTGATTCAAAATATTCTGCAAAACATCTTATTTGTTTATTCCCCAACTGCTTTGCTTTGTCAGTCAGTGTTCTTATTAACAAGTGTTCTTGTTATCTTTCAGCTTTGTTCTAATGGTTGATATTAATGTTTCATTATTTGTGCTGCAATCCACTTCTGGTCTTGTTTTTGCAGAAAGCATAGAGCTTCTCCTTCTTCCAATTGTAAAGTCTATTTTATTTATATATGGGTCCTCTTGTGGCATTGATGCCAGCACTCAGGTTTAGAGATGTGCAAAAGTGGTATTTCGTTTGTCGTTTGTCGTGTCCGTTTTGGTTCGTTTCCGTTTTTCGTGAATTTTTGCAAAAAAAATCGTTTTCATTTTTGTTCATTTCGTTACCATTTATTTCAATTTTTTGTGATTTTTTTAGGATTTTAAGCAGTTCACTCATATAGCAGTAACGGAAACGAAACGCACGACAAAATTTCCAGTGTTACTGTTCATTTCGTTTCATTTTAGGGACAAAATTCGTTTGTAGTTTCGTTAAGTAACGAAATGAAAAAAACGGAAACGGAAACGAAAAATTGTTCGTTTCGTGCCCATCTCTACTCAGGTTATCTGAAGTATGTATTTGCCATAAACAAATTTGCAAACAAGGTCTCTGTGATGGTTATGTTGACGGGCTACTGTGCGCACTTTCCTTTGCTCACCCAGCAGTTCAGTGTTTTATGCTCAAAATGTTTGTCCTACAATTTGAAGTGCATCTTGTTGCATCATACCTTCTGTGGTCCAAATACGTGTCTGACACAACTTTTCTTTTGCTTCAGGGGACATCGGCAACTAGACATCTTTTCCACTTTAATTGAATTGCTTCATCAGCAACATTTTAATCCCCAGTAACTGAGCAAATAGGACTGCCTAGATGCCCTAAGCACATCCGATCTCGCCTGATTTCAGAAGCTAAGCAGGGTCAGCCCTGGTTAGTACTTGGGTGGGCGACCACCAGGGAATACCAGGTTCTGTAGGCGCCTGGAGTAGGAACTGGCAAGCCACTCCAGTTTTCCTGCCAAGAAAACTCCACGGACATGGGGTCACAAAGAGTCGGTCACAACTGTAATGACACAATACAACACACAACTGAGCAAATGCCTTCTGATCTATCAGAACCATCTTCCAACACTATTTCTGGTTGTTTTGAATAGCCACATCAGAGTGTTTTCAATTTTGGAAGTATTCAGAAGCAGCTCACCATTGTCTTCCTCTACACCAGGGTTGTTTAAACTTTTGCAAGAAGGGCCAGATTTGGTGAGGTGAAAATGTGTGTGGGGGGGTGACCATTCAGCCACATTTGGCCCCCGGGCCGGACTTTGGACAAGTCCCTGGGATATGCAAGGAGGAAGGGAGGATGCTGCAGCAACAGAGCCGGGGTGTGTGTGGAGCTGGTAGGCTAGGCAGGTGGCTGGGGGGGGGCGTGATGCCAGAAGAACAGCATGATGCCAGAAGAGCAAGACAGCACGATACCATTGGGCTGTGGCCAGTAAGGCTCCTCTTATGTTCTTATGTTATGTAAGAATCAAATCAACTATCGAGTATACTGTTAAGATCAGACAGGCTAGTTCAATGTTGTATTTTGCTCTCTCTACCTTTTGCATTAGGTGGACATAGATGTAAGTAAAGATGCATAGACTATGGATGGGATAAAAAAGGAAATTAATTATGAAAGTAAGTTCTTTTAAGAAGGGGAAGGAGACATGAATTACATGGGGCTGAAATGTTGGGGGGGATTTGTGATTAACTTTGTAACATGACAGGAGACAAGCAACATATTTATTTTGTTTAGGGTAGAAAATAAATGTTTTTTAAAAACTGCCCTTCGCCAAAAATACCTGCCACTCTTGCTGCTGGCCAGTAGATGTCCTTAAGTAGTGGTATCCATACCTCAGCCCTCCAGATGTTTTTGGACCACAACTCCCACAGCCCTTTGTCATTGGAAATACGGTGTTGGAATTCTGGGAGCTGTGGTCCAAAACATCTGGAGGGCCAAAGTTTGGACATCCCTGTCTTTCAGGAACACTGGACACAGGAACCCTAGAATGTCCCAGGGACGAGACCCCAAAATAATGTCCCGATCCTATGGCAATTAGGGGAAACCAAAAGTTCTGGGGAAAGACACTCCCATTCTTACGTCATCGGGTAGTGATGGTGAACCTTTTAGAGACCGAGGGCCCAAACTGGGATTCAAAACCCACTATTTTTATTTTTTATTTTTTGCAAAGTGCCAATACAGCAATTTAACCAAAATGCAGGTGGCTGTGAAGAGGTGATGTCAGGTGCCCTCAGAAAGGGCTCTGAGGGCCACCTTTGGCACCCATGCCATAGGTTTGCCAACACTGCCAGAGGGGAAGCTTTCAGGCGATAGCAGTTAGTAGTCCTGGCGCATCTGCATTGGTTGCCTGTCTCATTCCAGGCCAAATTCAAATTGATCAAGCCCTTAATGGTTTGAGGCTTTGTAACTTGTAGGAGCTTCTCTTCCGCAGAATTGCCACCTGTTTTACCCCATCCACCCAGGCTTTGGTGTTAACTGATTAACAACTTCCTTCTTCTGGGTGTGCCCTGGAAATTTATTTATTTACATATTTTGAATATTTTTACCCCGCCTTTCTCCTTGGAAAAGGACCCAAGGTGGCTTACAACAATTAGGGACAATATACAGCCCAAAATGTTTAAGACCCACGTTGGCTCACAGGAGGCACAGTAGAAAATTGAACTCCCAAACTGCCAGAGAAATAACTATTGAGACTTCCAGCCAGCTCTTTCTGAGATGCTAGAGACCAAATCAGGACCTTCTGCATAGACCTAAGCTTGGAAACATTTTTCTTTCAAATACCCTCCCAGATTTCCCAGCTTGCACATGTCATGTTGCCTGAGAAACTTCCGTAATCTGCCACCCCCCCAAAAAAAAGTAACTTTGTGTTTTGTTCCTGCATACAAAGAAGCAGCTATGCTGCTGGGCGATGATCCCAGCCCCCCACCCCACCCAAAAAAGCACACTCCCATTCGAGTTTCCGCTAATTTATTCAGAGCTACACTTTTAGTACAACACAATGCTTGCAAATTGCGACAACAAGCCCGAAAGAAGAAAGGGGGAAGCGTATTGTGTGCAGCTGACCGATTCAGTTTGTTTGGTACTTTTTTTAAAAAAAGGACAAAGCAGATTCAGCCAACTGATTGTTCCAAGAGGGAGCACTCTATATTAGGAAAATGCCAAGCCCGTGCCAAAACACTTAGGGGGAAACTGAAGGTACCAACATGGACCAAATGGGATGCAATTCTCTAGAAGGCTCTTCCATTGATACACAGGACATAAAAAGCTAGCACATCTGCTAAATCAGCTGCAGTGCATATGAGATTCCTACCAACTTTTACATGTGTTGCTATAACCTCTAGTTAAACTAAGGGTCTGTGTGAGCTCAAGTACAGATGGGGCATGTTCGTCTCATTGATGCTGTTGGATAACCCTTTCCAACCATCATTTTTTCTCTGCTAAGGGAGGACGGGTGGGAACTACATCTGCATTTAGCAACATCTGGATGGCCATGCACACTCCTCTGCCCTGAACTCATGATGCGCCTCAAGCCCTTGCGTTGTGTCTCTGGGATTCTGGTTCCACTGCTTCCTCCATACGCGTGGACACGATGTTGAGAACATCTCAACGTCAAGCGCATCAGAAACTTGAGACAACCACCTGACCTCCAACAAAGCTTTGATGGCATTGGCAAGACTAGACTCCTTATCTCCCTAGACCAGTGGTGGCCAAACTTCGGCCCTCCAGATGTTTTAGACTGCAACTCCCACAGTCCTTTGCCATTGGCAATCTAAGCTTAGGATTCTGTGAGTTGTGGTCCAAAACATCAGGAGGGCCGAAGTTTGGACATGCCTGCCCTAGACTGACATTGGAGGCAAATACCTATAACTCAACCCCTGGTCAAACAATCCCAAGATCCAACACAAGAGGAGGAGAAAATGGCTGCAGAAGGCACGTATCACATCATGCCACCAAGTTCTTTGAGGATAGATCCTTTCTTGGTTTCAAGGCCTACTTATTCTCTAACAGAACACTGGCTGGCTAAAATATTTTTCCCCACCCATAACAAATCTCAATTCTTTCCCCACCTCACCATGTCCACTGAGCCTGGATTTTTAACCCAGCATGACCTGATCATGGAAAAACAAACCAACCCCATAAAGTATCTACACTCTAGACAAAGTAGTAAGAAAAGTATTAAAGACATATTAAAAAGATCAAACTTGTAATAAAAAGATGGCTGCAGCTTTGGTATTCCAAGTCTTTTCAACAAGGATCATCACGGAGAAGGGATAAACATTAAGATCTAGTGCCTGGTTGCCCCTGCTTACAAGTTGTGGGGAGAACAGGAACAGCTGTCTCCTTGCATTCTCCTTCGGAACAGTTTTCCTACCCATATCATAAAACATCCTCCCAAATTCAATAAGATGCCCAGTTATTCACTGTGGCAATTACAAAGCAAAACCATTGCAATTTATGAACGCTTCGATGCCCAGACCCCCAACTCCTCCAATTTTATTCAAGATGCAGACAAGTGATGCAGGACATTGTCCAAGTTTGCTTGCAAGACCGATTGGGTGGGCTAAAAACATGGGTCCACACGATCCTGCACCTTTCACAACTCCAGGTTCCTGCACCTTCAAGGTCTAAGTCTAAATCATGGGCCGGCAAGGTCCAGACTCAGATGGAATGGGACATCACCTCCTGCTCACTGCAAGCGGTGGTTCTTCTGCTCAACGGCGGAGGAGAGAGAGCACAAGAGTCTGCCATCATCCTGTGGAACGGAAGACAAATCATCATCAGTCTGGGAAGTCCCTTGAAAAAAGATGCTCCATTAACTGGCTGGAAGGGCCGTCCTGCTGGAGAGAAAAAAAAATAACGAGAGGCACACTCTTGAATTGTTCGGCAGTGGGATATGCTGCCATGGAGGGTGCTGGAATCTCCTACCTCAGAGGTTTTTAAGCAGAGGCTGGACAGCCATCAGTCGGGGGTATTTTGATGAGGGTTCCTGCATGGCAGGAGGTTGAACTGGATGGCCCTTGAGGTCTCTCCCATCCCTGTGATCCTAGGATTCTATTCTAGGATTCTAGGAATTTATTTAAAAAGAGGTTTCTCTTAGAAGCCCAGGGGGAAATATGGCCATTCCATCTGCTCCTGGGTCACATTTTTAAGCTGCAAGAACAAGACAGCATGATGCCACACCAGGTGAAGCTTCTATTTGATACGCCAAGGTGGAAAAGCTCCAGGAGCAGATCCCGGAGGCAATTCTTGCCTGTCCAAACCACCTGGAGCCATGCCGTTGATCTCCAAAAGCAAAAGGTAAAAACAGGAAGATAGGAAACTAAACCCGAACTAGACAAGGTCTCACTTCTGATGCCTATAAGTCACGAAACATTTTGATCTCACAAGAAAAGAAGTCCAGTTGCCATGACTCAGCCTCCGGCTCTCCCTTCTGATGTTCTACAAACACCCTTTCCCCCTTTAGGCAGGTATGGAGAAAGCCCTACTACATCTTCTTTAAAAGGAGAATCAGCACTCCTGGAGACAACATTGTTTTTAAATGATGCTGGAGGAGAGTTGAAGGAATGGGCCACAAGAATAGGTCTGAAAATCAGCATGTGGACCCTGGCTCCATGACTTCCACCACTGTG
This sequence comes from Phrynocephalus versicolor, assembly GCA_023846285.1. Classification (NCBI taxonomy): domain Eukaryota; kingdom Metazoa; phylum Chordata; class Lepidosauria; order Squamata; family Agamidae; genus Phrynocephalus; species Phrynocephalus versicolor. Next base: position 5,648,171 of record JAHTLZ010000252.1, read on the forward strand.
CCTCACCTTGGGCATAGAATTAGAAAGTTTGCCTTGTAGAGGAGAACATAAGAAGAGCCCTGCTGGATCAGGCCAAAGGCCCATCTAGTCCAGCTTCCTGTATCTCACAGTGGCCCCATCAGATGCGTCTGGGAGCGCACGAGACTAGATCTCTGTCTCCTGATACCACTCCCCTGCATCTGGCCCTTGAAGGACCCTGGTTTTAAGCCTAGAGATTACACATTTCCATCATGGTTTGTCACCTGGGATGGACTTTTCCTCCAAGAATCTGTCCAATCCCCTTTTGAAGGCATCCAGGCCAGGTGCCATCCGGACATCCTGTGGCAGGGAGTGCCACAGACCAACAACATGAGGAGGAGGTGGTGGTGGAAGAGGAGGAGACAGAGGTCTCTCTCTCCCACAACACCACAAAGCAGACTCTGCTGTTCCAACAGTAGTGTTGACGTAGCTAAGTCAAAGGGGTCTCCATAAATTCCCGTTGCTTATTTAGTAGTGAAAGGTTTTGTACAAAGCTGAGAAGTGAGGTGTCCTTTGTTAATGTCCGAGGAAAGACAGCCAACCCTCTAGGTGTTGTTGGTGCTCAGAACTAGAGATGGGCACGAAACGAGCAATTTTTCGTTTTCGTTTTCATTTTTGTTTTCCGTTAGGTAACGAAACGAAAATGAAATTTTGTCCCCAAAATAAAACAAAATGACCAGAAACACCAGAAATTTTGTCGTGTGTTTCGTTTTCGTTGCGACAAATACATTGAACTGTAATGAATGCTAACGAAACAGCAATTTTTCATTTTCGTCTTCATTTTTTCATTTCGTTACGTAACAAAATGAAAACAAAATGTTTTGCAAAAAAATTCACGAAAAACGAAAACGAACCAAAACGGACCCCCTAAACGACAAACGACAAACGAAACACCATTTTTTGAGTCGTGCCCATCTCTACTCAGAACATGCATCAGCTCAGGTACCACATAGCAGTTTTTGCCGCAGCAGAAAGCTATGGTTGCCCCCAACCACCTGGGATGCAGAATAACTAAAAGATACCATCACCAGGGCCAGAGATTTCTTAGACTCCTTGCCCAAGTCATGCACGGCCTTCGGAGAATGAACAGGACACTCACACATTGGGGTTCAGACAGTCCACATGTACCTCTTCAATGGGGGAACGGAAGGTGGGGTTGTCCAATTCAAATGTTTCCACGCCTGCTTCAGGATCGTACGCTCTGTTATTAATTACAGCCTTCTCTTTCCGGCGAACTATCTTTGGCTTGGGAGGAATTGAGGAGTTAATCAAAACAGCTATAGGTTGTAGTCAAAGAGCAAATAAAATAAAATAAAATAAAATAAAACCTCCTCAATTTTGGATCCTCAAGATCTCTTGGACATCAGCTTCTAAGATCCCTGACTATTGGGATGCCAATGATTGGGGCTTCTAAGAACTTAGTTTAAAGGTTTAAGCCAAAGAGCCAGTGTTGTGCAAGTCCATGGCCCCGTGGCTGGCATGGCTGCAAGGAAACACTGTTTTACCTTCCCGCTTTTTATGGCAGTACCGATTTATCTACTTGCATTGACATGCTTTCAAACTGCTAGGTTGGCAGGAGCTGGGGTGATCAGTGGGAGCTCGCTCTGCTGCGTGGCATCCCGGGATTTGAACCACCGAGCTGCCAACTTTGCAGCCAACAGCTTTCAGAGCCTTAGTCTGCTGAGCCACCACGCATCCCTACCCAGCTCTAAAAAACCATCCTTATGTTCTTATAAAAGGCTCTGATAACAATGGTTGCAGAAAGAGGCCTGTATCTGTTATCCAAAACCATCTTACCAACAAACCCAAGATGGGAAGAACAACCAGCAAGAGGACACACAAAATGATGACACCTATCCCATAGCCAGGTATGCCCGAGTTTTGGAAGGGAGGCTCTAGTCCATCACCTAAGGGATCAAAAAAAAAAGGGAGATGTGATGTGTGAAGGCCACAATTTAAAATTTAAACAGTGGCTCCTCCCTCTGGTCCAGACATGGAGAAGCTCTCAACCTTTCAGAGATGTTCTTCAGAGGTCAGGGCACATTCCAGTGGAGAAGACAGTCAAGACCAAATGGTGGTGGTGGTGAGGGTGGGTGTGGTGTTTTGGGTCGAGTATTGGACAAGGTCTTAGGAGACCTAGGTTCATATCTCTCTTTGACCATGGATATTCACCATGGTGGGACATCCTCTCTTGAACTTCTCATGAACCAGGACCATCCAAAATTCCCTCTAAAGGACGCACAGACACCTCAACCACCCAATATTAATGCATTAACTTAGAGACACTACAGAATCAGGGGACTTCTCACATCCATCTTATCCAACCTGCTGCTTCATAAAGGGATGCTTCTAACAGCGCGGGGCTTTCCCACTCTTGTGCAACTGTTTTCGTTATGGTTGGGATGGAAACCACAGGGGAGGGAGAGATTTGCAACCATAAACAGATAAGAGCCCCAGGCAGCAGGGATGACAATTCGAAGACACATTGGTGACCATCAAAAGTCAGAAGCAACTTGATAACCTATAACAATGATGGGTTGGTGAACCTTTTGAAGACCAAGTGCCCAAACTGTGATTCAAAACCCACTAATGTTTCACAAAGTGCCAATACAGCCATTTAACCTGAATCCAGGTGGCTATGAAGGGGCAATGTCGGGTGCCCACAGAAAGGGCTCCGGGTGCCACCTTTGGCACCTGTGCCATAAGTTTGTCAACACCGGCCTATAACAACCCTTTTTAGCTTCAAAGCATGTTCTGCCGGTCATTAAGGCTTGGGCAAGTCGCGGGCACCTTTTGGAATGTGAAAAACTACACTAAATCCAAGAAACCGGAAAATGGAGAGGTAAAGGGAGGATATCTGAGCCTTTAGAGCAGTGGTTCTCAACCAGTGGGTCCCCAGATGTTCTTGGACTGCAACTCCCAGAAACCCCTTCCAGCACAGCTAGTGGTGGAGGCTTCTGGGAGTTGCAGTCCAGGAACATCTGGGAACCCACAGGTTGAGAAGCACTGCTCTAGAGGGATGGTTCTCAACCTTGGGTGCCCAGATGTTCTTGGACTTAAACTTCACAAAGCCAAGGTTGGGAACAGCTGCTCTAGAGAATGCCAGAGGTCCAATGTGGGTGAAGGGGGAAGCTGACACGTCTTACCAGCATACCTGCTACAGTAAAGGAGAACGGATCCACCTGAAGGCCGGACGAATCCAGGTAACCCTCTGGCCCCACGGAATGAGAAAGCGTTCTCAGCACATCCTTGCTAGAAGGAGCCGGGTGTTGAAATATCACATCCCCACGACACACCAAGGAGCCACCTCTGCAGTGAAAGCACACATGCTTAAGACAGAGCTTTCGATCGAGGGTGAGGAACAGGTGAAGCTTTGGCAATCTCTGGACTGCTGCTTCAATCAACCCTGGCCAGCAGAGCCAAGGGTGGGGAATGTTTGTGATTTGCAGTTGCAAGCCAACACACTCGGAGTGCCACAAACCTTAGAAATAATGTAATCCCTTGCAACATGGTACTTTTCCAGGTAAAAAAAATGTTTGGGGTCAACAGTCCTTTTGCAAAATGCTCTTACTCCTCTAGTGTAATGCCTCCCTTTAGGAGTCAGCCTGGATGTTAAGAACATCAAGAGAGGCCTTCCTCTTGGCTCCATCACCTTCACATAGAGATGGGCACGAATAAAAAGAAATGGCATTTCCTTTGTTGTTTGTCGTTTGGAGGGTCCGTTTCGGTTCGTTTCCGTTTTTTGTGAATTTTAGCAAAAAAATTCATTTTCATTTCGTTTGTTTCGTTACCATTTCGTTACCATTTATTTCAATTTTTTTGTGATTTTTTAAAGGATTTTAAGCAATTCACTCATATTGCAGTAACGGAAATGAAACGCACGACAAAATGTCCGGTGTTTCTGTTCGTTTCGTTTCATTTTAGAGACAAAATTCGTTTGTCGTTTTGTTACGTAACAAAACGAAAAAACGAAAACGGTAACAAAAATTGTTCGTTTAGTGCCCATCTCTACCTTCACAGACGTATTTGGAGGAGAGGGTGTTTTGTGTTGCTGCTCCCAGACTTTGGAACTCCCTCCCACAAGAAGCCAGGCTGGCCCCTTCTTTGCTCTCCTTCCACAAGCAAGCAAAGGCCTTTCCCTTCTTCAATATTCAGTCAAGATGGTTTGCAGGATCCCCTCTTGTGCTCATTCACCAAGAGACACCACACAAAGGTCAGTCTCAGAAGCTTCCCATCTGTTCACTTCTTCTCACCCAAACACAAAGCCATTGTTTTTTAATGAGTGTGAATGGCCACCCCTGTCTTTTATGTTTCTGCTGGCAATGGAGGACTCACCTCTTCAGGAAGGCTACTGGGAATCCTAGCTGTGTCCTTCACTGCTGCTTTTAAAGGGGATGCTTGTTTTCAACTTCCCCGATGTTTTTAATCATTCCACGCATCTCAACTAATTTTATTTTATTTTAAACTCTATTCCGCCATCTTGCCAAGTATTGTTTTATTTGTTTATTATTCATAGCATAGTCCGTTCATTTTATATAGCCTCTTGTTTTGTGTTTTGTTATATTGTTGTATTTTTAATCTAATGTTTGATTGTGTCGTTCACCGTCTGGAGTTCCTCCGGAAGACGGGCAGTATATAAATAATAAATAAATAAATAAATAAACTACTATTATAGTTAACTTTTTCCATGCATAATTTCTTGTGTTTTGAATTCCATTCTTTTAACACTGTAAGCCCTCTTGAGTCCCCTTATGGGGAGAAAGGGTGCCCAAAAATGAGACAGACAGGGAGATGGATAAGAAAAGTGGAACAAGTGCTCAGTGTGGGTATTCCCTTAGGTAGAAATGGAGGATGATGGGAGTGGTAGTTTTAACAAATGCAGAATCACAGGGTCTCAGCTGTCTGGCCAGCGGAGATAATTTTGCTACTTACGTGATGTGACGGATCGCCACCTGGAGGAAGTTTTTGTACTGGCTCAGGATATGCATTAACTGGAAACAAGAAGTGTGTAAGTGGTCAGCATGCCTGCCCTTTAAGTCATCACCCCAACCCTTAGGGGAGCCTCATGTGTAAATGCCTTAGGCCAGTGGTGGCGAACCTTCGGCACTCCAGATATTCTGGACCACAATTCCCAGAATTCTGAGCCCAGGTTGCCAGTGACACAAAGGGCTGTGGGAGTTATCTGGAAGTGGAGTCATGGCAACTGGACTTCCGAAATCACGCGAGATAGGATGTGCTTAGGGCATCTAGGCAGCTCCCAGAAACAACCAGACAATTTGATTACAGTATATTGGTTCCAAGTTTATACATAGAATTGAACACGGAAGGGGTGTATATAATAGCTAGCATATGGGTAACTAGAGCATTTCCCCCCCAGTCACTTCTGTAATCCAGCTGTTTATTTCAACTTGGCTTCTAGCTGCTAAAGCAGTGGTTCCCAACCTTCCTAATGCCGTGACCCTTTAATACAGTTCCTCATGTTGTGGTGACCCCTTGCCCTGCTTGGAAGAGGCCACAAGCTCCCTTTGGCAGGCCACTGCCTCAGGGGCCATAGAGAACTTCCCTCCATACAGGCACCCTCAGCCAATCGCAGCTTCCGGTGCCATTGACTGACATCCCCTCCAAACTATCAAGCTATAACTCACTCTTCCCCCTGTCCTCCCCCTCCTTCCCCAGACCCAAGCCCTTTGTGCCTTTTTCTTCACAGGCTCATGGCGACCCCTGTGAAATGGTCAGTCGACCCCCAAAGGGGTCCCGACCCCCAGGTTGAGAACCACACTTCTTTGGCCCTTTCAGCATGTGCATCAGGTCTAGTTAGATGTCCCTTCCAAGTATTGTTATTTTGCTTCATGATACATTTGTGCCTTCCACCTACCACGTCAGCGAGATCCCTCGCAAGGTCCTGATGTTCCGCAGAGGAACGATCCACCATCTTCTCATTGAATACTCTATTGGTCACCAAGAACGAAACTGGGAAGACGTGAAGGCTGAGCCTTGATCCTGCAGTTCAAGGATATGGGACAAGAAACAGAGGTTCCCATCCTGCAATCAAAGTGTTCTTCTCATATACCACCCCATGCCACTTCAAGTCGTCTCTGGGTGGTTTAAAGTTTTTAATTACGGACTGCAGGCTACACACTGCCCCCCCCCGCCCGCAAGCTGGGTACACATTTTACTGACCTCGGAAGGATGGAAGGCTGAGTCAACCTTGAGCCTGCTACCTGGGATTGAACCCCAGGTCGTGAACACAGCTTTACCTGCAGTACAGGCTTTTAACCACAGTGCCATAGGCCCAACAGAGAATGAGTTGGCCAGGGAGCTCCTTACCATTGATGGAGAGAGAGGTGAGGTCCACAGAGTCGTTGGAAAGCCCCGTCAAAGCCTCCAGAGCCCAGCCAATGTCCACGTGCATGTCGGTATCAGTGTAGACTGCTCCACTCACATCTATATCACCTTCAAGGTTTCTACGTGGCAGAAATTATATTAATGTATGCTAACACAAAAGCAGTGCTGGATCAAACCAAAGGCCTGCCTCCAGTTTCTATGGCGGCCAACAGGATGCTTGTAGGAAGCCCCCAAATCAGATGTGAAAATAGCCACCCTCTCTGTTTTAATCTCCTGCTAGCTTTTTAACCCCTAGGAGCTGATTGTTAATGGAATACTGGGGCTTGGGGAAAGGGGAGAAGCCCCCAAACCTTCCCCTCTCCCTCAAGCACTTTCCAGGTCCTGCGGTCCTGCGATACAGCGGGACCGCAGTATATGAGCCACGAAAGTGTGGGGGACCACTGTGCAGGATACCCAGTCCGATCTCGGTAGCATCTCACACACACCACCAAACCCCGGTTGACTCTGTGGCACATACCGGACTTCAACCAGTGAGATGTTCAGCACTGTGTAACGAGCTCTGAGCAAGGAGGTCACCTACAGAGACAAGAGCCTTGGTCTTATTCCAGCATCCTCTCTCAGTTCTCAGCTATTAATCCTCCAAGAGAAACCCTCCCGCTCAAATACAGTGGCTGAATGCATCAGCACCCTACAGGCGGGTTCTCATCTTTCTTCCCTAGCGAGATAACCAAGCTCCGTTGAGAAATGCTTGAAGGACATGGGAGCATTTAGCATGGAGGAGAAAAAACTGAAGCAGTGGAAGTGCTGTGTTCAACTATTGGAAGGTTTAACATTCAGAAGATGGAGCAAGCTCCTTTTCCGTAGCTCCAGAACATTGGACCTGATTGTGCCTAAATAAGGCGATTGTGCCTAAATGTTAGGAAGATCTCCTTGATGGTAAGAGCTGATGGGCAATGGCATGGACTACCTTGGCTGGTGGGGGGACTCTACAACACTGGGGTTTAGTGTTGGAATATTTGGCAAGATTTACATTTCTGCCACTACAGGGTTAATGTGAATGTAGAGTATTATGGGCTGTATTTATTGTGAAGGGCAAAGCCGATTGGTTGTTGAGATCACACCACCTGGAATGTTCTGGCAGAAATCTAGTTAGTGTGTGTGCCTTGTATTCTTAGAGAAGAGAAGCATGTTCCTCGCTTAGCAAAATGGCTGTTAGAATAGTTATAATTAGAAACCTCCCGAGTACCCTTCCCTTCTAGTTAAATAAATAGTTTTTTTATATAGTAACACAAGAGGTGTCTCTCTTATTAAAGCAACTAAAAATTATCTGCAACCACCGATCCCACAAAGATCCCCAACATTTAGAAACCAAATTGAGATGGCTGCCAGCTATTGCTGTAGATTTCCTGCTTTGGCCAAGGGCTGGAATCTCAATTCCGCATTCTGCACACATTGCCTTCAGTAGAGCCAAATCAATCTGATTGATTGGAAAAGGGAATCAACGGAAGAGGTAACGTAACCAACCCACCCAAGGAGAACATTGCCTTCAGTAGAGCCAAATCAATCTGATTGATTGGAAAAGGGAATCAACGGAAGAGGTAACGTAAGCAACCAACCCAAGGAGAACATCTTCCAGAAATTAAGTTTCCCAAGCCCGCGGGCAAAAAACACATGGCTTCCTGTATCACCTTGTTTCTCAGGGTTTCCAAATAGTCCTGGGATGGCTGAGGTCTCCGGCTCAGAACAGTGAAGGATAAGGCCAACTTCTCTGGTTCTAGGTTGCCCAAGTGAAATCCTAGAGGGAAAGGATGGAGAAAGGCTTGGACTGGCCACTAGGTTCATCTTGCATTACGTCATGTATTGCTTTGGTTGCATTTGAATTAATTGATGCTTGGGTTCCCTTCTCCTGCTGCTCTCAATTGGGATGGATTCTGTCAAACAATGAATGTAGGGCACTTCTCAGAGCACAGCTTGCTGGGGGGGGGGGGGGGAAGGGCGCAGGCAAACTAACTCATTGAGCCTATCTCTTTGCCACTGATGGGCCAGTGTTTGCCACAGAAGGGCTTGCGTTCGAGGTGCTCACCATCCGATTGAAGAGATTGCAGGTCGATCCTCCAGTCAAAGGAAGCATCCACCCCCTTGGTCTCCACCTCCGTGACAATTGTCCGGAGGGTATCCGAAGGCGTCGGAATGGCAGGCCCTGCTCGGAACATGGCTTCGCTCTGAACCATCACGGAGCCATTCCTGTCGAGAAGCCAAAGAACGTTATCTGTGCTTTGGCCACTTCTGTAGACCTCACGGCCCTTATCCATCTCATACTCCGGTACTGTCAAAGCCACGAGCATTGACCCTGGAGAAACCTGAGTGCATTGCTCATCTTTTCCATAACCCCACAAGAAAGATATGATACGTTTGCCCCAGTAGGACCAGGTAGGACATTTTGCTTCCCTTCCCTTTGGAAACGTCATGCTTTTTTTAAAAAAAAAAAACTTTTTTGTCTTTTCGCCGCTTTCCAGCCCTCCCCACACAAACCACTTCATTAGTGGTTCGTTTTGTACGATTTTTTTTAAAAAAATTGTACGAAACGAAACGAAAACATGTGGGGTGGAGGAAACGAAACGAAACGAAACGAAACATAATATTTTCGTTTCGTGCCCATCCCTACAGTCGGGTCATCTGCGTACTCACAAAAAGCCAAGGATGTTCATTTGAAGGAAGGTCTCGTAGGCAGACATCATCTTGTTGAGCTGGAACGAGAACGTTAGGTTGGCTATTCAAAGAGGCTTTGTCCAAACGATTGTTTTTAGAACCTAGAGTTCGGAGACAGGAACCTTTGGAGGCCAAGCCAATGTGGCCCGCCTGTAATTTGATGGTAAGGTGCTGCTCAAACCAACTGGAGCAGTGATGTTGTTCTCCCTACGGGCCTACTCAACAAGGCTCAACCTGCACCTTAGAGCAATGGTGTCCAAACTTCGGGCCTCCAGATGTTTTGGATCATGACTCCCACAGTCCTTTGTCACTGGCAATACAAGCTTGGAATTCTGAGAGTTGTGGTCCAAAACATCTGGAGGGTCCAAGTTTGAGCACCCCTGCCTTAGAGAGTGGTTCCAATTCTTTTCGAAACACATCCCTCTAATTTATTTCAGGTGCTCCTTTGCCAAGTTAAAAGAGGCTAAAGCGAGTCTATCAAAAGCATCCTCACCCGTTTCTCTTATTAAGTGAAGACTCTTTTTCCAGGAAGACTTTGATCTTTACTTTGTCGGACATTCCTGACTCTTTGTTTGCTTTCTTCATATTTTACTCCAATAACATTTTAAGAATGAAAAGTACTTATGATGGCTTTGGTTCCTGTGGGTTTTTTTTAATGACCGTTCTACAGGGATCAGTGGTGCTTTTTTCAAACATTTCACCCGCCAACCCATTCAACAAACAGCCAGTTTCATTTTGCCAAATGACCATTTGGTACCTCCAAAACAAATTTTCCAGTACAATTCCCACAAGAAAAAAAAAGATGTGAAAGCCAAACCTCAAATCCACTCAAATTTTGGGACTAGGGGAAGCAGCAATGATCTCTGTCGCAGAGTTTGCTATTACTGTAAACTGCCCCCCCCCAAAAAAATTCAGCAATTCACTAAATTTAGTAATTTTAAATTAAATCCATTTTAAATTAAAGCAGCTATGTTTGCAGTACAGTTCCACCCCCTATCCATTGATTCGCCATTTTCTCTTCTCCCCTCTCGTTTCTACCATCACTTCCCATTCACCAGGCTCTCTGTCTGGCAGATTCGCCCCATAGGCGATTATGTTAAGCAAATTTCCCCTATCTCCAGAATTTTTTATGTCGTACAGATTTTATGTTAGACAAACTGTTTGTTATACAAGGGTCCACTGTATTTATTTTTGCATTTGTATACTGCAGCCAATGAATTCACAAGAGTTTTGTTGGCTGGTTTTAAGAAGGTGAAGCTGCAAAAGGAAGCTGCTCAAGGAAGACATCTAGAATTTTGAGAGACCCTTCGCATCCTGGCCACCAATTTTTTGAACTGTTGCCGTCTGGCAGGAGATACAGGACTCTTAGGTCAAGGACAAATAGACTAAAGAACAGTTTTTATCACAGAACAGTATCCAAGTTAAATGCAACAGTTTTAGCACCATCTTAATCAGTTTTTAAGTAGTGTTTTAAATTTTGTAAGCAATTTTAAGAGTTTTTAATATTTTGTATGGTGTTTTATATGTTTTATGTGTTTTATGTGCTTTGTATGTTTAGAGTGTGTAGTGGAAGAGCACTCTAATTTCGTTGGGCATATCTTGCGTATGCATAATGACAATAAAACTCTATTCTATTCTATTCTAAAACACGTCTATACACCATGGCCGGTAGAGTACTTACTGTTAGCTTGACTTCTTTCTCCAGCTTTTTGTAGATTTCAGAAGACTTGTTCTCCAAGGATTCTGTGTAATTGACTCCAGTTAGACGGAACCACAGGGGCAGAGTATGAACAGCTGGAACCGCTGGCACAGATGAACCTAAGGGGGTCAGATGTTCCTTCCTCGCTGAGCGGCCCAGTACCGGATTCTTAAGCTTTGACACTCGCTCCTCTAAAGTATACTCCTCCTGGACTAGAGTCACAGTTTTCCCAGAAGACAGTAGGGCCCTTGTGCTGATCTCCTTTGGGATGGTCACCTCAAAGACATTGACACCGGTCATCGTGTTCTTTCTACCTTCTGTTGAGGCTAACATACTCACCAAAACCTTTTGAGTTAACAGAGGATGAGAAGGAGGAAAGGATGCTGGAGGAGTTTTGATCATGCACGAGGGGTGGCTGCAAGGCATGCTTGCAGTAGAGGTTAACTCAACTGGAAGACTCTTCGGGCCAGTCACTGAAGCTGTTGGATTGGAGGACATGGGGACTACCTGGGTAGACTGGGCCTCTGTGATGGACAGGGGGACAGGAAATTTTGAGTCAACATCTGGGCTAGGAATGTGTAAAGATGCTTCACCAGTTGTCAATGGGACAGCGGCAGAACCATCCGTGACGTTATACCTCAGGGTCAGTCCTTCTGATGGTGCTACAGCAGAGGCATCCAAGTCAAGATCAAGAATCTTTGTGGGCAAAAGAGGTGCGGTACTAGCTATTGTTGGAGAAGATGGTGAGCTGGGCCTCCATACTTCTGCAGGTGAAGAACTAGGCAGCTCTGTGACCATTGGCACCGCTTGCTCTTTCCTAGCCAGGAGATGTTCACTATCCTCTGTGATGATCTTCCGAACTGTTGCAGGAAGATTGCTGCTAGTAGAGCCAAGCGATGCAAAACTCCATGATGAGGAGCTATGAGTTGGAACAACTGAAGTTCTTGGAGGTTCTGTGAGATTTGGAAGGGATGCTACATCATGCGAAGATGTTGGGAGGGCAGATTTCCATCCAGGGGATGTCTTACTGAGAAACTCTACCACAGGGCTGAGAGTGGGGCTTCCCGACTGCAGATTGGCATATGCCATACTAGTAAAAGTGGCTCTCATTGGCAGTGTGACATCTTCTCTATTTGGGTATGGGTGAGAGGCAAGTGCAGCCTCTGTTTCTGGAGTAAGGATGTGTACAGTGGTGTTATGAGCCTTCTTTGTCGTTAAGGAGGCCACCAAAGTGTCTTGCTTAGAAGGTCCCTTAGATGTCACCATAATCCTAGGCGTGGAAACTAAGGCAGAACCTACAAGAATGGATGCTGTTGTTTCACTAGCTTTCCCAGACAAAGTGTGATGATGATCTACCATCCAAGTTTCAGGTTCTTCAGAAATGAAGCTGGAAGCCAATCTCCCTGTTGGAGCATCTCCTGAAGTTGTAGGTGGGAGATCTGAGAAGACAGGCCTCTCTGAAGCAGCTGTTAAGAACTCTTCCTTTCTTATAGACACTGCATTATTCACCATTTCCTTGTAACCAACAGTGCTGCTCACAACATTTGAGGGACTGACCTCAACCCGAGGAACATAAGAGTCATTTCTCACATCTTCAGAATTCAGTGTGCCTGGTGGAGGAAGGGTTGGAAGCTCCCAAGACAGGAAGCCTTTGCCAAAGCTGGTGGTGCCACTTTTAATGCTTGCCACGATGTCACGTGTAGGAACAACATGAGGATCAGTATGGTCCTCACCTACATGAAAAGGACCTTCTTTCAGTACTGGTGTAGGTCCTTCACCCAGCGAAGTCTCTGGCATGTCATAAGCTGCTAAAGAAGAATCCTTGTGCTCTTTTGTAGAACCAAGATACAGAGGTAGAGATGTCCCGTCAGGACTTGTAAGGTGCTCTTGCGGCTCAGAACTTTGCTGCCTGGGAAATAGATTGACCTCTGTTGGAATGCCCAACGCCGTTCTACTGAGATCTGGTTGGTGAGTGGTGAGAGAAAGATTGAAACCAGGTAACCCAGCTACATGTGAATGAGGAATAGGAGTAGTCATTATGTTGGCCAGCTGGGTAATGCTGCTACCAGCCAAGTCAGGAACAAACTCAACCGTTGAGTGATGAGATCCTACAAAAGAACGTTCCTTTGTTGAAGGCAACCCAACGGTTGCTTTGGATAACTGAGACCGCTGCCTGGTGGTCTCTACCACAGATGGCTGGTATGGAGTACTATCTTGGGCAATTTGAGACAACTGTCCCTGGGCAGATAAGGTTCCAGTGGTAGGTGTTCCATAATTCAAGTCTGAAGCCAGAAGACCTTCCTTGTAGTGCTCTGGACCATGCTCTGTAATTGCAAAACTCTTCTCTGAATCCAAGTGAGCATCCACAGTGTGGGATTGATCAGTGGCTCTAACATCATTAGTGATTCTATTTATGGTGTACAGATCCATCTGCAAAGGTGGATGCCCGTCTCTCGAAGGGTTTCTCAAATTTTGCCCCGCCATCTTCAGTTCACTTGCTGAGTTCTGGAACAGGGACAGGCCTGATAGTTCTGGTCTCGTACCAGCTGGAATCTGGTCAAATGAAGCCGAAAGGCCTTCGTTATGGGCAGCAGTACCAACCCAGAGGGGCATAAAAACCAACATGATTGGCCATGTCGGCATGCTAGCCAATGGAACCAAGTTTGCAGGAAGACGTGGAACTGTTCTCCTAGTCAGCTGTGGGTTCATGGAAGGCTCTGGTTTTCTAGGCCTTGTTCCGGCTCCTTGACTTATCGTAGAAAAACCCGTCATTCCCTTATGAACTGGAAGAAAATATAGTAAAAGCATTTTTCTCAATACACATATCCAGATAGTGTTAGCTCCAGTTCTCCTTGGCTCCAGCGAGCCTGGCTAAAGTGAGGGATGATGGAAGCAGCTGTTTAATGACATCTGGAGGGACACCGTTCTCTGGCCCTGTCCTAGAACGTAGGTAGCATCAAGGAAGTGCTTTCTTTTCTGCCCACTCAACATGCTCCCTTTCTCTATATGTTGGCCATAACAGCAAAGCGTGCTGCTTATCTGCTACACCATGGAGCTTAAAGCATGCTCTGGGTGGCTTACAATTTAATTAGGCAGACTACACGTTGCCTCTTTCCCCACCACCAAGTCTGAAGCTGGGCACAGTACCGTACTCAGTTCTCGATCCTCAGAAGGATGGAAAGCGGAGTAAACCTTGAGCCAGCTCCCTTGGACTGGACCCCGGTCGCAAGCAGAGTCTTCACTGCAGTGCTGCAGTTTAAACACGGTGCCACGAGGCTCCTGTGTATTCTTCGCTCCCTCGGCCACCCCTTCCCTGCACACTCATATTACACTTTCAGCCTGTGCACAAACACTGAGTAATCCAGGGGGGCTGTTTTGGTCATTTCTTAAAATGACCTATTGATCTAGAAATCTAGCTGCAACTCTGCTGAGTTTTTTTTGGCTCCAAACCTGCCCCCCCTTCTCTGCAAGGTGGGTTTTCTGCCTCTCAAGCATATGTTCTCTCTCTCTCTCTGTCTCTGTCTCTCTCTCTCTCTCTCTCATAAGAACATAAGAAGAGCCATGCTGGATCAGGCCAAAGGCCCAGCTAGCCCAGCTTCCTGTATCTCACAGTGGCCCCACCAAATGCATCCGGGTCTCTGTCTCCTGAGACCACTCCCCTGCATCTGGTCCTTGAAGTGCCTGGTGTTAAGCCTGGAGATGACACATCTCCATCATGGTTTGGAACCTGTGATGGACTTTTCCTCCAGGAATCTGTCCAATCCCCTTTGGAAGGCATCCAGGCCAGATGCCATCCCCACCTCCTGTGGCAGGGAGTTCCACAGACTAACAACGCACATAGAGACGCACATCTCTTTCTCTCTCTGTGTGTGTGTGTCCATGCGCGTGTGTGCGTACAGATTTGCCCCTAAACACCAGTGACTAGTGCAATAGCCATCTAAATCGAGACAGTCCAGATGAAATGGGTGCAAATGTGGGGCTCTGGTCCACACTTTCTCAGAAATTCCCAGGCAACTGAGGCATTTGGGGGGGGGTGTTGTGGTCCAGAATCCTGCACCAGTTGTTTAGGCCTCGTTTTATCCCTTGGTCGCTTTATTATTTTCACCCCAAACCCCAAAGAAAATAAAGGTCTCCAATCCACGGATTAAGGACTTCCTAGGAGTTGGGCCAAAGTTATTCTCTGGACTGGACTGCTCACCAAACGCATCCAACCACAGTTTTTCACTTTTTCTCCAAGCCTCCCCCCTCCCCTTTCTAAGGGGAAGCCTCTTAGAGGATCTGCACTAGCTGTATTCAGACCCATGAAGCTGTTTGGATGATCAGCGAAACGTTTCTATCTCTCAAAAAAAGAAGTCCAGTAGCCATGACTCAACTTCCAGATAAACTCACCTGGAGGACTGAGAATCTTCACAGACATACCCCTTCATAAGCTTCTCAGATGCAAATCTCTCTCGTCCCCTTGCCGCTACCTTCAGCCATCCCTCATGCACGTGGGCAACCCATGTGGCTGGGCCCCAGGAGCCCCCACCCCACCCCAAGCCAGCTGAGTCCATTCACTTGTGTCAGGCACCCGGACGTGGGAGCCCTTTGATCTCTTAGGGGCGATCCTAAGGCCCAAGTAACTTCCCCTCTGAGCGAAACTACTTGAAGCCAGAGAAAAAAGCCCAGCATGAGAAAGGACGCGAGGAGGGCGATCAGAGGAAGCCACGGAGGAAGAGGAGGGGAAACTCAGAAAGGAAGGGCAGGGCAGGCATCTTTTCAATGGCCATGGACGCCATGGGTTGGAAGGGTCCACTGAGGTGATCCAGACCATCTCCGGGCCCAAAGGAGGCTGAGCGCCAACCTGGTCCTTCTGAGGCTGGATGGATGCAGCAGCAGCGGCTCATCCCTAAGGGTCGCCCTGGGTCCCGCCCCAAAAGCCACCCGCGTTATTATTTTGCATGGAACCAGCCAACAACAACTACTACAACAACAAACCACCCACCCAAACCTGTTCTCAAATACTTGATGTCTTAATTGTACTGGACTATATAGGTTATCTCATTCCTGTAAGCCGCCTTGGGTCCTTTTCCAAGGAGAAAAGAGGGGTAAAAACAAAACACTCTAAAATAAATAAATAAATGAAATTGGCCCCACCCAACATGGCTGCAGGTAGATGGGGAATCGAGCTCGTGTCGATCGGGAGCGTTTCCCTCTTACACGCCCCCTCCCCACCCCAAAATCAATTTTAAAAAAAAAGCGGCGGTAGATCCAGCTGCATCCATTTTCTGGCTTCACACCACACCCCAGCAAGGTGGGCGAGGCTCACCAAGGCGGGGTGGGGGGTGGGGATGGTTTGCATCTCGAGCGTAGCTGAGTGGGGGTTCGAACCCAGTTCCCCCTATCTCTCTCCTCGCCACCCCGGTGGGATTTTCAGGGAAACCCTCTTAAAAAAAAAAAAAAAAGAGGGTCCCGTCGGGCTTGCAATCCGCAACCCTTCTAGAAGAGCCCAGGTGCAGGCTTTCAAGAGTTTTTTAAAAAACAAAACAAAACAAAACCCACCCAGATCTTTGGGGTGCCCGGCGCTCCCCTCGACCCATTTCACAGAAAACCGCCCGACCCCACCCCACCACCCCCCACCACCCCCGCCGCCGCATCGCTGCTTACCCGGGCAGCTGCTGGCCAAAACGCGGCCAGGTATAGGCGAGACCTCGAAAGCTCCCGGGCTGTTCCTCCGAGGCTCTTATAAGTTCGTTTTCTCGCCTTTGGGGCGGAGACTGGGGAGTTTTCGATCCTCCCTCCGAGGCGAAGGTCTGGTTGCCTTGCTCAGGCCAATTAGGACCACCAGCACCCAAACACACACACCACCACCCACTCCCCCCAACGTGAAAATCGCCGGCTCCGACTAAAGCAAGACCGGGTCGCAAAGGTTTTTAAAAATTAGTCATTCATTTACTGCTGGTGGATTTTTGTTTTGTTTTGTTTTGTTTTTTGCAAAAAGTGGGGGTCCTTTTTGGCAAATGAGTTTTGAGTTTCTTTCTTTCTTTCTTTCTTTCTTTCTTTCTTTCTTTCTTTCTTTCTTTCTTTCTTTCTTTCTTTCTTTCTT
>JAHTLZ010000252.1:5668659-5703116 GCA_023846285.1 Phrynocephalus versicolor
ATCTATCTATCTATCTATCTATCTATCTATCTATCTATCTATCTATCTATCTATCTATCTATCTATCTATCTATCTTAATAATTGGTTGTTTTTCTTCTGATGAAGAAGACTCTCTTTTATTATTGCACTGTCTTTTTCTAGTGTTTTATTGTTCTTTTAACTTATTGTTAACCACCCAGAGTTCCTTCGGAAGATGGGTGGCATAAAAATATAATAAATAATAATAATAAAAATAAGGTGGCTCACAATGTTAAAAAAGTAGAATTTTAAAAAGCAAAGAATTATACATGACATCAATTAAAAAGAAATTATACTCCACTGAATGAATGAAAACATTCTAAACTTAATTTTTTTAAATAAATGTTTTGTAAAAAAAAATTAATAAATTGTTTTTAAAACTGCCATTGTCAGATGCATTTACATAAACTGAAGAGAGTATTTCACGTCACACATACTCTCTCAAATCCTTTCAGTTTCACTGGCTTTTCTACATGTAAGAAAGAACTCTTCCCAAGCATATAGAACTGTTAAAATGTTGGCAGCCCTCCTGTCCTTGGAAACTGATGGCCCAACTGCTGGAGGACATGATTACAGCAATGATGACAGCACAAAGACATGGTGAAAAGAGAGCAGCAACACACCAGTTCTGACACAGACTTTTTAAATCTTGGTGAAGCACTTTTTATTTTTATTTTTTTTAAGAAACTAGACCCTTACAAAAAGAGGTTCTTAAATAAAAAAAGGGAAAAAAATGCTCCCGCATAAACTTTTTATACAAAATCTACAGTATTAAACGCTTGTTCCCAGATGGTTGCACAGTACTATTTTAAAAAAACAACAACCCCAAAACATTTATTCATTGTATGGCAAAAGAGTGCAAGGTAGAAAAAGTTTCATCTCGGGGGCTCACCTTTCCCAGCTGATCTGCTTGTACACACACAAGGAAAATACAATGAAAATGCAACAAGTGGCACCTTGCACATCACCTAAGCACCATGGCCTTCCATTCTCTATGCATATGCACACAGACGGGATAAGTTAATTTTTTTAAAACCTGCAATTCCCAACATTCCTCAGCCAGCACAGGGGATTTAGGATGTTATCCAGTGTGGCCACCATATCTGCAGGTGATTAGTTCCAAGCATCTCCACTGATGATGAAAATTATGGATGAGAGCCAATATCCAGTGTGATAAAAGAAAAATAATTGAAATTACCTATGTTCACCATGTTTTACCACAATTGACCACTAGAGGGAGCAAGAAACCAACAGGAATACTCGACATACCAAGGTCTCCGGCTCCATCTAGTGGTCATTTCTGATAAATACAACTAGGGATACAACATTTCTGATAAATACGACTAGTGGTCATTTCTGATAAATACAACTAGGGATATGAGGCCCCGGCTGTACTTCTAAAGAAAAGGTCACACACACCCCAACGCATTTCTTTATGTTGTTCCCATTAGCTTGTGCAGAACTATCACGGCCCCAACTCAAGTGAACGTTTTAGTAATATTTGGGTCCCCATCTCATTTCTCTTCCTTGTCATTTTTTTGGGACAGTCCTTGCCAAAGCGTTGTCAGTACAAATTATCCTCTACCTTTGGGAAGATTCTAAAACTCTCAGTGGAATTTGTTTGCTCTGGGTTAGTGTCACATCTGTCTTTACCTATCTACCCCATAGGTTGTTGGAGGAGGGGTTAGGCACTGAGCCTCTGAAGACTGAAGTGCACAATCCTCCAATCCCCTTGAGATATGTCACACACAAAGTAAAGTATCAAATTATATGATTTAAAAACAAAAGCCAAAGGTAGCAGCAATTTCTTATCAAGGCACTTTTTTTTTAATGTGGTCATTCAAGCCAGGAAAAAGAAGAAGACTAGCCTTTTAGGTACAGAAACCATGATCTTTCTTTAAAAGATTGTCTTTTAAAATTACAATTATTTTTAAAAGGAACAAACGGCTCCTTTGTGTTTTAAAAGATCGTGTGTGAGGGATGGGTGGGAGATGAAGCGGCACAGATACTTCTGATTTGAGCCTGGAGGTAACTTGAGAAGCTGCCAGCTGGCGAGCTGGGGAACACAACTTCCTTAGAATACAGTTCTCTCAAATCTCCACCTGGCATGGTGACTGGTCTAGGGGATTCTGGGCACTGTTGTTATAAAGAGAGAAAAGGGTAAGTTGTCCTAGCTCTGAACAGACAGTACTCGCTGGTGCTCATCTATGTCTGTTAGGCAGATGAAAAACACATGGCAATGTCCTAGAGCAGTGGTGGCCAAACTTCAGCCCTCCAGATGTTTTGGACCACAACTCCCACAGTCCTTTGTCATTGACAATACAGGCTTGGAATTCTAGGAGTTGTGGTCTAAAACTTCTGGAGGGCTGAAGTTTGGATACCACTGTTCTAAGTCAGTGGTGTCCAAACTTTGGCCCTCCAGATGTTTTGGACCACAACTCCCACAGTCCTTGGTCATTGACAATACAGCCTTGGAATTCCAGGAGATGTGGTCCAAAACATCTGGAGGGCTGAGGTTTGGCTACCACTGTTCTACATCCTCCACTGCCCCCACTTCCCATACAGGCAAGGAAAAGTGGGCAGGAGGACTGCCCTGGTTCTTGTGCTCCTAACAGCTGCCTCAACTCCTTCTTTCAACCCTTTTTACAGGTCCAAAACACTGAGCAATATCTGTGTCTGGTTCTTTCCCCACCATATTCCACACCTAGCATCTCTTTAGGGTCATTGGGGGAAATTAAGAAAGAGGCTAGAAGACAGTTTAGCTGTCTCCCTCTTCCAGCGGCAAGTATACAACCAGATTTGGTGCTGAGCTGGGGCAGGCACAGTAGTAGTCTCGTAATATTTCATTCTAATTCAATTTTTTTTCTCCTACTGGGCAACGGAAGACTAGGAATGAGTGGCCAAGTTTTTTTCGGCATATATACTAGCTACACCACCTGAGGAACTGGGCCCATAACCTTGTTCGAGCCCCATTGGCTGCTTCAACCATTTGGCCCACCATGTTCTAGGCTAGCAGCAACACAGCTCTCAGGGGCTCTTTCCTCTCTCACGAGCTGACCTGCATCAACACCCCGGACGGCCATTCACTCACTCCTCCAGCTTCAGCCAGCCTTTCTTATAATCCTGCAGGATCTCGAGGTAATATTGCCATTCCGGCTCACTGTCGTACTTGACCTCATACACGGTCTTCAGAGGGTCTTTGTGGCGCTTGTGCACCCTCAGCACCACTCCCCGATACCACGCTTCGCTCTTGTCCTTCTCCTCGTACAGGTGCCTGATTCGTTTGCCCACGAGTTCCGGATACCTCAAGGGTAAAGCAGAGGGCCTCACACCCCTGGGCCTGCGATGTTCAAAGTCCTTCAAAGACTGGGACACCCTCTTTCCCCGTTTCTTCCCTGCCGTGTTAAGGCCCAGTGGCTCTTTGATATCCCTCAGAGCATTCTGGAATTTGATATGAACCACCGCCTTCCGGAGCTGAAGGACCTTTGAGGTACTACTGGTTGTTCTCCCGGGAACGCTACTAGACAGTTTAACCTGAAGAGTTCTGGGTAAGTCACCGGTTGGTAACAGCTGCCTCTTAGCACCAGGATGGAGCCCTTTGGACTCCAAAGCTCTAGAGACCATTGTTTTATCTCCAGAGAGCCACTCGTCATTCCTCATGGCTGCACTCTTTTCAAGGAGAGACAGGATACGCCCCTGAGAGGACCCACCATCCGCTTGTTGGCCGGTCTCAGAGGGCAGGCAAGTAGATGCATCCTGAGGGGCCAATCCAAAGTTTCTCCCTTGCTTGCAACGTTCTTGGACATTCGGCCCAAGAGACGCCAACAACCCCTCCTGTAAACATCTGGCTCGGACCTTTTGCTTCGTGCCTTCTGCTCCCGAAATATTGGTCTCACTGTCTGGAGTCTCCCTTGAGGTATCACCTAGGAAAAAAGAATATATACAGTGCATATTCAGAAATCAAAGGAATTAGCACCTTCTTACACATTTCTACAAAGCCAGCTATACCCTTAAAGGATACATACAGTGTCTGCCTTCCTGCCCACAACAGCTGCAACACCACCTCAAATGTTGCTCCAGCCAAACTGAAATCCAAACCAAAGCAGATCTGGCAGATGGTTGTTCGATTTTCCCTTGAACAGAAGGCTCCCCTCCTCCCGAAGCCACTGGTTCCATTGTCGTACTACTCTAATAGTTGGTTTCCAGTCCCCTGAACATCTCTGTTGCCCTCCTCTAATTTGCTCCAATTTCTTAGCCTCCTTCTCAAAGTGGGATATCCAGAAATTGACACAGTAACCTACATGATGCCTAACCAGTGCTCAATAGTGGTGGTGGTGGTGGTGGGACTATTATCTCATGGGATTTGGGAGACTCTAACAAATTCAAAAATCACATTTGCCTTTTTTTGCAGCCAACATCACATTGCTGGCTCATGTTCAGCTTTTGATCCACCACAGTTCCAAGATCCTTCTCACTCATAATGTTACTGAGCCAAATCTCCCCTGTCTTATAACTGTGTGGGAATCTGTCTTTGGAGGATGTGTTTTGGAGGAGCTTCAGTGAAGTGCACAAACTCCTGGCTGCCAATGTGGTATATCTGGAAAGGAAGTGACCTTCTATTTCCCCTGACTTTTTGCTTTGAGGCAGGGCCAAAGGGTACCTGCCTCCTATTAGAACCAATGCTTCTCTAAGTGCTCCAAAGTTTATAAACATAGATAAGAAAAGAAAAGGAAGGCTTCTGAGATGAACACGTCAGTCTTTTGTATGCATGTCCATTCCCAACTGGCTGAGAAAAAGGCATCTGTGTGTGTGTGTGTGTGTGTGTGTGTGTGTTTTTCCCTGTTCTTCTTTCTGTAATCAAGGTCAGCTTAGTCTTAAGAAGTTCTCCTGCAAACTCCAAACATAACCCTAGGTATAGAACTTTGCACCGATCCATGTTAAATTTTATTCTGTTGTTTTCAGCCCAGTGCTCAAGACTGTTGTGATCTTTTTGAATTTTGCTCCTCCTCCCAGTTGCTCAAAGACATATTTCAAAATCAGTTGGACCCTGGGACTCTCTGAGTGCATCTACACCACCCAGTTACGTTCACTGAATACTCCTTGAATACGTTAACTGAATACAAAGGTGGGTTGTTGCCTTCATTTCACCACTAAAATCTTACATACAGAGACTAGTTTTCAACTCATCTTGAGGCAAGACAATATAGAGTTGTGTGGTGTGTGTTGGGGGGGGGGGTGGAGACACACAATTAAAATTCCAAAATGGAGATGGCAAAATCCACTCCAAGATGCTAAGTTTCAAATATGGCAAGGTGGATTAAGGTTGCAAACTTTTAGCCAAATTATTGCCCATCACTGAATACCTCATCCCCCTCCATACAATGCCTTAGCATTACATGCAAGAGAATCCTGGAGTATGTAGTTTGGTGAGCTTTCTCTGCTAAATAGACCTGAGGCCCTCTGCTGTATGACAGCACGGAATTCTACGTCACTCATGAGACTACAGATCCCAGCATGCCACAGGACAGCAGCTAAAACACTGTATCTATGTAGTGCAGATGCCCTATCTCAATTCTCTCTATCAGCTGCTGTACATTAGATGCATCCATGCAAAGAGCAGAGATACCTACTTGGAAGCATGCAGGTCAGCCTGTGAACTTGGACCTGGAAAAAATAGAGTTGTTGATAATAATCTGAAATGACAGTGGAAGCACTGGGTCATTCAAGCTTGACGTGGGGAGGAAGGGGAGTCATCAACTTAACAACTGCAGAGCTGGAAATGTACCCTGGGAACTATTGAGTCTAGCCTTGGACAAGGAACCACAGTGGGGAACCGAACTCCCAACCTTTGGATCTGCAGCTAGGTGCCTAAACCACTGAGCTCTCCAGCAGTGTTGTGCTCGATGCAGGCCCACCTGCAAACAAATGGCAGTAGAGATGGGCACGAATCAAAAAAATGGCATTTCGTTTGTCGTTTGAAGGGTCCGTTTCGGTTCGTTTCCGTTTTTCGCGAATTTTTGCAAAAAATTCATTTTCGTTTTCGTTCGTTTCGTTACCATTTCGTTACCATTTCGTTACCATTTATTTCAATTTTTTGTGATTTTTTTTTAAGGATTTTAAGCAATTCACTCATATTGCAGTAAAAGAAACGAAACGCACAAAAAAATTTCTGGCGTTTCTGTTCGTTTTGTTTCATTTTAGAGACAAAATTCGTTTGTCGTTTTGTTACGTAACGAAACAAAAAACGAAAAAGGAAACGAAAAATTGTTCGTTTCGTGCCCATCTCTAAATGGCAGTGCACCCCAGAAGAACACAGGAAACGCAGAGGTCCCACTATATGCCCATCAAGACCTTCCACCCCCAGTCTGGGAGCCTCAAGATGCCAACACAAGCAACAGTCAAGGGAAGCGGGAGAAGTCATCTGAACATCTGGAGGGCAGCAGCACCAGGGGGTGGTAATTCCGACCAGGTATTTTCGTGAGGAATAGGTCGGCAACTTGGTGCCCTCCACATTTCAGCGGCCAATCCCAGGAAATCCCAGCTTCCAGACGATGACCAAGCATTGTGGGTATTGATGCAGACATGTCCAAACTTTGGCCCTCCAGATGTTTTGGACCACAACTCCCACAGTCCTTGGCCATTGGCAATCTAAGCTTAGAATTCTGGGAGTTGTGGTCCAAAACATCAGAAGGACCAAAGTTTGGAGATGTCTGTAAATACCTGAAAGGTACCAATCTGGACAGTTGCCACTATCTAGAAGACAAAAGTGCCAAGCAAAACAGAATTCAGAAGAGAAGGAAAACCCAGGAGTGGGCATCAGGGTGGTGCAGAAGAATCATACAAGTTCTACAATCTATGACCAGAGGGCACAGGCCAGATTCTACTGTTTCAACACCGTTCCAAAAAGAACAGGAGCTACGAATTTAGTGCAGCAGTAGCACGTTTGAGATTTCCAAGTCCTTCCCAATTTTATTGGACAAATAACTGTCCATCGCTTTCCCCACCACCCACTGAGGCTCGGCCAGACTCAACCGGATGAGACCCCCTGCAGGAGTTGAGAGCTAGCTTTCGTCATCAAAATCTTAGTGGACCAAGGAAGGTATCTGCTCTACAGACAGCTGAATGAGTGAGACATCTGCCTGTAAAGCCAGAGCTGAGAGTTCAATTCCCCCATGGTGCTTCCTGGGAGAAGAACCAGCCTGGGTGGCCTTGGGCCAGCTGCACAGTCTCAGGGCTCCCCCTGAAAAAGGGAATGGAAAGCCACTTCTAACTAGTAGTCTCTACTTAGAACACCCTGGAAAGGGTAATCACAAATCCAAACTGACTTGATGGCCCATCGTCATCATTCTGTTGCATCTAACTGAGAAAAGGCCCCGCCCTGCTTGGTGCATGTCACATTCCCTGCTGCTCATATGATGAGGAACTGAGGAAGCTGCCTCCAACTGAGATGGTTGGTCCATCGAGCCCAGAATGTTCAACTTGGACAGGCAGCATGGGCTTTCTAAGTTCACCCAGGATTCTTCCTAATCCTACTTGAGTATACAGTAGTCCCTCTTAAGACGGATGCCCCTTAAGAGGCACCACTGTATTGGGGGTTGGATTTTGGATCTTCTCCCTATAAATCGGGGCTGTTCAACTTTGAACAGGCCAAGGTCTCCTTTTTCCCTCCCAAAGTGCCTGCATAATTAAACTATAAACAGCTTCAAGTAATAATACACTACTACACTAAAACCTCTGCTTACGAATTTTATCCGTTCCAAGCACATGCTCATAAGTAAAAACTTTTGTAAGTAGAGCAGTGGTTTCCCATAGGAATGCATTGAAAACCAATTAATCCATTCTGGAGAGAACAGATTTCAATGCACCATAGCCCTTGAACTGCCCCACTCGGCTGAGGCAGTGGGCTGGCAGACCCAGAATTTTGCTGTGGCAGTGTTGGTCCTTGGGATGGGGGAGGGAGGGGTGGAGAACTTATCCCCTCCTTTTTTAAATTGATGGCCAGCAGGCTACTTTTGAACCCTTCACGGGCTACTGGTAGCCCGTGGTCCACCTGTTGGGCAGTCCTGCTATTAATCATGCAGGACAGCTACAGTCATTTTCTAATATGGCCTTTAATTTTACCCCACCCCCATCTAAAGGGGTCTTAACCAAGCCTTGACCATGAAATCAGTCAAGAACGGGCACATCCACAGTGACATCCAGGCGGTCCTCCTCCGTTGGGTTCACAACACTTACCAAGCTGCTGCTGCTTCACACATTCGTGCCAGTGAAGAGTCAGGAGGTCCGGATAAATGTCCGGCAGCTGCTTCAAGGCCAAGAGCTTCAACATGCGGGAGGTGCAGCTCCTCAGCTCCACCTCCCTCAGCAGCTTCTCTTCGGACAAGGTGGTGGGACGCAGCTCCACCTTGTGGTCCTGCAAGACGTGGTCGATGGCCGCGCCAGAGAGGTTGGGGAAGAGCTTCCCTTTCACCACATGGATGGGGATGAAGATGGCCCCGGCCCGGACCACGTGAGGGAAGGGGCACTTCTGAGTCAGCACAAAGGTGTCCAGCTGAGACAGCACTTTCCGAAAGAGGGAGGCCGCCTCCGGGAAAGCCAGCCAGATCTGCTGGCCCTTGGACAGCTTGGGGAGGAGGTCTGAGGAGGCCTTCAAGCCGTTCTTGAGCTTGGCCATGCTCGCCCCCTTCTCCTTGGGCTCGGCGCGCAATTCGGTTTTCTCCAGCCACTCGTGGCGCTGTTCGAGAGAGGAAGCCGACACGGAGGAGGAAATGACATTGCAAACGGAGGTGTGGGCGGCAGTGAAATACCGCCTCGGCGACGGCTGTTGACCAAGAGCTTCGCTGTTGGTGGGAACCACCATTTTGGCTTCTCCCAGCACAGGCGAGCTGGCCGGTGTGCTTGGAGGGAGGACTTTTGGCGTGTCCTTGGGTTTGGCCGTCAAGCATTTGAGCTGTATAAGCCAAGCTTTGGGCGGGGCCACTGCGAGGTGGAGGCTTTGCTGAACGGGTGGGCAGCTTGGCTGAGTCATCACTTGGCCAGGGCTTGGCTGAACAGGTGGGCCGGTCTGCTGAGTCGCCGTTGGGCCGGGGCTTCGTTCGACTGGGGAACAGCTTCGGTCCGCCCCTGCTTGAGGGAGGGTTGTTGCCATTGTGGCGCTGTTGCGCCGCGTCGACTCCTGCTGGGGTCTTGGTGGAGCCGGGCAGTCGGTCTGCTGAGTCGCCCCTTGGCGGGGGCTTTCTGGAACAGGAGAGCTGCTCTGTCGTGTCAGCACTTCCTGGCGGCTTCTCTGGACATTCTGGAGCATTACCAGCTGGGGAGGGCTTGGCGGAATCACGGGGCTGTCTTGCGGAGAGGAGACGGGACTGGAACCTGGGTGCAGCGAGAAAGCCCCAGAGGAGGCTGGCTGGGAGGATGGAGAACCATCTGGTTGCATTGCTGCACCAAGACTAGCCGCCGCATGCGACTTCAGGATCTTGAATTTCTTGAAGAGGAAGGCTGCCGAACTCTGGAAATTGCTTTTTCCTTCCGGGCTGCTTTTCAGCGGCAGCTCCGAAGTCCGCCACTTGGTTTCCAGCAAAACCTCTTTCATCTCTTCTCCTTTGCTTTGGGGACTTTCCCTTTCAGCAGCCCCTGTCTCATTCCCTAGTGGTTTCTGAAGACTCGGCACTTGCGCCAAGCCTTCCGTTTTACAGCTGAGGTCCAACGCACTCTCCCTCCGCTCCATCTCCCCGGCTCTATTGCTGGCATCCCCTCCAGAGGCTGGCCGGCGAGACGCAGCTCCCTTTGTAACAAAAGCTTTGAGCCCAACACTCTGCCCAGGTCTTGGAGAACCCTTCTTCCTTACGCCCGGGCTGGGACTACGGGGCTGCCAGTCACTGCCGTCGGTCATTCCATGGCAGGAGGGGTCTTTCTCCTCCGAGGACAGCCCTTGAGAAGCTTCGGATGGACTTACCGAATCCGGCTGCTGGGAACCGCAATCCCCGACCCTTTCGCCAGCCTTGTCAGAAGGGCCTTCACGGCCATTTTTCGAAAGCGGCATCTCCACAGTGTCGCAGGTCCCTTCCAAGTAGTCTCGGTAAGGTGCCAGGCTAAAGACATTATTGATAACTGGCATCGGAGGGGAAGAGGAAGGTGGGGGGCTTTCCAGCCTTTTAGGAACATTCTCCCCTCTTTCCACTGGCGAGCACGGTGTCCTCTGTGGAGGGGTCCTTGGGTTTTCAGCCGCCTCCGTGGGTCTCTCTCCTTTCGAGGAGGAATCGTGGTGGCCCACCGGGCTGTCAGAAATGACAATGCAGGCTCCCGTTTCAGGTTTGGGATCATCCCCCTGCCGTATCTTGGGATCAGAGACTAAAGGAGGGGGCCTGGACGGATAAGAGCACTTCTCGTGCCCAGCGTGGGCTTTTTCTGATTGGGGGGAACCCACCACGCAGCCGGTCTCCGACATCTGCGCCGACCCACCCAAGGAAAGTGGTGACCTCTCGAGCGAGGGAACAGACTGGGACGTCGGGGGGTTGGGACTCAGGCGTTGGTTCGGAACGCTGTCGTTGGCTCGCCGATCCATCGCTTGGCCGCCTTCCCGGCAGCCTCGAAGGATGTCCCTGCTCCTGGGCAAAGAACTGCAGTGAGGTGTCTTCTTTGCCGCAGCGCACCCCATTTGAGGGAGGGTCCTCGCCTCTGTTCTCCCTCTCGCATTCTGTTGATGCTCAAGTTCTCTTGAAGTAAGTAGGCCAGGAGGGAACCCCGGGGTCGGACCGGCTGCCCTATAGAGGCAGCTGTCCAGAAGACTCGGATAGTAACTCCCGGGCGTCGGAGGAAAATACGGCCCTGGGAGTACCTGGGGATCCTCACAGCCCAAGGGACCGAAACCTTTGCCAGCCGGGACTGGAAACAAGGAGTTCATCTTCTCCACTTGGGAAAAGTTCTGAGGATACAGCAACAGGCGCTCGCGGGCAGCCACGTGGTAAGGAGGGGGCGGGTAGCCCGCAGTTGACTGTTCCGGAGGCATCATGGAGGCAGGGTTCACCAGAGGGCTGACAGGAGCCGGAGGTAGCTTAGACCAGATCTGTTTGCTGCCACTATCCCCATTTTTCTCCGGAGCTGCCAAATAGCTGCCGTCCAGAAAGGAGCTGCCCTCAGCCCCTTGGCATGTCTCGTAGGCCTTGCGGTACGGCAAAAAGCCCGTGGAGCTGAGGACCGAGGGTTTGGGCCCCGGTGGGAAACCGGATTCGGCCCCGGTGGCTTGCTTCAGCCCCCCGGGGATGTAACCGGGGTTCTCCGTGCCGTCCGGGGCTCCCCATGGCGCCCATTCCATGCCCTTGAAGGTACTCTCGGCCTGCCTTCCCAAGGCTTTGGAAGGGTAACCAAATTCAGCCCCGTAAACATGGTTCTGGTAAACAGGCTTGGGCACGGCCAACTTTGGGCAGGGTCCTGGTGCCCAAGGAGGCGCCTCGGGCCTGTAGCTGTGGAGCCAGGAAGAGAAGTCCGGGGAGCCAGTCCAGCTGGCCCATCTCTCGGGAGAAGAGAGGCTCTCATGGGAGCCACCCTTGAAGCCGGTCTCCTTCCCTGGCGTGTGGCCCAGCGTCCGCAGGCCTTCCCCTTCCTGTCCGTAGAGGGGATAGAAAGCTTTGTCCGTCCGCAGGGGCTGGCTGGCTGGGTTCCTGGTGGAATAATCATAGGCTTCAGAGGGTGGCCAGTGAGCCAACGGTTGGGACTCCTGCAGGCGCTGCAGCGGATAAGCAAAACAGGATCCTTTGTAGCCATAAAGGTGGTCGGAGGGGTAGCCCGGCCGGGCAATCGGCTCGCATAAACTCGCCCCGAGGAGGTGGGACCCGGCCTTGGCCTCGAGACGGGGAAGCTTGGTGTACTTCACGGAGCCCACCGTATCTGAGGATCGCTTCTCGGCCATTATGCTGCCTCCAGTCCAGGACTCATGGGGGGAGAGCAGCTAGGGGTGTTCTAGAAGAGATGGAAATGAATGGAAATAAATAAATAGACACATATTAAGCCCATCGCAGTAGCCTGCCGAGCGGATGTCTACTCAAGGCACATTGGGAGGGCACTCTTCATGTTTCCAAGGAGAAAGGCGGGATAAAAATATGCAAAAATAAATAAATGGGTAAATAAATGGATAAATAAATAAATAAATAAATAAAGGCAGCATAAGCAGCGGCACCTGCAGCCCAAAACATAAGAGCAGCCCTACTGGAACAGCCCCACCGCCCATCCAGTCCAGCATTCTGTCTCACACAGCGGCTCACCATTTGCTTCAGGGTATTCCCAAGCAGATGTCTTCACCTGCTTACGATTCCCCGCAAATGGCATTGAGAGATACCCTGCCTCTCTCTCCAACCCAGAGGTTGTCCTTAGGCATCCATCATGATAGCCATGGAGACCCTTGTTCTCCATGAACTTGTCCAGTCCTTTCTTAAAGCAGTCAAGGCTGACAGCTGTCACCCCTTCTTCTGGCAGGGAGTTCCACAGAACCGTGATCCTCTGGGTGGAAAAGTGCACCCAACCCAAGGCTGGGAAAGCAGGTTTTGAACAAAGCATCACGGGACATGAGGCTCCCTAGCTCAACTTTCAGATGATCTGACACCTTTTCCCCTTAAAGTCCCAGTTCAAACACCTTTTCATTTTTTTGGAAGGCACTTCCTAGAACTTGGTCCCTGGAAGGCATCACACACTATCTAACAAGCAGAGATCTTACTATCCAAGTCCTTCCAGAAGGGGGCACCCTGCACCAGCTGTTTCAGCAGAAGGAACCGGAGAAGAATGCAAGAAATAGTAGCATAACTCAATGTGTGGGCAAAAGCTTTGCCCATCCACTCACTGCCATTTCAATCTCGAGAATACAGAGTTAACATTTTCTAAGAAAACCTGTTTGGTGTGTGTATGAGAGTGTGCATGTTTAATTATTTTAACCTGGAACTTTAGGGATCTTTTCTAGATGTTAAAGTTTCAGAAGAGTGACTCTGAGCAAATACAGAAGCTTTTCATAGCACCTTTAAAACCAGAATTTAATAATGTTGTTTTTTTATTACAGGAAGGAAGGAAGGAAGAACCTTCCTTGTAATTTGCTTAGGGTCATTTTTTTCCCATCAGCAAAAAGATTGTATATAGATATGTGTGTGATAATTACTAGTTTAGATTAATAACTTGCTTAAGGAACATCCTGCCTTGAGCTTTGATGAAACAGTAAAAAAACAAGATCATGCAACAAATTCCATGGCCAAGAGGAGCCAGAATCCATGGTGTCGACAAATTATGTAAATAGGCATTCATTTTTCTTTTTGTAATTCCATTCCCCTCCTTGGGGGGAGGGGGGATTTTGGGGGGTAGAGCAAAAACCTTGCATCCTTTGACAAGCAAAGATCCACCCAGATGAATGAGTGCTGTTGTATCCCCCCTCAGTTTTTTTCTCAAGGCTAAACCTGAGGCTTTCCTTATAAGCAGGAACAGAAAGCATAAGCTGATACAAGCCTCAGATGTTTTCTAAACTCCTCTTTTTATTCTTCCCCTGTTGTGAAGTGGTCATCATCTGTCTCTCCAGTTGATTGTGTCCTTATTGGACAATCAACTACATGTTCAGTGATTTTACTTCCTTAATTCTATTAACTAACTTTGCCAGTTAGGTGTCCCTAATATGCTTTGACATACAAACTAAAGTGGATAGAGGGACACTCTTCTCTCACACACACAATACCAGAACTAGGGGACATACACTCAAATTGAGGGCTGGGAGAGTAAGAACAGACAAAAGAAAATATTATTTCACCCAGTGCGTTGTTAGTCTGTGGAACTCCCTGCCACAGGAGGTGGTGACGGCATCTGGCCTGGATGCCTTCAAAAGGGGATTGGACAGATTCCTGGAGGAAAAGTCCATCCCAGGTGACAAACCATGATGGAAATGTGTAATCTCCAGGCTTAAAACCAGGGTCCTTCAAAGGGCCAGATGCAGGGGAGTGGTATCAGGAGACAGAGATCTAGTCTCGTGCGCTCCCATACGCATCTGGTGGGGCCACTGTGAGATACAGGAAGCTGGACTAGATGGGCCTTTGGCCTGATCCAGCATGGCTCTCTTCTTATGTTCTTATGTTTATGTTAACATGTTATCTTCCTATGGGATTACTTCCAGAAAACGACTGGTGAACTCCGTTATAGCACTTAATAAGCCAGGCCTGTTTTTATAACTTCTTTATCATTCTTAGACATATCGATCTCCTTGTCTAAGATCTGCAGTCCCTGATAACATGGCCAAAGCTTCCAAATAATCTGGAAATGTAAACACAGCTTTTGGACTGTTCAGATGTTTATACCAGAGTGCTGCAGAATCCAGAGCGGGTCCTGAAGCAGAGGAAACTGAATTTAAATTGTCTCATCAGTACGGACCTGGGGCTAGCTTCTTTCTCAAACTCTCAAGGGAGCTGTGTTAGTCTGTTTCAGCTTGTATGACCTCACCCTCCCAGATAACAACACAAAAAATGTGGCACCTTAAGGGTCTAAATGAATTTCATGACTTACGATCCACGTGTCGTCTACTGCTGTACACTTCCTGAAGGTGTTCTCCCTTTGATAATGCTGTCAAGTCCAAGTTTTACTGAAGATAATATGTCCTGCTGGCTTTATAATACTCTAATATTATATTATGGATATCCATTTCAGACATTATGGATATCCATATCCATTTCCGATATTATGGAAATGAAAAAGTGCAGAGGAAGGCAACCAGAATGATTCGGGTACTGGAACACCTTCCTTACCATCTGAGGCTGCAACAGCCGGGCCTCTTCACTCTTGAATGACGGCGCCTAAGAAGTGACCTGATTGCAGTTTATAAAATCATACATGGTGTGGACAAAGTAGATAAGGAAAAAACTGTTTTCCCTATCGCACAACACTAGAACCAGCGGGCACTCCATGAAACTTTTGGGTGCTAGATCTCAAACAAATAAGAGAAAGGACTTTTTCACCCAGAGGACCACTGGTCTGTGGAACTCCCTGCCAGAAGAAGTGGTGGCAGCTGTCAGCCTTGACAGCTTTAAGAAAGGATTGGACAAGCTCATGGACAACATGGGTTATATCAATGGCTGTGGATGCCTCAGGACAACCTTTGGGTTGGAGAGAGAGGCAGGAGATCTCTCAATGCCATTTGTGGGGTATCGTAAGCAGTTGAAGACTCTTGTTGGTTACATGTTGGTTACATTAAAAAAAAAAACACCAAACCAACATCCCAAGTGCCAAGTGAGATATTGCCATAATCTCGCAATACAATGCAATGTGACATGATGTGTCATAAGTATTCTTCTGAAGAGTTCAGTCCTGGGAATATCATCTTTTCCTAACCCCTCAGGCACGCCCACGCACCCAGCCGCCATAACAACTAGAGATGGGCACAAAATGAACAATTTTTCGTTTCCGTTTCCATTTTTTCATTTCGTTACGTAACGAAACGACAAACGAATTTTGTCTCTAAAATGAAACGAAACGAACAGAAACACCGGAGATTTTTTTCGTGTGTTTCGTATCCGTTACTGCAATATGAGTGACTTGCTTAAAATCCTTTAAAAAATCACAAAAATTGAAATAAATGGTAACGAAATGGTAACGAAATGAAAACGAAAACGATTTTTTGCAAAAATTTGCGAAAAACGGAAACGAACCGAAACAGACCCTCCAAACGACAAACAAAATGCCATTTTTTTTTTATTCGTGCCCATCTCTAGTAACAATATAGCTACAAGGCGCAGCTGCCTCATCTGTGAGCAGATTTAACAAGAAAAGCCCAAGCAGGTCATCAGGCAATTTCCTAGACAGGTGACATAAGAACATAAGAACATAAGAAGAGCCATGCTGGATCAGGCCAAAGGCCCATCTAGTCCAGCTTCCTGTATCTCACAGTGGCCCCACCAGATGTGTTTGGGAGCGCATGAGACTAGATATCGGTCTCCTGATACCACTCCCCTGCATCTGGCCCTTGACGTCAGGTCCTTCTCAGGTAAGAGCAAGTTCCAGCAAGCTCAGATTCCAAAGTTCAGAGCAAGGCACAAGGTATTAATTCACAGCTTTCCCAAGCACATGAGAAGAGAACCGCTCTCAGCCACTTTCTGAATTGGCCTACGCGGATTGCGGGAGGAGGGAGGTGACTCTGTCAAAATAACTCATTGGGCGCAGTCTTTAGGGAACTGCCCCAGCCATCAACATGCTCGGCGCACATGAGGTTGTGAGGGGGAAAGAAGCACACGAGGCTCCGATATGCAAAGGACGGGCATGTTTCTAGTCCTCATTACTGCAGGAAACCTTTTCAAGGCCGCCTGATGCATGCTTCTGTTGTTTCAAGCTGGCCGTGGAACTCACACCTGTAGTGGGATTTACTGAACAGCGAACAGAACAGACGCTGGAAACGGTTACATGTTAAAAAAAAACAACCACCCCTTTCTCAAAAATCACATTTCTCATGGAGCAGTATTGCCCATCATTCCCAACCAGCTAAGAGCTGTGGAGACTGGAGTCCAAAGAGACTTGGATGTAAAAATAAATTTTAAAAAATTAGACAGACAGACAGACAGACAGACAGATAGATAGGAAGAAAGGAAAGAAGGAAGGAAGGGATAGATAGATAGAGAGAGAGAGAGATAGATAGAGAGAGAGAGAGAGAGAGAGAGAAGGAAGGAAGTGATAGATAGATAGATAGATAGATAGATAGATAGATAGATAGATAGATAGATAGATAGATAGATAGATAGATAGATAGATAGATAGATAGATAGATAGATAGATAGATAGATAGATAGATAGATAGATAGATAGATAGATAGATAGATAGATAGATAGATAGATAGATAGATAGATAGATAGATAGATAGATAGATAGATAGATAGATAGATCTCTGTCCTCCTGCAGGCCAGCAAATACCTTTCTCTTCATGCAAGCTTTCCCTGCCTGCCTGCCTGCCTGCCTGTGTGGTTTTCTTTCTTTCTCGTTTTCCAAAAGGCTTGTTGTGCCTTAATGCTTTCATTGTCTCTTGGCATTGCTTTTGTTTACCATTTCCTAGAGTGGTCTTGTTTGATCCTTTTTAGTATTTGCACACGTATTGTTTATAGAGCTTTAAATATTGACTCTGGTTGATATGAAGCACCTTTGTAGACTCACTGTTTCTTAGCTTTAAATGTTGTCTTTTAATGAGGTCAGCTACTCGAGGGCCTTTTCAAAGGGAAGCTGGGGCCAAAAATATTTTAAATAAATAAATAAATAAAAGACTGGGCTTTCTGCTCGGGGCACTAAAAGTTCACAGGGGGCCTTTTCATTGTGTCACATCCTTCTCTGCTTCCTGCAGTGGTCCAACACTGGTGGAAACGTGGATGTTTGGTTGAAATGACATCACCCACCGTAGAACTTGTGGGCTTCCCATTTCTCAGAACGCAATTCTTTATCAGAAGCCACCGATTCATCGTTCCACTTTCGCAAAGATAAGAATGGATAAGGATGAGAAAAGTCAAATTACTTGATATAAGCATTATGTTATTGAAATATTAACAAATCCTGACTGCGACACTTCCCTGAGAAAACAGGAGGTCTCGTTGGCACATCTTCTCTACAGCTAAGGGTTGGCATGACCCCAGAGAGATAAGCTTCCTGAAGAGCGAATATTTGTGGTTAGCTAGGAGTGGGTGGCAAGCCTACGGCTAGGTCATTCTGGCTCTGGACGGCCAACCGGGTATGAGCTAAGAAAACGTGCAAGGGATGGCACGTGTAGGATGTCACAAAGAAGGGTATGACCTCGGGAGCAACAGAAAACATGGTTGCTCCATCTTCCAACATGGTAGTCCTTCAAATATCTGAAGAGAGCTCACAAATCACCTTGTCTTTTCTCCAGGCTAAACCCACCCAGCTCCCTCCTCCCCTGCTTGACAGGGAGGCAGCAAGCTAAGCAGGGTCAGCCCTGGTTAGTACTTGGATGGGCAACCACCAGGGAATACCAGGTGCTGTAGGTGCCTGGAGTAGGAACTGGCAAGCCACTCCAGTATCCCTGCCAAGGAAAACTCCATGGACATGGGTCACGAAGGGTCAGTCACAAGTCTGTAATGATGTAACAACAACACCTGATGTTATAGCTGCCTAGATGCCCTGAGCACATCTGATCTCGCCTGATTTCGGAAGCTAAGCCCTCATTAGGACTTGGATGGGAGACCACCAGGGAATACCAGGCGCTGTCGGTGCCTGGAGGAGGAACTGGCAAGCCACTCCAGTGTTCCCGCCAAGAAAACTCCACGGACATGGGGTCATGAAGAGTCAGTCATGACTGCAACAACGCAACACACACACACAGAAAGAGAGAGAGAGAGAGAGAGAGAGAGAGAGAGAGAGAGAGAGTTTTAAAAAGGATCCCTGGGCACTTTTCATTCTAAATCAAGGCTTTTTCATAAAAAATTAAAACTCATCACTTCCTGTCCAGTGTCAGGAGGGTATCCGGAGTCCCGGCTCCATCCCTAACCCCTGGCGTTCAAAGGAGTCAAAGAAAATAAGCTGAGGAAGGGAAGACAGGAAGACACGGAGCCACTCTGGCAGGTCGAGGGGGCCAGTTTCCTTCCGGAAGCTGTCATCGTGAGATATGTCAGCAAGCCATTTAAAAAAAAAAAACCTTGTGATAAATCACAAACCCGTCCTTGAGAGTTACCATTTCCTTCCGGCTTGCTGCAAACAGGTTTCCCCTTTTCGCTGGCCAAATGCAATGGCATGGTTTGGGGCGGAGATGCTGAAATGCTTATTTGGGGGGGGTCACATACATACAGCTTGCATCTTGCCTCCTCTCTCCCCTCTACTCTTTTGTGGGATCACCCCTGAAACCATTTTTAAAAGAACTTATTCCTGTAATTTTGAAGCTTCCGGGCGAAACGCGAAGCCTTCTCTGCTTTTCCTGGCACGGGCGTACTCTCTCTCTCGGAGGGAAAAGTGTAACCATCATCATTCTGATGTCTTCAGAAGGATCGCATCAGCATATTCCGTATCAGTGTCCTTTTAAAAAACATGTCAGGTTTGTTATGGGGATGCCCTGGCCTTGGACTGGGTATGATCCCTCCGTGTGCTCCACACATACAGCTTTATCGGGACCCAGGCGCCAAGGTCTCAGAGAGGCTCTTATAAAACTCAGCAGATCTTTCAAGCCCCTTTACACCGAGACAGACTTTTTCACTGCCATTATCCTGATCAACAAGTCTTTAAGGTGCCATACTTTTTTTGTCTTTTGTTTTGTTTTGTTTTTCTTTGGTTTTTGCCTGAAAAATCTCTGAAACTTTTAGTTCCCCTATCAGAACCGACAGCAGGGGCTGAGGAAGTATCCACCACCACCACCACCACCTCTGCTTTGGGGACTTCGGGGGACTCTGATCACCCTGGCGCAGCCCTCGAAATCCTCTTCAGCCTGTCATCCCTTCCTGGGGGGGGGGGACTCCTTCCGAAAAAGGGGAACAGATCTCTTTAGCCAAGCTGCCGGCTTCTCTTTCTTAACCAAACGGTTGCGAAATTGCTTACACAGGACTTTTGCACATGTTGAAATAATGGGAAGCAGCTACCCATGCTAAATCACACACACACACACAAACTCTCTCTCTCTCTCTCTCTCTCTCACACACACACACACACACACACACATTCCCCTCCCTCAGCAAAATGACATCAGAGGATCACTGCTTTTGAGTACAAATGTCAATGGACTCCAACTCCCAGCATCTCTCTTTTAGGCAGTTACTTCACGTCCTGCCTTGTTCCACGATTACGTTTGTACCAAGACAGCGTTGTTCGCGGTCACGTAGTTTTGACCCTGTTCAGTCCCTGTTTCCGCTTACCCACAGGCGTGAATATGTCTGAATAACCCTTTTTTAAACCTGGGATTTACACGTCAATGCTACAGAATTTTCAGTAATTTCTTTAATAAGCATTTGCACTGCATGGTGTTACCCATAGGGAAACTAATGTCGAATGCCGCTTCAGCCGCTGACCACTAAGTGGACACTGGTTGTTGTGTGACAGTTGTTACCACACGGTCCCTTGTCTCAGAACAGGAACCGGGAACAAACCGTGACAAGAGAATTCCCCAGCCCAAGGGCAGGTACGGCTTGTCACGCTCTGTTCCCGGGTCTGGAGGCGTGGTTGAGACAACTTTTTGCTGTCACGCTATGGATGTGAACTAAGGTTTTTTTTGTACCGGTCCAAAGCGGGACAGCAAGGAGGGATGAAGTAACCACCACTGTTGACTATGCCAGCCATGTGAAAATTGAGGTCTAGTAGCATGCAAAGGGCTATAAGTTGGCCAACTCTGCTTTAACGGAAGGCCTTCAGGAAAGGGTGCCTCTATCCCTTTCACCCACCTACCCTTTGGTCTGCTATTCTGATCTTTCTCCACTCAATCCCTATCTTTCCCTTGATTGGTCCTTAATCAAAAGGTGACCTGGGATTTCTTCCTAGTGAAAACGAAACAGAAGGATGAGCAAGAGCGAATGGGCAGAATAGGGAGAACTCACAGGTGGGCCTTGCGGTCGGCTGGATATGCCTTCCAAGCCCCTCACTACCCCCACCACTACCTGCCACTGTGATTAGATGTGAAATTTCCAGGAATTTTGAATCCACAGGAGGAAAATTGGAATCAAATAGAAAAACTAGGTGGGGGGAGGTAGACAGTCCCCCTCTCCCCATTTTTTCCACAAAGTTTCTGGAAATTTTACATCTCTAGCAGTGGTTGTTAGCCTTGATACCATGAGAAATCAGGCTCCAAAACATATTCTAGCTAGATAAATTATAGGAATTGGAATACATTAAGAGTGTAAATTAACTTGAAGTACATGACTCCAGGAAGTGGCAGAACACCGGGATGAGGGGATTATCCCCAAGGTAAACTATGAGGGGATTATCCCCAAGGTAAACTGTGCCTGAGGGACAGGAGATTGTCTCATTGTCTGAAGTTCCACATTCCCTGTCTCTGCCCAGTCTCTGCCAGACTGGGCCCAGTTGAACAATAGAACACCAATCTATGGAACACTGACTCAAGGATTTGGACCATCAAGAGTTTGATGGCACAGGAGATTGGATGCAACTGTGAACAATGACCCACCAATGCTAATTGAGGGAAGCCTTGAACTGGTTTGAATGTATAAAAACTCGTGTTAAACAGATGTTCAGGGCTCACTCACACCATCCAGGGTGAGACCACTGACTGTTGCTTTTGGCTTGGCTTTAATAAATCAGACTTGAACAGTTCAGTGTTTGCGCTTCCTTACTTTATTTGAATTTAATTATTGGAGGCTGGTTCCGAGCCAAGCACGGACTCAAAATAATCTGTAAAAACTGGTAACAGCCTGAACTGCTACATTTCTACAATCAAGGGTTTTCTTGGGTTCCCAGTATCGTCCTTCAAACCCAAGGCCTGCCCTTGCCGCCCTTTCAGCCAAAGAGGAGTCAGATCTCAGACATGTGGGGTTTGCCAGAAGGAGAGAAAATAAACTGGCCGGTAGAGATGGGCACGAAACGAACAATTTTTCGTTTCCATTTTCGTTTTTTCGTTTCGTTACACAACAAAACGACAAACGAATTTTGTCTCCAAAATGAAACGAAACGAACAGAAACACCGGAAATTTTGTTGTGCGTTTCGTTTTCGTTACAGCAATACAGTGTATTGCTTTTAAAAAAATCAGAAAAATCACAAAAATATTGAAATAAATGGTAACGAAATGGTAATGAAACGAACGAAAACGAATTTTCTGCAAAAATTCACGAAAAAGGAAACAAACTGAAAGGGACGCCCTAAACGACAAATGAAACACCATTTTTTTGATTCATGCCCATCTCTACTGGCCAGAGATTAAGAACATCAGCTCCTAAAATCAACAGATCGGCAGGAGGTCCTCTTCCTCGACTCCGAAAGAGGCCTCGGAAACGAGCCAGTGGCAAAATGGAACAAGACCCTCATTGTTTCACCTAAGTGCAAACCGGCCGACAGTGATGCACCATCTGGCACTCTGGTGTGCCTTTACTGGGAAGTACACGTCATCCATTCCATAGCGTTTCCTGGAAAAATGACGCGGAGCATTGCAAGTCTAGGCAGAGTCCAAAAAAGTCAATTTCCTTGGCACTCTACACACGTGCAGGATTCTTATGCTCTCAGTTAGAAACAGCGGGACCCTGCAGAGAGGGCACCATGACTCAGCAGTCGTACGCTTCGGGCCATGGCACTTGTAAACCCCCCCCCCCGCTCCATCTTCTGAACCCACTGTGGGATCTACGAAGGCATGGATAGAGATAACCCCCCAAGCAAGCCTTGTCGAAGGTTGCACACCAGGACATTTTGAAATTCGGTCCCCGAACCCTCTGCAGGGATAAAGGGCCAAGGACATTCAGCAGACTATCCCAGCCTCATGGCCTCCAGAGGTGATGGACTACAATGACCATCATGCCCGGCCACATGAAGCCACACTGTTGGGAGTGGTAATCCAAAACATTCAGGAAAGAGAGAGAGAGAAGGACGGACAGACGGACGGACAGACAGACAGACAGACAGACAGACAGACAGACAGACAGACAGACAGACAGACAGACAGACAGACAGACAGACAGACAGATAGAATTGAAGGGAGGAAGCAAGGAAGGAAGGAAGGACAGACAGACAGACAGACAGACAGACAGATAGAGAGAGAGAGAGAGAGAGAGAGAATTAAAGAACGGATGGATGGTCAGATGGTCAGATGGTCAGACAGACAGAGATAAATAGATAGATAGATAGATAGATAGATAGATAGATAGATAGATAGATAGATAGATATAGATAGATAGATAGATAGATAGATAGATCTAAGACCAATCTCAGTTTTCTGGCATGATCACCATATCTTACACGTGTGTTATTAACAGTGCTTTCTCAGCACGAGTCAAAAGACTCAACAGGCAAAGCAGCTGCTGGTCCAGTTCAAGCGCAAACACACACACACACACACACACACACACAGAGAGAGAGAGAGAGAGAGAGAGAGAGAGAGATGGGGGGGATCAAACAATTTGTCCAGCCTTCTATCACATAGACAGTTAGACCTGAACACCCCCCACAGCCCCTACCCACATTCCTGATGACAAAATGAGCCAAGAATGTCCAAACCAAGAGCAAACACATTTGCTAAAGGACTTCCCGCCCCCATACCTATCCCAAGCTATCGGGTCAACATGAAGGGGCCATGCCATCATCCTTTATCATGGCCTTTTCTGTTTTCTGTTTGCTCAGCATCACCTCGATGGCTTATAAAAACCCTTTACTGGGCAGGGGAGGGGAGGGTTAGGGTCTCCCGACTGGCAATCTCATTAAACCTGACCTTGTTCGATAATCACCTTTTGTCTCTAACCCAAGAGCATAGCCAGAACCCACCCACCCCAGCCTGGCTCCAGCATGCAGAACATCATTCATTATCCTTGAGGCTGCCCTGAGCGTCCATGCCAAATATGGTTCCCAGGCTCACCAATGTATTCAAGCTGCTCAAAACCAGCCTGAAAAAAAAATGTGATTTTTATTTTCTTGTCTGGCTGGAGCTTTATACTTGTTGGTGGTACACCACTGGCAGTACTAAACACACACTGGCCGAATGCCCATAAGCACACAGGACCATTGGTGCGATTACTGGAAAGAGCAGAAGACCATTAACGACCACTGTTGATAGGCGAAGGATGCCCTATACCAGGTATGTCCAAACATGTTTTGGACCACAACTCCCAAAGTCCTTTGCCATTGGAAATACAGACTTGGAATTCTGGGAGTTGTAGTCCAAAACATCAGGAGGGCCAAAGTTTGGACATGCCTGCCCTATACCCAATACAACTGGCATGGGATCCAACCACATCTGACATAAAAACAAGAAAACGCTCCAGGATGGAAAAGTTAACATTCTACATCCTGTGGAACTCCCTGCCACAGGATGTGGTGATGGCATCTGGCCTGGGTGCCTTCCAAAGGGGATTGGACAGATTCCTGGAGGAAAAGTCCATCACAGGTTACAAACCATGATGGAAATGTGTCATCTCCAGGCTTAGGCTTCAAGGGCCAGATGCAGAGGAGTGGTATCAGGAGACAAAAATCTAGTCTTGTGTACTCCCAGAGGCATTTGGTGGGGCCACTGTGAGATCCAGGAAGCTGGACTAGATGGGCCTTTGGCCTGACCCAGCATGGCTCTTCTTATGTTCTTACGTTCTGATGTACATAGTACTGTTTTGGTTTTGTCTTGCAGATCAACGTAGTTGCGTACATTCTCGAACCATAATAAAGCCAGGACTTCTGGTAATTATTAGTGGCGATCTTTCTAGTGTCTGCAAATTTTAAGAGCCTAGGTTTACTCATGTTCACACATCAATCAGCAGGGCTTACTCCCAGGAAACTGAAGGCAGGATTGCAGAGAAGGCAACGGAAGCCTCATTGAATTCTGGGAGTTGCAGTCATTTCCAAACGCTGCATATTATCATGATTTGGGTTTTTAATAGAGGAAGAGGAGACTGGACCGCAGGCTTGCAAACCTCTTCAGGATTTTAACAACTAGCTTGGAGCTGCCAAGCTTGGGGGGGGGGGAGAGGGCAATTCCATGGACCACCGAATCCAGCTCTGCGAAAGAGGCCAAGTGGGGAATTGAACTCCCTACCTCCGGTCAATGAGGTTGGACTTCCCAGCAAACATAAATTCTGTGGCATCCTCATGAGCACTGTGCAATTAGACTCCTCGGGAGACCTCGCCAAAAACGATTTAGTGAGCCAGAAAAGAGCTCCACGAGGTGGGGTGGGGGGGGTCTTCCCCTTTTTCAGTTCCTCTGCTTGAGGAGATCAATCCCGAAGAGAAGAACTCAGAAGAAGACCCCTCTCGCGCTCTAACTATCAAGCCAAAAGAGTCTACGCTTCAACCTACAGAACAACACCTCTGGGCCAAAGGAGGAACGTTGAAGAGTTGCCCGTCTACCACCAGGAGAAAGCTCCGGCTGGAAATGGCAAGATCAAAGAACAATCCAGTCCAATGGGGCGAATTTTGGTGCCAGACAAATGTTCTGTGACTAGGGAGAAATCAAATCAACGCAAGGCTTCTGTGCATGAAGTGCTCTCTTGTGCAAAAGGTGACCATGCAAAGGAGACAACACTCTGGTGGTGTGGGGATGGGGTGGGGCAAGCTTCTGGACTCAAGCAGTCTAATTGTCTGGACATTTTCATTGGCTTTCATTTTGCCTCTTATCTCACATCCGTTCATTCAATGGTGCCCTTCTCTGAAAGGAAGGAAGGAAGGAAGGAAGGAAGGAAGGAAGGAAGGAAGGAAGAGCCCTGGCGAAGGCGAGCCCAGCTGTCACCTGCCAATTGAGTGCCAAGCATGACACACCAGCATTTGAGATGGGCACGAACTGAAAAAATGGCGATTCGTTTTGGTTCGGTTCATTTTTAACATTTTTTTTTAGAAAAAAATCATTTCATTGGTTCGTTGATGTTATTCGTTTCCCCTTTGCATGATTTAATCAATTTGACAGCATGCGGGGGGGGGGGAATTCAAAAAAATTCTAAATCCACTCTGGGGGTCGTTATTCGGTTTGTTGCATAACGAAACAAATAACGAAAGGAACTAATAGTTCGTTTCATGCCCATCTCTAACCAGCATCAAAGGCTCTGCCCACTGAGTGCATCTGTTTACATACACCAATGCTCTAGTTACCACAAACACCAACACTTGTGGTTTAAGTGCTTAAGTTACACACCAAGGGGGGGGGGCTGTTATGCTGGAGCCCACCCTGCAGTTGCAGGAAAAAAAGGTTTTTTCGGGTAGGCCATGCCATGCACTGGTGTGTGGTGTAAGCTGCATACAGACACAACCTCTCCCACCCCACCCCCCTGCGCGTGCGCGCGCACACACACACAAATACAACTCAGACCCTCCATAAAAGGGCCAGGGAGGCAGCAAAGAGGGCCTTTCAAGGGCAGGGTTTCTTTAAACGTTCAACAAGAAACAGATGATCTTGTGGGAACAAGGTTTTTTTTTAAGTCAAAATCCTCTGGGCCCCTCTAGTCGAAGGGAAAGCGAGAGGGGGGGAGTGGAGGGAAGGAGCATCATGATATTATAAATACACGGACGGCTTTCCCAGGAGCAGATGGAAACCAGCTTTCCTCCAGGAAGGGTGTAGGGATTACACGACAGTGTTGAAAGAGAGAGACCACGTTTAGCTTTTTTAAAAAAAATTATTTTTCCCCAACCCATGTTTGCCAGCGGCTGAGCGGAAACGATTGCCCGACCGAGAAGGCGTGCTGCCTGCACACACACACACACACACACACACACACACAGAGAGAGAGAGAGAGAGAGAGAGAGAGAGGGGGGCAATAAAATCCATGGCTGAAAACGCGCCCCGCGATGCTCCGCTCTTTTGCGCGTTTGTGCATTTTTTTTAAATTCCAATTTGCTGTTGTTTCTTGATCCCTGCAAGCCGGCCGAATCAGGGCCTGGCCCTGATGGGGCAGTCAAGAAAATAAAAATGAAACACATCCCCCGAACGCATCCCCAAATAACCTCGTGCCACTCAAAAAGGCGCCATGAGGACTCTTCAAGGTCTCTCCTGATTTCCTTTTTTTTTACTTTCGTGGTTCAGCAGGAAAGGAAGGGCAGCGGCACGGATCTGTAGGGCCATGTGCAAAGTGCTGTTAAGCTCTGCAGGGATTGGGACAGCTCGCTTGCTTCAGTACAATGGGGTAAATGCTGGGGGGGGGGTCCTGCTCCTTTGGCCCTCCCCCGTGTTCTGCCAAGAGAGTGATGTCTGAGCGGGCTGATGCATCCGAGTTAATAACATAAAAACATAAGAAGAACCATGCTGGATCAGGCCAATGGCCTATCTAGTCCAGCTTCCTGGATCTCACAGTGGCCCCACCAGACGTGTTTGGGAGCGCATGAGACTAGATCTCTGTCTCCTGATACCACTCCCCTGCATCTGGCCCTTGAAGCACCCTGGGTTTAAGCCTGGAGATTACATGTCTCCATCATGGTTTGTAACCTGTGGTGGACTCTTCCTCCAGGAATCTGTCCAATCCCCTTTGGAAGGCATCCAAGCCAGATCCCATCACCACCTCCTGTGGCAGGGAGTTCCACAGACTAACTATGCGCTGGGTGAAAAAAAAAATATTTTCTTTTGTCTGTTCTTACTCTCCCAGCCCACAATTTGAGTGTATGTCCCCTAGTTTGGGTATTTTGTGGGATGGGGCAAAGCCAAGGAAAGACCCCCCCCAAAAAAAGGCGTCCTGTCGCTGCTCCAGACCCTTCCTCCAGCGGCTCCCCCCCCTCCTATGAGGCTGTGTTTACATGGGAGGAAGACCTCCG
Source organism: Phrynocephalus versicolor (assembly GCA_023846285.1). Lineage (NCBI taxonomy): Eukaryota > Metazoa > Chordata > Lepidosauria > Squamata > Agamidae > Phrynocephalus > Phrynocephalus versicolor. Next base: position 5,696,035 of record JAHTLZ010000252.1, read on the forward strand.
TCCCCACCACCACCCAGGGCTCCCGGGTGCCGTCCACGCATCTCTCGGGGTGTAACCAGAACACAGCCCTTCGTCTCCGAAAGTTCAACTCGCGTTGGCTCGCGGGATCCTTACCCCTGCCCGGTCCTGCAAAGTCTACTCGAGAGTAGCCCCTGATTTTCCCCCTCCACATCCCAAGCTCCTGCACTCTGGAGCTCCTTCCGCCATCCCGAACGAGGGAGCGGTCACCCAGCTCGTCGGGCTTCCTCCTGAGTAGACCAGGAGCAGCGAGGGAGACAGCCGAGGGTCTCGATCCTGCCAAACCCCTCGCCGCCGTCCCGTCCCCCCCACCCCGGGTGTTTCCCTTGGAAAAAGCTTCAAGGCGAAAGGGTCTCTTTTCTTGCCCCATCGCTGGGTTCCCCGGAAGGTGTTGCAGCCTTACCTGGAGCCGCCGGCTTTTGGCGGCGTGCCTCCTCGCAGGTAAGCCGGTCCCGGACCCGCGCATCTTACTCTCCGTGCAAACTAAGGAGTGACCCCGGGCCGGCGGAAAAACGGAACCCGGGGAGACTCCATGAGGCGGATCGGGGCTGTGTTTTCCATTCCATTCCATAAACGATCGCGTGGTTGCAATCCAGAGAAAAATGGGCTTCTAAATGGCGCGCGCCTCCCCTCCGCGTTCGATTCAAACCGGATCCACGTCGGAGTTCGTTCCTCTCTCCAAACCGCTCCGTCCCAAAAACGGCCGCAAAAGCGACCACGCACCCACTAATTCGCCCACCACCAACCTCAACGGCGATCTCCCCACCACCACCACCACCACTATCCCCGGCGGCTTGCAATCCGGAGCGAGCGCTAATCCGGATTCACCCACTTCCCTTCTTCGGGCAAGCCAAAAGAAGAAGAAGATAAAATCGAAACAAAACGCCAGCCACCACCCGAGCTGAGGGATCTCCTCTACACAGAGGCCGGCTTCCCTTCCCCCCTTTTCACGTGCCAGTTCCGCTCCTACAAAAAAAAATAGTCGGCGCGCGCTTGATCCGGAGCGCTCCCTCCCCGCCTCGCGAAGGCGGAGGAAACCAGCCGGGAGGAGGAGGAGGAAGAGGAGGAAGGAGCGAGGGGTGGCCCGAGGCAGCAGAGGTCAGGGGGGAGAGCAAAAGGGACGAGCCCGAAGGGGAGGCGCTCCGGATTCGGGAGAAAGCGGAGCCAATCGGTTTGCACGGGAAGCCAAGTGGCCTTGAGTCGCAGAAAGAAGGAAGACGCGGGCCGGAGAGGACGGGCGATCCAGAGCGAGGAGACACAGGGGAAGGCGGAAAGCAGCAGAGGAAGAAGTCGTCGTCGTCGTCGTCGTCATCATCATCATCATCATCATCCTCATCATCATCATCATCCGTGATTAAAGCTCAAGCGGTAGCATGGGGTTGCTGCAACTGATATCTCGCCTATACTGCTCAAACAGTCTCTGTCTGGGCGGTAATCATGCGTCTTGCCTCTTCCCCCCTCACCCCCCCCCACACAGTTGGATCCTCATTTTATGGACCTCGGAAGGATGGGAAGCGGAGTCAACCCGGAGCGGGCTGCTTGTGGGGATCGAACTCCGGCTGTGAGCAGAGGCTAGATTGCAAGGGGATGCAGTGCAGCCTCTGCAGCGGGGTGGTGGGACGGAGATCCAAGCAACCTGGGTCCAGATCTTCTCTGAACGGTGTGTGTGGGTCTAATCCAGGCACACTCTCTCAGCTAACCTCCCTGTCAGAGTTATGAGTAGGACAAATGCCCTGGGACTCCACCTCAGTGGAGGAAAGGTGGGGCTATAAATAGAACAAAAGTCAGTTCCCCACTCCCCACCCCCACCCTTAAAGATAGAAACTGCATACTCCTATCTTCACATCAGCCGGGACAGGTAGGCCACCCTCTGATTCTAAAAGAAATTGGAGGGTGTTAAGGAAATCTACAAGCCTTATCCTTGGCTCTTTCAACAGTAGTACAAACATGTCCACGACTAGTCCTCTGGAAATAAAAACTTGGCTGGACCATTTCAAACAAGAAAGGAGTGATCCACACATATCCCTGAACACCAGAGATAACTTGAGGGGAGTGAACGAATAAGGAGACAAATGGGTGGGTGTGGGGTGGTCCCTATGTTCTGTACTGTAGGGCTGCCGGATTGCTATGCATGCTCCTGGATAGAAGATCCCCAGTGGAATTAATTTCCAATTAAATGCCTTTTCCCATTTATTTTGAATGCCATTTGTCCATTGGACAGGTTTCTGGATTCTAAAGATGTTTGAATCCACTTTTCAGAGACCGTCCTCCAGAACTGCAGACAAGAAGCCATGGGGATAGAGCTTTTCTGGGAGTGTGTGTGAGTGTGTGTGTGTGTTGATAAATTGATAGGTTGATGTAAAAAAAATCGCACTGCCACACCGCAGTTGAAGAGCTAACGGCAAGCTTTACTAGTGAACAGAGAAGGTTAACATATAAGGAAACACACAGAGACTAGATCAGTGGAACCCCAGATGTTTTGGACCACAACTCCCAGAATTCCAAGCCTGCATTGTCAATGACAAAGGACCGTGGGAGTTGTGGTCCAAAACATCTGGAGTTCTGAAGGTTCACCACCACTGGACTAGATGCATCCCGGGACCCGAATCAGAGTACCACCAAGGGTGATTACAGAGATCCTGGACCCCCAACTGTCACCTAGGACCTCTTTAAATATCTTCTGAGATGCCACGCCCAGCTTCCAGAGGCTTCTGCTATAGTTCCTCTTTTATTTGGTACCAGCCCAAACCAGTCCTTCCTCCAATACTTTCCCCATTAACACTTCCTCTTTTATGTATCTGGTATGAACACTCATAGCTTCTATAATTATATTTGTGGTTAGATTGCCTACTGGATGGTCCCCAACTTATGTCGTGAAATTTAACAACAGGAAAGCCCCATGCATTGCTAAAGACCCAGTGTGCTTTCCTTAGAAAAGGCAGAAGTTATATGTGTTTTGGCTTTCCACTTAGCACGGCCGTGGGCTAGGTCTGGGTGAACTTAGGACAACTTCATGTCATTGCCAAGTAGAGATGGGCACGACTCAGAAAAAATTTTCGTTTTCATTTTCGTTTTCGTCTAGGGGTCCGTTTCGGCTCGTTTCTGTTTTCGTGAGCTAATTTTCAAAATTTTTCGTTTTCGTTTCGTTACGTAATGAAAACGAAAATTTTTTCGTTTCTTCCCATTTAGCTCCATTAAGTGCTTTTCCAGTAACGAAAAACGAAAATTGGCTCAAAATTAGTCGTTTCGTTTCCGTTTTCGGTCCATTTTTGAACCGTTTTTCGTTTTCGTTTTGTTACGTAACGAAAACGAAAAAACGAAAACGGAAATGAAAATTTCGCTAAGTCGTGCCCATCTCTATTGCCAAGCACTGTCTTGATCACCCCCTCAGTCAGGATCTGCTGACCTGCAGGGTGGGACCCTTTTTGGCCAGAGTTTCCAGATTGGCGTGCAGGACATGTCCATACAACGTAGCTGGGCTTCACGCGTCTTGTCAGTGGTTGGTGCAATGCCGTATTTATATTGAACGTCCTCATTGCACACAGGATCCTTACGCGCGAGGATGGAGGTCCGTCGCAGCCTCTTTGTCTCCATGACACCAAAGGCAACGTTCAACAACTTTAGTCGTCGTCTAGCATTCTGCACTAGAGATGGGCACGAGTCAAAAAAATTGTGTTTTGTTTGTCGTTTGTCATTTAGGGGGTCCGTTTCGGTTTGTTTTCGTTTTTCGTGAATTCTTGCAAAAAAAATCGTTTTCGTTTCGTTACGTAATAAAACGAAAAAATGAAAACGAAAACAAAAAATGCTGTTTTGTTAGCATTCGTTACAGTTCAATGTATTTGCCGCAACGAAAACGAAACGCACGGCAAAAATTCTGGTGTTTCGGTTCATTTCGTTTCCTTTGGAGACAAAATTCGTTTTTCGTTTTGTTACGTAACGAAACGAAAAAACGAAAACGAAAATGAAATATTGCTCGTTTCGTGCCCATCTCTATTCTGCACCATAGAGGGCAACAGGTCATACGGCGGTGCGACAGATCCTTGACTTTAAATGGTGGCTGATCTTTTTTGTACTTTCTACGGCAACCTTTGCAAGTCTCTTTGCTCTTGTTTTAAAATCCCCCTCGTTTTAGCTAGACTAGAGCAAGCTTCTCCAGATAATACGTATTAGATTTACTAACAGGCAGGCCACTGGACTTCTGTCAGGGCTGGTATCCTGTTCCATTAGATAAGGCACTTGGAAGCCTTTGACAGATGCAATCGACAAGGGGCAGCATAAGCCAGCATGGAAGACGATCTGTAACACTGTTAGATAAACCCTGATCACAAAACCTTCACTCCATCCCCACCCCCATTTTCCATATGTAGACAATTGATAACATTTGGGTTTTGCATCCACACCCTGTGGTTCATCTGCCCCCTGATTGGAGAAGACTCTTTCTGACCTGGTGGTTGACAGAAGATCGTGATATGTTCTGAAGATCTGCAACACATGCTTAGGATCCCTGTTTTCCTTGCCTCACCCCCCCACCCCCACCCCCGTTTTTCCTTTCTGTAACAATTCAAATTCAAATCAAAACCTTTAATGGCATCAGTAAAACACATATACAAAATATATTCAGCAGCACCTAATTTAGGTTTTCTAGTAATAATTAAGGCAATAATTGCACTGACAGTCAAACATAGTTCAGAGTGGAAGTATTGATACAGACTGCGTTGTTTCAGCATGGTTCACTATGTATGCTATAAAACCCGCTACTTTCTTCACGCTATCTTCCAATAGGCCATTTAACACGAATCGCATTCTTTCAACATCTTTCCATCTACTAAAATCTAAAACACTTCTAGATCTTAAATTTTCCATCATGACTTCTAGTGATCCTTTCTGTAACCTTTCTTTAATTGCTGCCACTTGCTTCTATGTATGGAATTTCCGTTTCATTTCGTTTTTCTTTGATGGGTCTTGTTCATGATTTGTTTCGTTCCGTAGCGAATCACGAATAACGAAATGAAAAAAAATTCATTTCGTGCCCATCTCTAGTTGGGAGTTCAATTTTCCCACTGGCCTTCCCTGACAGGGCCTGGAGTTGATGATCTGTAGACTCCCTTCAGTTCCAGGATTCATTATAATTATTAAAAACCAAGGAATCCTGCCAGGAAAAAGAAACAGAGGTGGGGTGGGTGGGAAATTATGTTTTACTTCTTTTAAGAGTAAACTACTGGTTCTTGCCTGGTTCGGCAGTAAAGGAGATCAAGAAGAACATCCTGTATGGTGCATTCCTAGACATGGACATCTATTGCAATGTGAATTGCCCTATAGTTTGAGTTGGGCTTATTCACATCTAAAAGTCACGCTGTTTCACCATCTAGACATCTAGCCTCCTGGTTTTAATACACTACTTCATTATCTTCATTGTCTTCTCTAGTTTTATTACTTGATCTTTCATGCCAGGTTTCGCCCGCAAGTTTGTAAACAGCTTTTGAAATAAAATTTTTAAAAATCAAAACAAGAAGCCGTTGAGAAATATCTCCATGTAGAAAATAACACCAGTGAAGGGGGTGATAGAATTGCATACTTGATGGAAGAGTGGAGGAAAACAGTGAAGCGTTTTTAGGAAAAGATCTGCTTCGTTGTAAATAAAAGTCAAAAGTAGGACCGAATAATATTGGCACTTCTCCTTCTCGCAAAATAACAGAACTAGGGGACATACACTCAAATTGAGGGTTGGGAGAGTGCAAACAGATAAAAGAAAATACTTTTTTACCCAGCATATTTTTAGTCTGTTGAACACGCTGCCACAGGATGTGGTGATGGCATCTGGCCTGGATGCCTTCAAAGGGGGATTGGACAGATTCTTGGAGGAAAAGCCCATCACAGGTTACAAACCATGGTGGAGATGTGTCATCTCCAGGCTTAAAACCAGGGTACTTCAAGGGCCAGATGCAGGGGAGTGGTATCAGGAAAAAGAGATCTAGTATCGTGCACTCCCGGATGCATCTGGTGGGGCCACTGTAAGATACAGAAAGCTGGACTAGATGGGCCTTTGGCCTGATCCAGCATGGCTCTTCTTATATTCTTGTGTTCATTTCTCCTGTATTCTATATCACATTACAGCAGCACCCACCCACTCACCCACCCGGCCCCTCTTTCCATTCCTTCCTCCCTCCCCCTCACCTGGCCAACGTTTGACAACAAGAGAATCCACAGAGTTCAGGGCTTTTGATGAGCTGCCAAGCACGGAGTGGAAAGGTTCATCTAACAAGACTCCAGGGAAGTGAAAGCTTTGATAAATGGAAGAGGGAGGGGAGTCAGGTTTCCAAGTAAGCAAAACACCTCCAAGAACAATGTAAGTAAGCCGTTGGCAGCCTGGGGTCTTCTGATATGATGGTAGTGCCGTGCCTCCCATCATCCACAAACAGCAAGGTCTATGGGTGGGTGATGGGAGTTGCAGTCCGGTGACATCCGATAAGAATTTGCTTCTGAGTCAGTGGAATTTGCTTCTGAGTCAGCAGCATGCAACTGGCTGAGCCAGTGAAGCTGCAAGTGATCTTTATTACCTTGTTAATCCACTTCTTCTAAGACATTTTCCAGGTGGTTTCCAATCCTATCATTTAATACTGCCCTACAAGGTAAGTTCCCCTGAGACATGCTGACTGGCCCCAAATCACCTGGAGAGCAACCTACCACTCAAATTTCCCCAGTTTAACTTAAAAATACAGTACATATTGCCTTGTCGTCACGGTAGTTAGCAGCATCCTATTTCACAAGAGGGTACTAAGACATGTCTGGAAGGAGTGATGTTAACAGGGATGGGGGGATGAGGGAAGCATCCAAGGTCAACCTTAAAACACTCAGCAGTCCACAAAAGCTTGTACCAAATAATGCTGGTTAAATTGCAAGGCTCTTTGCTGCAGGGTCCAAATTACCTATTGGACATTCAGCTGCAAACTCTTAAAAGTGTAAATTACCTGCATTTTCCCATCTATAAGTTGTCCCCCATGTATAAGACTACAACAAACACACACACACACACACACACACACACACACACACACACACACACA
>JAHTLZ010000252.1:5708806-5722887 GCA_023846285.1 Phrynocephalus versicolor
TAAATAAATAAATAAATAAATAAATAAATAAATAAATAAATGCATTGTTCCTAAATCCAGAATGTAGTCATGGTAACTGGACTTTTTTTCCTTGCGAGATCGAAACGTTTCACTACTCATCCAAGTATCTTTGTCAGCTTCGTCACTTGAACGAGTAGCGAAACGTTTCAATCACACAAGAAAAGAAGTCCAGTTGCCATGAGTCAACTTTTGGATAACCTTACCTAGATGACTGAGAATCTTCACAGACATACTGTTGCTAAAAAGCGTCTGAGAGATTATCTTCCTAGATAAAGTTCCAAATTTATACATTTCTCTTGCTACATAAAATGAGACTAGACTAGATTCCATTTGTTACTATCTTAAAATATCAGAGGATTCATCAAATTGTATAGATTCCAGACATTTTAGCTGCCCCAAAATTATTTATTGACCATTAAATGATAAGCAGAAGTTTGAACAAACATCTTAAACTTAAGCGATAGACTTTTATAACCCATCATTCTTCTTTGTCTTCTTTTTTAAAGGCCCTGTTTGTTTATATAAGTGATTCATGGCACCATTTGAATTCCTTTCCATTGACCCTAACACAAGTACAACAGGCAAACTCCAAAGAAAGAAAACAAAACAAAAGTAAAAAACACATGGCACCTTAAAGAGTAACTATAATATTTTTAATGTAAGCTTTCTTGGATTAAGACGACTTCTTCAGACATGTCACAAAAGAATGAACTGTTGAATTAAATATCAGGTTCTTACCATATATTCATTGGCTCTTGGGTGTATGGTACATTTGCATGTAGTGGTTTGGCTTAGGTCGTTTATTTTCATTCTAACTGATGTATTGTTCCTTTGGGGTGTGTTTTGCCATCTTTGTTCACCGCCCAGAGTTCCTTTGGGAAGACGGGGCGGTATAAAAATGAATGAATGAATAAATAAATAAATAAACTTCCTTGCCTTCCAGGGCTCCACACAATAAAAAGTGAAATAAATCAAGGGCACTAGAACAAAGAAATCAAATGGAGCCCCTTTGATCTTTTATTTGTCTCTGCAAATGGGTTTTCTCCCCATCTGGGCTGGCAAACATCCAAAGCCGTATTTACTTTGCCTGATTCAAAAGTTGCTTATCATAGGAAAATGACTCAAGGTCTGATGCTGGTTTGATTCACTTCCTCCCTTTTGAAGACGGCGAGAATGGTTAGATAGGCTTTCTCTTGCACCCAGGGGATGCCGCTTATATCATCTTATCTTGTTTCAGTTACTGCTTTCACACCTTATTTTCACACTAGGAGATCTGAACGACCTTTGGTGCTACGAAAATGCAACTCCGTTTGGCCATTTGGAACCGGTTCTCTGCCACCTGATCTACAGAAACAAATGGAACCTGTCTTTTCTTTCCTTTCTTTGCTGATTTAGAGAAATCGGTCAACCCAAGGTCTGCAACCATCTGAGCAAAGTGAGGTTGAATTGGGACAGGAGTAGAGAAATTCTATTGGGGTACCAGTGGGCGCGGAATGTATGGAGGTGTTACTACCAGGATGACTGGTCATGCCCACAAGTATTGATAAGAGTACTAGACATGCTTTATGAGTAAGGATTCAAGATTTATGATGACGTCTGTGCTCTTTTGTTGCACCTACGAAAAATCAGATATACAGAGGGAACTAAATCTGTGCCATCTTTGCAGGGAGGTCTTGCTTTCCTCTTGATTGTGCATAAAAGTTCTTTGTCTTGGGGGGAAATAATTAGAATTTCCTAATTAGCACAATCAGTAGACACACTGGTGGTCAGAAGTTGTGAGTAGAGATGGGCACGAAACAAACAATTTTTCGTTTCCATTTTGTTTTTTCATTTCGTTACACAATGAAACGTCAAACGAATTTTGTCTCTAAAATGAAACGAAACGAACAGAAACACCGGAAATTTTGTCGTGCGTTTCGTTTCCGTTACTGCAATACAAGTGAATTGCTTAAAATCCTTTTAAAAAATCACAAAAAAATGAAATAAATGGTAACAAAATGGTAACGAAACGAACGAAAACGAAAATGAATTTTTTGCAAAAATTCACGAAAAACGGAAACAAACTGAAATGGACCCTCCAAACGACAAACGAAATGCCATTTTTTTTATTCGTGCCCATCTCTAGTTGTGAGTACAAACGTGTGTACTTGAATGCTTTGTGACAAAGAAGAGATACATGTCTAGACGGGCTCCACCAACACGGGATTGATGACCTCTCAGTTGAAGACTAAGAGATGTCCCCAACAGCTTTAGTATGTACTCCAGTCTTGGTATCCTAACTTGCTGTTCCTAGGCAAGCTAAGAGAATATTCTTGTTTGTTGTCCTGGGTTGTAAAAGTCCCCATGAACCAGGAACCCAAGAAAGCTGTCTATAGGAAAAAGCAACACAATATTTTTTCTTACAATGCAGATATCAGAGAGATCACCGCTCCTGGGTTCACAGCTAGGTTGTTGCCCACCATGTATGTTTCCAAGGAAAGGCTGAGAAAAAGTAAGGAAACCTCCCAGCCCCAAATGATCTGTGGATTAACTGTTTAGCGTAAACCGCCCAGAGACGTTGTAAAAAGAAAGATACAGAGCCCAGGGTGCCAACAGGAGGGAAAGAGGCCTGTTTTATAGTTCTGATTCATCTTTTCGACATCTGCCCTGCCCTGTTAAGCCTTTCCTCCCAGCCCATTGCAACTCCACCCCATACTGCTAGCTCCAAGAAAGATTTATTTATGTACAGTATTTGAAACGTTTTCGCTCCACTGTTCCAGGCTAAGTCAGAGGGAAGGAGTGCACCCTGTATATTGGGGCTGGAGTACAGCACCAGTTGCTTCTGCTCTATTATAGCCTTGGCCCTGTGGCCAAGAAAGGGGCTACTTGGATCCACTTACTCGCACATATTTAAGTTCTTCAAGAAACCTTGAGAGTTAAGCCCTCGAGAAGGGTAAACCTTTATTGCCCATCAACCTCCAACTTTCCTGGAGATAAGAACATAAGAACATAAGAAGAGCCCTGATGGATCAGGCCAAAGGCCCACCTACTCCAGCTTCCTGTATCTCACAGTGGCCCCACCAAATGTGTCTGGGAATGCAGGAGACTAGATATCTGTCGCCTGATACCACTCCCCTACAACTGGCCCTTGAAGTACCTCGGTTTAAGCCTGGAGATGACACATCACCATCATGGTTTGTAACCTGTGATGGACTTTTCCTCCAGGAATCTGTCCAATCCCCTTTTGAAGGCATCCAGGGCAGATGCCATCACCACCTCCTGTGGCAGGGAGTTCCACAAACTAACAAAGCACTGGGTGAAAAAATATTTTCTTTTGTTTGTTCTTACTCTCCCAACTCTCAGTTTGAGTGGATGTCCCCTAGTTCTAGTATTTTGTGAGAGGGAGAAGAGCTTCCCTCTATCCACTTTACTCATGCCCTGCATTATTTTGTACATCTCAATCATATCCCCCCTCAGGTGCCTTTTTTCCAGGCTAAAGAGCCCTAAATGTCTTAGCCTTTCCTCATAAGGGAGGTGCCCCAGCCCAGTAATCATTTTAGTCGCTCTCTTCTGCCAGGTCATCTGTGCCTCTCTGCTTCCAGCCAAAAACAGACCTCAATGTTGCAATTCAAGGCAATTCAAGGCACTGCCATCCCATGGTCTATAGACGAGAAGAACAATCTATCAAGACAAGGGCAATCCACTGTCTGAGGCCGAGGTACATCCCTCAAGATGATCCAAGGTGCTTGCCATCTCCATCTTGGGACATTACTTTGGACTCAGGGCCTCACAATGAAACATCTGCTTGGGATGGTTTTGTTTTGCTTTGTCTCCTGTTTTGGACATTTCTTTTCACCCCCTTCAAGCTCTTCATCACCCAGACTGGGGAGCAATCCTTGCTAGACCAGTGGTTCCCAACGTTGGGCCTCCAGAAGTTCTTGGAATACCACTCCCAGAAATCCTGGCCAGCTCAGCTAGTGTCAAAGATTTCTAGGAGTTTTCGTCCAAGAACATTTGGGGAGCCAAGGCTGGGAACCACTCTGAGAGAGTTGGAAAGCTGGCTTGTTTGAATCATTTGAGTAAAGGTGAAAGAATGCCAACACTTTTGAGATCTACCTCCAGCATGCCGAGATGCATCCCACCTCCTCCAGAAATGCTGGGCTACCGTGTTCCACTTGCAGAATCCAGGAGCCACGTACCATGAGGAGGAAGAGCGGGAACAGCAGCTAACAATATTTCTAGAAAATTCACAAGGAACTCAGACTAGAGATGGGCACGAAACAAATAAAAATTCATTTCGTTATTCATTGTTTGTTTCGTTAGGTAACAAAATGAATGACAAACAGCCCCCTCTAAGGAAAATGAAACGAAACAAAATGGAAATGTCCGTTTCGTTCCATTCGTTTTTCGTTCCCCCACCCCACTGGTATCTCTCACCTGACGTCTGGGTCAGGGAGCTCCGAAGACGGCGGTGAGGAGCTGCTGGACCTCCAGAGGCGGAGGCGGCGCGGTCCACCGCCGCCCAGCACAGCCACTGCCGGAGCTCCAGAGGCAGTGGTGGGGCCTCCCACTACCCGACACGGCCACGGCCGGGGCTCTGGAGGTGACGGTGAGGCCTCCTGCCATCCGTCGTGGCTGCTGCCAGGGCCCTCCGGGATCACTACCACCACTGGAATTGCCGCCGCTGCCGCCATTGAGGTAAGCCAAACCAGTTTGGTTCGGTTTGTACAAATTTTTGTTTTAAAAATTCGGACGAACCAAACCGAACTGAACTGCAGGGGCGAAACAAAACCAACCGAACCATCGGTTTTCTGTTTTGTGCCCACCTCTAACTCAGACTATTGGTCTACTTCACCTCATATTGCCGATTCTGATGGGCAGAACTACCCAAAGGTCTGGGATTCCTAAATTCCTAATTCTACCACTGTTCGACACCTTCTACAATGCATTGGCATCCCCCCCCCGGTGGTTTCCTCTTCAAACACCGGCAATTAATTTCCTAACTCAAATGAGATCAGATGTGACCAGAGTGGTGTGGTCTTTGACTCATCAAGGACAGTTGAGGAGCAGCTTCCCACAGGCCCTCCAAAATGTGGAAGAGGCATCAAGCAGGGACCTCTTGCACAAGGGCCTTTAGACCAGTGGTGGGATGCTCAAGCTAATCCTTCCCTTTGATCCACCATAAAAGTTGATCCACCTCGGTAGTTCTCGCTTAATACTTGCCGTTGTTTTTCTGCATTCCTGCAAAAGGAAGCTGCCCTACCTAGTCTGTGACGGAAGGAACAGGTTGCCTTGTATAAATACAAGACCTCAAGGGGCAGCCCAGAGGGTTTTGTCCTCATTGGTCTCCCATTATCTCACCCACGTTTCAGGCTGTAACCTGCCCGACGCTCACACGGTATCGTGCAAGTCATTCCTCTGTTTGGTTGTGCTGCAGCCAAGAAACATACTTCCTTGACTTGTTTCATTCTTAAGTGGTCTCGTCCCCTCCTCCCATGAATACAGTCATTTATATAGCCCCACTCAGAAAAATCTCTAAATTGATCAGCCTGCACTGTTCTCTTATGAAGGTTTCAGGCATCAGATCCCTAAACCCTATTCATTTTCAGAATAAATTCCAATCTCTCTCTCTCTCTCTCTCTCTCTCTCTCTCTCTCTCTCTCTCTCTCTCTCTCTGAATCAGAATCAGAACATTTGCTACAGCTTATGATATCTAGGCCACAACCCATGAATATCTGCTATGAAATGTATATCTCAGCTCATATTATATCTTACACCTCATTCTGCTGCTATATATGTCTGAAGAAGTGCACATGTGCACGAAACGTCACATTAAACTATGAAAGTTAGTCTTTAAGGTGCCACATGTTTGTGTCTTTTGTTTTGTTTTGTTTTGTTTGGTTTTTCTTTGATTTTTGCCAGATATTAGTTAGTGAAATACATGTACCTTCTTATTGCATTGAACGCCCGGAACAGTGAAAAGCAAGCTGTTAATGGACTTCTGCAGATGGTTTGGCTCCCCCATCCCACCATATCCAAATGCATTTGCAGAAGTGGGTGTGGACTGGCAACAGCCTTCACTTCTGTTTTCTGCCCCCAACCCGTTGCACAATTTCCTGGGTCAGCCCCCAGTTGGTGGCAAGCAGTGCCTGACCATCTCTTGGGCAACTAACTGGACAAAGAGAATCTGTTCCTCATTTCCTTGACCTCGGGGACACTAATACACAATGCCATGTTATGAGTTTCATGTCAAGGGGAGCCATCTTTGCCCTGGTTTACCCTGCGGAGTGTGCCATTCTGCTTGCCTCTTAATCAGCACAAAATGGAGGCAAGAAGGACCACAATAAAATAAAGGTAGGAAATGGAGTGATTCAAAAGGAGTTCATTCTTTTGAAACCTTTTCCAGAAAATTCTAGGGGCAAGCTCCGCCCCTATCTAGACGAGCAGAGCCTCGTGACAGTTACGCATGCACTGGTAACATCCCGTATTGATTACTGCAATGCGCTTTACGTGGGGCTGTCTTTGAAGACGGTCCGGCGACTGCAACTGGTTCAGAATCGTGTGGCGCAGCTAGTAAGCGGTAGGGCTGCCAGAGATCACATCACACCGATTCTACGTAACCTACATTGGTTACCAGTTGCTGCCCAAGCCCAATTCAAAGTATCAAGGACCTAGATACCTGAAGGACCTAGATACCTGGTCCTAGATACCTGAAGGACCGCCCCCTTCCATACAAACCCACCCGGCAATTAAGATCAAGCCAGGGGGCCCTCCTGAAAGAGCCATCCCTCAAGGAGGTGAGAGGGATGGCTTGTAGACATAGGGCCTTTTCGGCAGCTGCCCCCAAGCTATGGAATGCCCTCCCACCCAAGTGAGATCCGCCTGGCGCCAACATTGATGACATTTTGGCACCAGGTAAAAACCTTCCTGTTCCAGAAGTTTTTTAATTGATACAACATAGACTATGGTCCTTTGATGGCAATAAATGTCCTTCCTTTGTCTCCTTAATCCCTTCCCTTCCTCATCTGATTGTGACCAGTTTTTACAGATTATTTTTGAGTCCGTGCTTGGCTCGGAACCAGTGTCCAATAATTAAATTGAAATAAAATAAGGAAGAGCAAACACTGAACTGTTTAAGTCTGGTTTATCGAAGCCAAGCCAAATATAATAGTCAGTGGTCTCACCTTGCATGGTGTGAGTGAGCCCTGAACATTTGTTCAACCTCAGTTTTTATACATACAAGCCAGTTCAAGGTTTCCCTCAATCTGCATTGGTGGGTGATTGTTCACAGTTGCATCCAATCTCCTGTGCCATCAAGCTCTTGATGCTCCAAATCCTTGAGTCAATGTCCCATAGATTGGTGTCCTATTGTTTAACTGGGCACAGTCTGGCAGAGACAGGGAACGTGGAACTCTAGACAATGGAACAATCTCCTGTCCCTCAGGCACAGTTTACCTTGGGGGAATAATCCTCTCATCCAGGTGTTCTGCCACTTCCTGGAGTCATATACTTCCAGTTAATTTCCTTTCTTAATGTATTCAAGTTCCTACCATTTACCTAGCTAGAATAAATGTTTTTGGAGCCTGATTTTTCATGGTATCATGATCTATTGGCTGATAACAGGAAGCAGTATCTGGACACCAAAAGACTCCACCCGCATCTCTGATTTGCATCTGTAAATGTTTTCCTAACTCAGACCCAGACACCCCCCCCTTATTTATTTTATTTATTTATTTATATAGCTTGTATGCCGCCCAATACCCAAAGGTCTCTGTGCGGCTCACAATCAAAATAAACAATTCAGACAATTAAAACATCAAATTGCAATAAAATTAAAACAATAAAACAGTTAAATACAATAAATACAATCTATTAAAATGCTACACTAAAATCGCCATCAGGACCCACAATAATCAGTTTAAAAACTTCTGGAACAGGAATGCTTTTACCTGGCACCGGAATGTCCTCAATGTCGGTGCCAGGCAGGTCTCACTTGGGAGGGCATTCCATAATCTGGGGGCAGCTGCCGAAAAGGCCCTGTTCCTACAAGCCATCCCTTTCACCTCTTTGAGGCTAGATCTTAATTGCTGGGTAGGTTCATATGGAAGGAGGCGGTCCTTCAGGTATCTAGGACCAGGTATCTAGGTCCTTCAGGTATCTATGTCCTTGAGGACATCATTTATTCCTGCCTCCCATTAATGGGCCGCAGACCCCAACTTTGCCTTCTCAAAATGGGGTTCTGTCAGCTTCTTTATTTGGATCTAAATAAACGGGCACAATTGGGCTCTCTTGTGTCAGATGATCTTTTAAAAACTGGGTACTCATTTTACCGATCTCAGAAGGATGGAAGGCTGAGTCAACCATGAGCTGGCTACCTAGGATTGAACCCCAGGTTGTGAGCACAGCTTTAGCTGCATGCAGTTCAGGCATTTAACCACTGTACCACGAGGCTCATCCATTACCCATTGTGTGTGTGTGTTGTGTCGTTATAGTCGTGACCGACCCTTCGTGACCCCATGTCCATGGAGTGTTCTTGGCAGGAATACTGGAGTGGTTTTGCCAGTTCCTACTCCAGGCGCCTACAGCACCTGGTATTCCCTGGTGGTCTCCCATCCAAGTAATAACCAGGGCCGACCCTGCTTAGCTTCCGAAATCAGACAAGATCGGATGTGCTTAGGGCATCTAGGCAGCTCCATTACCCATTACAGTAGTCCAAACTGGAGGCTTCCCAAAACACACACACATACGCACAAGACAAGACAAGACAAGACAAGACAAGACAAGACAAGACAAGACAAGACAAGACAAAACAAAGGACTGATTAATTGGCCAGACTATCTCTCTCAAGGCTACACGTTGTGAGTTACAGAATCAGGTTGCAGAAGTTCCCCTTGATTTTTATACTCCTGTTTTAATGAAAGCTTTGGAGGGTGTTTACACAGAAAACTCAAGGCCAAAAAGCAGGGGATAAGATAAGAAGGCAGCAAAAAACCCCTCTGCATTCCGGAGACCCATCTGTTCCTTTCAAAAACCTTAGAAAGAAATCAGACAGACTGTTCCGCTGTCAGACTCCTCTGTGATCAATCTCATTAACTGGAAGCAACCCACTCCTGTGCTCTGAAATTTATCTGTGTTGGGTTATCATTTGCTTGGCTTTGCATCTGTGGAGCTGAGATCTGGATCATCCATTGTGGCTCCCTTGAAAATACCTCCCTGGCTAACAGGACTACTCCCGTGTTATCGCAAATACAGTAATGCTAGATCACTGCAGGCCATAATCAGTAGCTTTGATAGCTCCATAGAAAGGGCAAAGCTGCCACAGTAAACCAGGCACTTGACCTCTCCTTAAAGCAAGAGAGCAAACCATGAATACACAATTACATCCATAAAGGGTCTAATTCTGTAACAGCTCCCAACCACCTTGAAAGCACCAGATATTAGTTGATTTCGGGAGCGATGTTCCGTTTGGCCTGGTTAGTTAGCACTTGGATGGGAGACCACCAGGGAATACCAGGTGCTGTAGGTGCCTGGAGTAGGAACTGGCAAGCCACTCCAGTATTCCATGACCGACTCTTCGTGACCCCATGTCCATGGAGTTTTCTTGGCAGGAATACTGGAGTGGTTTGCCAGTTCCTACTCCAGGTGCCTAGAGCACCTGGTATTCCCTGGTGGTCTCCCATCCAAGGACTAACCAGGGCTGACCCTGCTTAGCTTCTGAAATCAGGCGAGATTGGATGTGCTTAGGCCATCTAGTTCATTAAAACCAGGCCCTGTCAAGGAGGCATGGTGGGAAATCCAACTTCCAGCCTCTAGCCCAGTGGTTCTCCACCTGTGGCTCCCCAAATGTTCCTGGACTGCAACTCCCAGAAGTCTTCATCACTAGCTGAGCTGGCCAGGATTTCTGGGCCTTGCAGTCTATTCTTAGCCTAAATTGAGAACATTCTCCCACCCCCAAAAAATCACTATCTGATTTATAACAGGGTATGTGTTATTATGATGTACAGTATTTGTGCTTCTAATGATTCCGTTTAAGACGAGAGCTTCTAACTGTGCTTTGATTCTGTGACTCTGATTTTAACATGAGTCCCAAAGCTTGCGGGAGTGAAACAATACAGTGTGGTAAATGACCCATGTAAACAAACAAACAAGCCAATTAAAACAAGAAACAACTCTGGCAATACCTTAGCATATGAATACTGCCCAGGCTGGAAGATATCTAAGCTGTGAGACCAAGTAGCAGCCTGCTTTGTGGAGCAATTAAAATTCCTTTGGGATTAAGATGGCAACCACTCACCCATCTCTCACCTGTTGTTGGTTCTTTTATCTTTCCAATTAATCCTGAAACCTAGGAAGCTGTCTCATACAAGGTCAGCATTAGCAAACGGTCTCCAAGTTTCAAGGAAGACCTTTCACATCATTTGCTACTGGAATACTCTCTCTCTCTCTCTCTCTCTCACACACACACACACACACACACACACAGACTTTTAAAAATTCAAATATTTTATTTATTTATTTGTGTGGCCTTAGCCATTACAAACGCATTCAAATAGTATAAAACAAAGACATTACACATCAATAAACAGGCTGGGACTAAAAGAAAAAGATAAAACTCAATTGACGTGAACAGATGAATCCTTATCAATACAAAATTTCCTTCTTAAAATTGATACTTTAAGAGCAAAACAACCTACTTTTTTTTGAGATAATGGTACTCCAAAAAAAAATTGGTGACCTTAGGAAATGAATGAATCTGTGCCCCTCTGGCTTCTGTGACAATTTCTTGGAAATGCTGAACCGTTGACAGTGATAAATATACTGTACTTCAACCCAGTAAGTATCTGTTTAGAGTAATCTGAGACTATATGGGGTTTTGTTTGAAGACGGTTCCAAATTCCCAGTTCCGTCCAAAAGAGGCAAACCACCTGCTCTGTGGCTTACATAACTTGAACCAACATTTTACAAACCTAGCCATAGACAGAATGCCCATCAGCTCCCTTAAATAAATCAAAGAAACATTGTTTGACATTAAAAATAGCAAATACCAGATGACTCGTGAAATAAAAAGTAACTCTAATAAAATTAAAATAACCCAATGAACCATACAAACTGGATAGGCACAATCTAACAAAGTATCGCAGAATGTATATACAGTATAACAAAATATGGATCACAAGGCAGATTATGGCCTGCCATCGCTGTAGTAATGACATTAGTAAACTTATTTGCTAAACATTTGTAGGGAGGAGACCTATCTAACTCCCACGGGAAGTCTGCTCCATACAGAGCCTGCCACTACTGAAAAAACAAACAAACCAATGGCACTTTACTTCTCTTGAGGAAGGAGCCTTCAATAGTAAAGCTGGGAGGATCAAGTTTAGAGTGTGGATATTCATGAGGAAAGGGCTCTACAAGAGGTGCCAAGACATTAAGGGTTTTATAAGCCATAACTAGAAATGGCACAATTTTTTAAAAAAATTAATTGCAATTTTTATTTTAAAAATTGCTAATTTACCCATTCATATTTGTATGAACCAATACTCCAGGGAATACGAATTGATACATCTCTTGCAATTTTTGATGTGTTGATTTGTTGGGCTATAAAATGGTCCCCCAAGGCCCATAGAGACACCAAAATTGCAGAGAAGATCCCCCTGGCACTCTACAATCCCTCAAAGGCAGTTACTTCACATCCTACCTTCTTCTGTGATTACGTTTGTACCATGACAGCGTTGTTTGCGGTCACATGGTTTTGTTCCAGTTCAGTCCCTGTTTTGGTTTACTGGCGGTCGTGATAACTTGTCTCGTGACAAGTGTTACTTCATGGCCTTGTTTCGTGACAAGATCTGCTTTTTTGGAGGGAAAACCCCATAAAAATAAAGGGCGCACCACACCCCCTGTGCTTTGTCTATTCGAAATGTCGATCCGCAGCACTCAATAGTATGAGAGAAATGGACGGACGCAAGTTCACGAGCTGAAGATTGCCTTCGTTGCGTGACAGTTGTTACCTCACGGGACCTTGTCCCAGAACACGAACAGAGACAAAAGAATTCCCCAGCACAGGGGCAAGTACGGCTTGTCATGCTCTGTTCCCGGTTCCGGGGGCATGGTCAAGACAACTTTTTGCTGTCATGCTATGGATTGGAAGTAAGGTTTTTGTTTTTTTTACCAGTCCCAAGTGGGACAGCAAGGAGGGACGAACGGGATGTGAAGTAACCCCCTAAGGGCACTTTCCTGAGGGGCCCACTTGAATCTCAGTCTTGACCAATCTTGGAGGTCTTGTCCAGGAGAGTATGGGTGAGCTTCCCTGCAATTTTGGCGCCTTAGGTGTGGGTGTGGGGGACATTTTATAAGGTTTTAAATGCAAAAGCAGATGATGAACCAATTTTTCAACCTTGATAAATGATAAATTGAAATGGAACACCATTGTTCTGACTTGTGACCATCTCTAGCCATGACTAACACTTTGAATCTGGCATAGAAGCTAACAGGAAGCCAAGTTATTTTCAAAGTACACAAACAGACAAAGGTTATATTTCCCCTGCCCCACCTTGTGGCAATTCTCTGTTGGGTTTACATCAGGCACCTGAAGTAGGAACTGGCAAATGACTCCAATATTCCTGGCAAGAAAACTCCATGGACATGGGTTCACAAACAGTCGGTCACAACTGTAACAACACAATGCACACACACACACACACACAACACAACACACAGCTGATTGGCAGCCAGTGAAGCTGTTTGAATAGGGGTGTAATGTAATCTCTTTACCCTACCCCAGTCAGCAATCTGGCTGCTGCATTTTGGACCTGTTGAAGTTTCCTGAGGTTGTGATTTAATTATTTTATTTTGCTCTGCCTCAAGCCTGCAAGTGATCATTCCTATATTACAAACAGACAGTGCTGGAGTCTGCATTTATTGTGCCTGCTAGCTAGTCAGAGAGCCCTGCCATAGCACCAGGCAGAGATTTTAGTACTATGATTGTGATTATTATTGTCTCAATTATTACTTTTTGGAAGGCAAAAAGTAATCTACATCAGACAACTTGTAGGTTGCTTTCAAAATTACTTTTGATCTCACTCAACAGGGCAGATGCTGCTCTAGATAGACGGTAGGTTTTTTTGCAGGGGGTTAATGGCTGATGAAACACTGAGTGGAAGTTACTTTGCCTTGAGCAGAGAGTCATACAAGCTGTGAGTTCTTTGGGGGAATTAAAGAGAATCCCACAAGGCTGGGAGGCTGGCAGAGTTCTCTGCCTCTAATTGCCATCCCGCCCTTGTCAGGCAAATGACGGGGCTGTTTAAAGCAACCAGCCAGCAGGATCAGGCCCCACATATCAGTTCCCGGAAAACTGAGTATAGGTTGGAGGTAACATATGCAGCGAACTTGACGAACCTTCAAGACATGCATGGCAGATGCACATCCCAGCTTTAAAAAAAATAAACAAATCTGGAAGTATATAAAACAACCTTCCAGGCAGCTTACAACCAAGACATTAAATTGGACCGCCTAGCGCCTGAAACGAGCCTGCATTATGTACGCTCAAAAGCGAGGAGACTTTTGATGGTTGCTGGATGCCAATACTTATTGAAGGATGCAGTTGCCAACTCAGCACTGGGCCCCCAGAAACACCGAAGGCAGGCTGGACAGGTTCTTTCGCCGACTTGATTACTTTGCAAAGACAGGGCTGGAGTCCGGGTGACACATTAATTAAGCCTCATCAATTACAAGGCTGTCTGGCCAACCCATAAATGATCAACCCCGAGGTCAAAGGGCTGAGTCTTCTAGGTTACAGGCGATACCTTTATAGGCCACTATTAAAAATAAAAAAGTACATTGCAAGCTTTCGAGTGCAGTAAAACACCCGTCTTCAAAGCAGGCTCCAATGGCAGTTCACATGTGCTTCATAGTTACTGTATATACTCGAATATAAGCCTAGTTTTTCAGCCCTAATTTTGGGCTGAAAAAAGGGGGCCCTCGGCTTATATTCAGGTCAATACTTTTAGCCACTGAGGCAAGTGCTTGGGTTGGTGGCTAAAAGTCATTTTAAACATTGTGTGCTGCTTCTCATGACCCCCCCC
>JAHTLZ010000252.1:5722897-5733812 GCA_023846285.1 Phrynocephalus versicolor
TTTAGCCACTGACCCAAGCACTTGCATCAGTGGCTAAAAATTATTTTTAAACATCACACACCACTCCCCCAGCTCACAAAGGAGGAGCTGCCAGGCCCTGCTGCATTTCCCACCCTAGACTTATACTCGATTTAATACGTTTCCCCAGTTTTGGGGGGTCGAATTAGGGGCCTCGACATACTTGGGTTGACTTATATTCAAGTATATACGGTATGTCATTTTCGGCAGTCACGGCTGTATTTAAAAAAAAACAAGGAGTCTTAATCAGCATTAGAGATGGGCACGACTCAAAAAAAATGGTTTTTCATTTTTCGTTGAGGGGGTCCATTTCGTTCCGTTTCCGTTTCCGCTTTGTTTTTTGGAAAATTTTCGTTTTCATTGCGTAACGAAAACGAAAACGAAAAATTTCTGTTTCGTTAGCATTCTTTTCAGTTCAATGTACTTGCTGCAACGAAAACGAAAAACACAGCAAAGTTTTCCGTTTCGTTTCCGTTTTGTTTTTTGGAAAATTTTCGTTTTCGTTTTCGTTGCGTAACGAAAACAAAAAATGAAAACGGAAACGGAAATTTCGCTGAGTCGTGCCCATGTCTAATCAGCATGGATGCCTTTACTGAAACACTCTGTCCAACAGAAGGGGCGTCACAGTCAGGTTTCTTTTTATCAACTTGGCTCACTGTCTCAATGAGGCAAGCAACGCATCCCTCAATATTTATAAAAGCTCAATCTGGCAAACTCAGGCAGCAGCCCGCAAGGTCAGTTTGCAGACTATTTGCACGCAGCCTGGATTGTTTGCAAACACGGCCTTCTCTCACCCTTGAGGTTTGGCCTCCAGCTTTGCAGAGAGCCTATAAAACCCTCTCTTCCTCCTCTCCTTCTGGCAAATACTCCCCGGCAGTGGTGAGGGCAGCAGGGCTGCAAATCTTTGAGGGACAAACCAAGTGGGGATGGAGGAGATACACAACGAGCTCCCAGAACACTAAGAAACAAAAGAGAACACGCAGGAACCCTGGGGACGATCATGCAATAGGCCCTATTTACCTCACATTTACCTCAGTATTGTTCACACCATGGCTGGCAGTGTATCCCTAGGGGAACAAGGAGATATTTTGTCTCTACTACTTGATTAATTTCACTAGAGAGGTCAAGACGACCGGAGAACCTCTCCGTCTACAGCCCCTGGGAATTGTCAGTGCTGCAGTTCAAAAAACATTAAAAGCCAGTTTTCCCATGTGCTCTGCTTGTACTCCATCCATCCAGAGTTCCTCAGAAGCATTCTTAGAAACCTTAAGAGCCGTCGTGCAAAAACTTGGGATTTTCCTCCAGAGAAGAGGCAGCATCCAATCCATTCCTCCCATGATGTTTTCTTAAACAAAATGCCCTTGGCTCTGCCTTGGCTCTGCCGCCCTTGGCTCTGCCATGGGCAGGCCAGCAATTTGAATCGATTTCATTCCAGACTTTTTTATTTTTACAAAACCAGATGTTTGAGTCACGTGGCATTTAAACCATGAACATTTTGTTTGGCTCGTTTTTGAGAGATTTGATGCTTTCCTTCAGAACCTAATGCAGGGCATGAATCAAGTGAATAGAGAGACACTCTTCTCCCTCTCACAAAATACCAAAACTAGGGTACATCCACTCAAACTGTGGGTTGGGAGAGTGAGAACAGACAAAAGAAATTTTTTTTTCACCCAGCACGTTGTTGAGTCTATGGAGCTCCCTGCCACAGGATGTGGTGATGGCATCTGGCCTGGATGCCTTCAAAAGGGGACTGGACAGATTCCTGGAGGAAAAGTCCACCACAGGTTACAAACCATGATGGAGATGTGAAATCTCCAGGCTTAAAACCAGGGTACTTCAAGGGCCAGATGCAGGGGAGTGGTATCAGGAGACAGATATCTAGTCTCATGCACTCCCAAATACGTCTGGTGGGGCCACTGTGAGATCCAGGAAGCTGGACTAGATAGGCCTTTGGCCTGATCCAGCATGGCTCTTCTCATGTTCTTATGTTCTAACCTTGCTGTGATGGCGTGTTTCCTTTGTTCCTTGGTAACAAGGGGTGCCTTGCTCCTTGGGAAAACATTCATCCCTCAAGAGCAGGCCGGTAAAGACAACGAGTGGCACAGCAATGTAGGCAAGCAGCCCAGGGGGGTGTTCTCTCCCGGAGCCCCTTCGAGACCTC
This sequence comes from Phrynocephalus versicolor, assembly GCA_023846285.1. Lineage (NCBI taxonomy): Eukaryota > Metazoa > Chordata > Lepidosauria > Squamata > Agamidae > Phrynocephalus > Phrynocephalus versicolor. Next base: position 5,725,077 of record JAHTLZ010000252.1, read on the forward strand.
CCGGGCTGCTGAGAGCTTCTGCACTGGGTGTAGGTAGAAGACAGCTGTTGCTAGACAGTGTCCCGCACAAGTGTTCTTATTGATGTTTGTTTTTAAGCTTTTTGTGTGAACTGCCCAGAGTTCCCTTGGGAAATGGGAGCGGTATACAAATGCAAAAATAAATAAATAAATAAATAAATAAATAAATAAATAAATAAATAAATAAATAAATAAACTGTCAGCAAAATGCTTCCCTGTCAACCGCCTGGGATATTTCCAGGGAAAAAATGTTCCGGGAAGACAGCGGGACAAAGCCAATGTCCCGACCAAAACAGGAAACTTGACAGGTATGAACCTATTTGGCTGACTGCACTTTCCACGCATGCTCGCAGTTCAGGGCTTGGGTGCATAGTAAACAGTTTGCACATTTGCAATCTCCACAAGGGAACTTTGCTGTTCCTCACGCAAAAGACCTCAGGAAGGGGGGGGGGGAAACAGGAGGGAAGGGTTGACACTCATCCCCATTCCCAACACCCTTTAGGGTGTAAAACAGTGGACCCTCGTATAACAAACGGTTTGTATAACATAAAATCTGTACAACATAAAAAAATTCCAGAGATAGGGGAAATTTGCTTAACAGAATTTCATTTGGAGCAAATTAATTCTTTTATACAAGGTACCACTGTATATGAATATAAAGAGTAACATGTTTCAATTACTTCAAGAAGTTACTTTTAAAGGGCATTTGATGCCAGAGATCAATTTTTGGTAGAAAATTAACACACATTTTAGTGTTCTTCTGGTGCTTACCACTTCAAAGGTTTTGCCATGTTCTATTTGAACATTTTGTACAGACGGACTTGTTTAGATGGTACCCAGGCTTTTCTGGTGAGTGAGTTTATCTTTTTTTAAAAAATTCCAAAAAACGAAACCCCAATGCATTCCAGGGCACATGAGCCAATGCTGTTGTGTTTGTGTGATGGGGCCACTGACCCAACCCTGGGAGTTGCCCAGAGGCAAAGATCAAAGGGACAGGGGTAAGTTCAGGTTCCCTTCCGTAATCCAACCTGACCATGGAGGTCAATTTCCCCATTCCTGCGTAACAAGTTGTTAATCTTCAATCCTGAGTGTTTTTAAAAGATTTATCTTTTAACTTAAGGGGTACAAAAAAGCATTCACATGCTTTCCCAGCTCCAACAGCACTGCGTAACATGATCCCCCCCCAAAAAAAACAATCCCACAATTCTACAACCCAACTACCTCATGACTTGATAGCAAGACCTAAGACGACCTCTCCCTGAACTGCTTGTTTGCTGATGTCCAAATTCCTACTGCATCACTAGACACGGAAGTCCAAAGGGTAAAGATAGGAAGGGGGGGGGGGCTTTTATCAGCCTTCCATGTAGATGCCCTCCCAACCCACCCCAAGGACAACAGCAACATATAATAGCCTAAGGTGCTGAAACCTATCAAGAATGGGTCGTTAGCTATGGCCTTAAGGCTAAGGATACTATTGTCTCCCTAACGAGCCTATTTAGGCCATTGTTCATCTTATGAGCCTAATTCAGGCCAGGGTGACAAGAGGTCAAAGCTGCCTCTAAGATGGAGGATTTGCACTAGCTGTATTCAGACCGATGAAGCTGTTTGGATGAACAGCAAAACGTTTCTATCTCTCAAAAATAAGTCCAGTAGCCATGACTCAACTTCCAGATAAACTCACCTGGATGACTGAGAATCTTCACAGACATATAAGAGCTCATTCTACACACCCACTCCACTCTGTGATGTTAAAGGTAAAGGTTCCCCATGCATGCTAGTCAGGTCCGACTCTAGAGGCAGCAGTCATCTCCGTTTTCAAGCCAAAGAGCCAGTGTTGTGCAAGTCCATGGCCATGTGGCCGGCATGGCTACAAGGAAACACTGTTTTACCTTCCCACTTTTTACGGCGGTACCTATTTATCTACTTGCATTGACCTGCTTTCAAACTGTTAGGTTGGCAGGAGCTGGGGTTATCAGCAGGAGCTCACTCCACTGCGTAGCACCCGGGATTCGAACCGACTTTACAGCCAACCATTTTCAACACTCTAGTCCGCCGAGCCACCACGCCCCAGGCAACATTCAAGACAGTGATGGCAAACCTTTTAGAGACTGAGTGCCCAAACTCTGATTCAAACCCCACTAATTTTTTGCAAAGTGCCAATACATCAATTTAACTTGAATACAGGTGGGTGTGAAGGGGCGGTGTCAGGTGCCCACAGAAAGAGCTCTGAGTGCCACCTTTGGCACCCGTGCCATAGGTTCGCCAACACTGATTTAAGAGCTCATTCTACACACCCACCCCACTCTGTGCTGTTAGCTCCTACTTAGAGAGGAGGGTGCGTGTGAGCTATAATTCCCAGCATCCTTTGCTGTGCTAGGCAAGACTGACAGGCACTGCCGTCCATCCTCTGGAGAGCTACGCATTTTCCGCCCTGCTCCAGGAGAGCCGCAGAAGTCAACACTGCTGTTCTTTTTATGGGTGCCTACTGGGGGACAAAGAAAGACCCTCCCTGCGGAATGGGAAAGCATTGTGAGTACACTCTGGCATCCCCTGGGCAATAGGGTACGGCTGACAGACCCTTCACTTCCATAAGTGTTGCACCAGAACAGCAATGAACTCAGCCACATCATGGATGCTGAACTCGTAGATGAGGGACAAAGTCAAGGAAAAGTTTCTGCACATTTCTCAAACTCGGACCGCTTATAGTAAAAATCAGTTTGACATTATATTGACATTATATTGGGTTTCTGATGCTGCCTACTGTTCATGCATGCCCGCGATTCCAAACTGTGCAACTCTCTGGTATGAATTAAAAAAAGGTTGATGCCTATCAAGGAGCAGATCTTTTGTAAGTACACACAGAGTCATGGTGGTACATGGATACAGAGTCAGACTAGGAGGCAGGAGACATGAGTTCAAATCACTGATGGGGGGGCAGTCAAACCACTTTTTATTAGCTTTTTATTAATCAATAATATCACATTTATCAGTTAATTCCTTTAAAAAACCTTTAAATACCACGTTTTCCAGTCAATATGATAGCCCCATATATAAGAGGACCCCACTTTTCAACCCAAAATTACAGTTTTGCAAATGTAAAGTTGTCTCCTCGGCTTGCTTCCACGTTTAAGATGACCCTCAATTTTTCAGTCAAACCATTTTAGACAAAAATATAGCTTTATACATGGGGAAAATACTGCATCTCACCTACCTTTGGAAACCCAATGAATTGCCTTGGCGGCAGATAATGTGCACACACTGCCCCCTGCTGGAGCCATGATTGTCTTCTCCAATGCTCTCTGGACAAGTTTTCACCAGCTTTTCTAGGGGCACAGCACTCCCTCTTCAGGCCGGAAGGAGGACTGAATTTCCATAAAAGGACATCCCAGCTCCCCAGCTGTTGATATCCTATCCCATTTTCCCTTTGAAGAGGTCCCCAGGTGGTGCTGAGGTAGAGCAGCCTGTGGAGACCAGACCCCATCTCCTAGTTTCGGTTTACCCCACCTGACCTGCCCATCTTCACAGCCCAACAGCGATCAGAAAGGAATCCAAACTATGTCACGGCGCCCGGCCAATTCAGCTCTCCTTGGATAGACCCCGCTCCGACAGGACTGTCTTGACTTTCTCCACTATGGTGGGCACCTCTGCCATGGCACCGCGACCTGCCCAACCAGAAGACAAGCTGGTTACGGTCAATTCTCCCCATGAGAAAAGTAGCTGTGGCTGTTTATTGCAAGCACGGGGGACTGCGGAATCTTGAGACACCTCGAAAGACCAACCCACGTTGGTGCTGAGCAGCCACAGCCAAAGTAAATATCTGACGGAGCGTATCAACCGGAGATCAATGTCGCGCTCTGGGTTGCAACCCCCCCCCCCGGGAGGCTCGTAAAACCACAATTATAGAAACGCTTATGTGACAAGATGTTGAATCAGCAAAGAAGTCTCACTTTGGAAGCATAACTTTAGACATGCACAGAGGAACACCAGGTCATATCAGGCAAAGAAAAAGGAGCAACTATTAGTGTAACAGCAAGCTGGTCCGAGCTAGTGCCCGTAAAAGCGGAACTGCCGTGGAAGATTCTGGACTCTGGGTGTGGCAGGCTAAAGGGTATTTAAGGAAATGTCCTGGGCCATTTGGGGGTCCAGAATGTCTGTGGCCACTGTTAGCATCATCCAGATTCTGTGACCCTAAAGGCATTTAGTTCTTGTGTGTTGTCTTGTCTAGTGTTTTACTGTCTTTGCATTCGCTTTGCTTTCTGTTTGTATTTTGTAATAAAGCTTCACTTGCTCCAGACACCAAGGTGTAGCGGTGCTTATTTTTGCTGCAAATTTAAACCAATCAGTAAATTTAAACCTATCAAGTCCCACCCAGTTACTAAGTCAGCAATGCACAGGACAGAGGGAGCTCTCCAGCTGGCAAAAGCCGACAAACAGCCCGTAAACGGTTTTGACACCCTCTGCTCTAAAACCCAGGAAACTGGGATTTCTAAAACTGGCTCGCGACCAACCTTCATCTCCGCAAACCAGCTTCTTGACGATGCAAGGGATCTCTGTGTAGCCAAAGCTCTTGAGCTGCGCCACCTGCTGGGCCGTGACGGGGTGCTCCCACATGGCGGTGTTCATGGCAGGGCAGAAGAGGAGCGGTTTACGCAGATCCCAGGCGCGGATGACGCACGTCTGCAAAGGACAGTCAACCAGTGGAAAGCTTGCCCTGGCATGCAGGTAGCAGGAGCTCTCCTCCGGCCCCCTCCCCAGTTTCTCCACCCCCTAGAAGCTGGTCACATGGAAGACCATTGCGGGCAGGCATTTCGCACTGGGTGATATGCTGGCTGAATATATTTACGGTTCCCGGAAGGTGGGACATGGCCAGCTTATTGAGGCGGAGGGGGTTAAAAAGGGGGTGGCTATGTAATAAGGTGCTTATAAGTTCATCCAAATGTCTAGGATCTAACCCCAGCAGGAGCCTGGAGGGAACTCAAAGCAAAGCAAAGTGTTCTGCTTATATACCGCCCCATACCACTTCAAGTGAGCTGCCTAGATTGCCCTAAGCACATCTGATCTTGCCTGATTTCGGAAGCTAAGCAGAGTCGGCCCTGGTTAGTACTTGGATGGGAGACCACCAGGGAATGCCAGGGGCTGTAGGCGTCTGGAGTAGGAACTGGCAAGCCACTCCAGGATTCCTGCTAAGAAAACTCCATGGACATGGAGTCACAAAGAATCATAGAATCATAGAGTTGGAAGAGACCTCGAGGGCCATCCAGTCCAACCCTCTGCCATGCAGGAACCCCCATCACATTATTTCCGACAGATGGCCATCCAGTCTCTGCTTAAAAACCTCCAAAGAAGGAGACTCAACCACCCTCTGCGGCAGCATATTCCACTGCCGAACAACACACACACACCATTTCAAGTAGTCTCTGGGCGGTTTACAGTTTTTAATTACAGTCTGCAGGCTACACCTTGCCCCCACCCTCAGCAAATTGGGTACTCATTTTATGGACCTCGGAAGGATGGAAGGCTGAGTGAACCTTGAGCCTGCTACCTGGGATTGAACCCCAGGTTGCATGCACAGTTTTACCTGCAGTATAGGCATTTAACCACTGTGTTAAGTTTGACACCCAGGTTGCAATTTCAAGCCACGCCACTTTGGAGGAAGCAAATAAAAATATGATAACAGAAAGACAAATTCTAGCAGCCATAAGCTTGGAAGGAATCAGAGGCTTGGCAAATATAAGAGACAGCAGAAGGGTGGCTGACGATGCTTGATCTCCACTTACAGGATGCTCCCGCAGCTTACCAGTAAGTTGTCACAGAGGCCGTTAGCAATTTTGGCCAAAGTGTTGGCATCCAGAGGAGCCACCAGCATGAGATCCGCCCAGCGCCTCAGGTCAATGTGTAGCACGGGATCTGTCCGCCCCTTCCACATCTGTGAATGAAAGATCCCCTTACGTCACTGAAATCTCCTGGGAGGCTTCAGGGCAGTGCACGGGAAGGTGAATTGCAAACATGAAATGCACAGAACCCTCCCCTGGCAGACACACACAGATTGTGTATAATGACAACGCCCAGAATATCATGAAAATGCAAAACTGGAGTGGCGGGGATCCCACTCTAGTTAGAAACAAGATTGTACTAGATTCAATTACCTCCCACCACCACCCTGAACAGAAATGTGTTGTTTTGCAGAAGAGCAAATACGGAGGAGATGCGGGTGGGTGTGCATGACCTACCGTATTTTTCTGCCGATCCCACTTTCCCGACTCAAAAAACAGTTTCGCAATGATGCGGTTCTCTCCTCAGCTTAAGACAAACCTTCAATTTTTAGTCCAACAGTTTTAGACAAAAATATATAGTCTTATATATGGAAAAATACTGCATGTCCCTTAGTTGGAAAGACAGGAGTGTGAAACCCAATCTTTAGTTTTAGGTGCCTCATTGAAGGCAGACGAGCCTGGTGAAAAACCATCTTGTCAAGAACTTTACATCTGAGAACAATCTCCCGGCAAACCATGTATTTTGCCATGTTCGGGCTGTTGCTTTGAAGAAGTGGCTATTGCCCACAAAAGCTTGCAGTGATATTATTTTATTTTATTTTATTAGTGGCCTATAAATACACCACCTGTAGCCTAGTCTTGCATTAGGAGTCTACTTGGTTTGTTTTCCCATTCTTCATAAAACAGATTTGGAACAAAGTGACAACGGTCACAATATAAACAAGACAAAGGTATAATAGGCATCATCTCTCCTCAATTCAACAGTATTCCTAACTCAGATTCTGGTAGCAGGGAAAGTTAAAGAGTCTGTCTCTGGAGTGTATCTTGGGAGGTTTTGAGCAAGTAAGACTGGCTCTCGTGAGAATGTTTCTGAGTACCCTGGTAGCAAGACGGGTGGAAAAATGTAGAAATAAATAAATAAATAGAAATAAATAGAAATCTAATAGATAAATAAAATAACTGAAAAACTCTGCAGCATCTGAGCACTTACCTCCCATTCATCAGCATCACTGTAGAGGGTTACGGGGATCTCTTCAGGGTTGTAGAAGTGTTTTGCATTATCCGTAGTCACCACCAGCACATCCAGCTAAAAAGAGAAGGTCAGGAAGAGAACTTGAGGAGGAGGAAATGCTGTTCCAGGTTAACAGCAGGATCCTGCATACATGCCAATTCCAGACAGCTCGTCAATTTGCTAACAGTCAAAACACACATTCTGCTAAACCAAGAATCTAAAAGCACCTTAAAGACTGACTGACTGACTTATAGAGATCTTCTCTTGGAGGAGATTAAAAAGCACCCCATCCGGCTTCCTGGGCAAGGTCTTTTGGGAAGCCATTATACAAAACAATAGTAAGGCCGCACCTGGAGTATTGTGTGAGACAGAATGCTGGACTGGATGGGCTGTGGCCTGTTCCAGCGAGGATGTTCTTATGTTCTTATGTATCTCATATCAACAATTTTAAAAATATTTGAAACCCATTCTTAGCATGTGTATTCAAGAAAGGAAAAGAATATAGTTGTTGTGAGTTTTTTGGGCTGTTTGGCCATGTTCTGGATATATTCCCAGCGAAGAATCAATGTATTTCTGGAGAGAATGGGGAAAACATGATGGAAGGTAATAACAGGCAAGTTAATAACAATACAAGCCATTTTGGGAACAGAGGAATAGTCCCAAGGGTGAAGGGTACACACAGTCACATAAGATCTATCTGGATTTTCAAAAGGCTTTTGACACAGTCCCTCACCAAAGGCTGCTGAGAAAATTGCACAGTCAGGGGATAAGAGGGCAGGTCCTCTTATGGACTGAGAACTGGTTGAGATCCAGGAAACAAAGAGTAGGTGTCAATGGGCAATTTTCACAATGGAGAGAAGTGAAAAGCGCTGTGTCCCAGGGATCTGTCCTGGGACCGGTGCTTTTCAATCTGTTCATAAATGACCTGGAGAGAGGGATAAACAGTGAGGTGACCAAGTTTGCAGATGTTGTTGTTTTGGTGGTGGTTTCTCTGCCCCCATGCCAATATATTCTGCCATCTTGTTGTCGTTTCTATTTTCTTTTTATCTTATTTCCCTAATATTGAATTAATGAGGCTATGTTATATGGAATATGTTTCAATTAATGTTCATCATGTAATATTTTCTTGAAAACATTTTTAGAGGGGGGAAAAGGCCACCAGTTAATCAGTTCGGTCCCTGTATCAGGTACTCACGCCAGGTATCTTTAGGAGCTCCAATACAAGAAGAGGCAACTTTAAGGCAGCAACACTTCCAGTCACACCCACAAGGATGTGCGTATTTTTCTTTGCAGTGATGGTGGAGGGATGTGGCTTGGCCCCCTCGCCAGGATTCATATTGCCCCCCGGCTGTAGTCACGTTCGTTCTGAAGGTAAAGAGAAATGCAGCTGGTTGCTTTCAGTCTTCACATGACGATTTCACAGAGGGTCACATTTATCACCCATGCACTAGCTTCTATTCTTACAGAAACAATCAGTTCAGGATCAAAGGCAGGATAAAACAACTTCTGAAAATTGTTTCACATGGCAGATGAGCAGCTTCCCAACTTTATTAAAACAGAAGTGCGTCCGTGATGTCAAAACTGTTTAGAAAGGATGTCATGTATGAGAACTGAAAGCAACCACAGCAGTGTAGAAGAAGCTTAAAGGTTCTGTCTGGAATCCTGTTGCACAATTACACACACACACACACACACACACACACACACACACAC
>JAHTLZ010000252.1:5750597-5773069 GCA_023846285.1 Phrynocephalus versicolor
GGGCAATGTGTAGCCTGCATACTATACTTAAAACTGTAAACCGCCCAGAGACTACTTGAAGTGGTGTGGGGCGGTATATAAGCAGAACACTTTGCTTTGCTTTGCTTTTTTCTCTGTCTGGAAAACCTTGAGAAGGCTCACCATAATTCAGAACTGACTTGATGGCCCATGATTCTCTTATTATTAAAATTCAAAGGCAAAAGGCAATACTGTAGCTCCAGGCCACCACCAAAAGCTCACTGAAGACTCAGCACACCTGGCTGCCCTTATGAGAGACTTCCCCGGTCAAGATGCTGCAACAGAGAAAGACCGCTCTACTGACCAACCTGATTGTCAAGGTAGTGGACCACCCAACAGGGTTTCAGCTCAGGTCCTTCCCATTCTCAAAAAGAGATGGCAGGGACTGAACATCAGAATATCTGCACGGATTGCTGGTGTACCACCACCGAGTTACATCTTTGACTCGTAGCAAAAAGCAGAAGCATGTGGCTTATATACCACCCCATGGCACTTAAAGCCCCATCTGGATGGTTAACAAGTAGTACCTTGTATAAAGGGATTAATTCGTTCCAAATGAATTTTTCCTTTATATAAATTCCCATAGGAATGCATTGAAAATGGAGTGATCCCATTTTTATGTTATACAGATTTTCCCCATAGACGATTAGGTTAAGCAAATTTCCCGTATCTCCAGAATTTTTATGCTGCACAAATTTTATGTTATACAAGCTGTTTGTTATACAAGGGTCCACTGTAATTATGCAGGCTACACGTTGCCCTCCCAAGGAGCTGGGTACTCGTTCCACCAACCTCAGAAGGATGGAAAGCTGAGTGAACCTCGAGTCTGCTCCCTGGAATTGAACCTCAAGTTGTGATCACAGTTATAGCTGCAGTCAAGTAGTTTAACCCCTGCACCAGGAGGCTCACAGACCTTTCTCCTCCTTCTCCCCCTCTCTCATTGGCAATACAGGCTTGGCATTCTGGGAGTTGTGGTCCAAAACATCTGGAGGGCTGAATTTTGGCCATCACTGGACTAGACATTTTTCCTTTTTTTAAAAAGGTTTTATTGGTTTTTTTTAAAGTAGGAAAAAAGAAAAAAGGGAATGGCAAAAAGGGAGCATAGGAAAGGGAAATGGGGGGGGTAATGGATACATTAGATACAGATAAAAAACAAAGACTAGATACCATTGAATACAGCTAATGCCATATATCATTGAATATAACTACAGTGGACCCTCGTATAACAAACAGTTTGTGTAACATAAAATCTGTACAACATAAAAAATTCTGGAGATAGGGGGAATTTGCTTAATATAATCGCCTATGGGAAGAATCTGTAAAACATAAAAATGGGATTACTCCATTTTCAATGCATTCCTATGGGAATTTGTATAAAGGAAAATTTGCTTAACATAATTTCATTTGGAACAAATTAGTTCCTTTATACAAGGTACCACTGTAGCTTAATTTTCAAGTGCAGCTGCCACACCTTTCTATCTTCTTGCAAAGGTTTCTTCGTAGTCTCCTTTCAAATAACCGGCAAGTTTATCAATTTCCGTACAGGGACTAGACATTTTTCCTAATGCACACACATGGCCCTTCAGGATTAGGCCTTTTGACAGCCTCCTAAGAACACCTTCCACCGGAACAAACACAGATCTTCCTGGGGCGGAAGAGAAACATCCTACAAATGTACAGCAGGCTTGGAGAACCGAATGGTCCTTCAGATCCGGTTGAAGTGTCTTGCACCCATCAGCTCTAGCCTGACCCTGAGCGATGGTGGAAATAAGGCTCCCAGCGGCTTCCAAGTCCTAAAGGCGGCCCCAGGGTGCTGTCCAACACCGCTCTGTGAAGGCAGGGCCACTTCAGCAGCAACCCTCTGGATCCCAGGATCTCTGGCAAGGCGGAGCAAAGGAAAGGACCCCTTTGCACCCGCAGCACAGATTTTGCACAATGACCCGCCAACCGAGAAGGCGCCAAATGCCCTGCATTCCCCCCCCCGCATGGGTCATGATCCCCTCCTTCCGATCCCTCATGGGGGGGGGGGGGTTGGGGGGAGACCGGGAAGGCCACACACAGGGAGAGGAAGAAGGGAGGGCGAATCTGCCGACGCACCTACTCCCTCCCGTCAATGTCACGCCTGCAAAAGGAGAGATCGGGGAAGGGGAAAAGGGGGCCAAAGGGGGAGACTCCTTCACCCCCGCCCCGTTGGCCTGGGAGGAAATGGCCTTCAAGGCCAGCCATGGCGAGGATAAGGATGAGGCCGCCGCCCGCCCGCCCCCGCCACCAGCTTCCCTCCCCATCCCAGCATCCGCTTGCCCAACCAGGGAGGCCTTGTTTTGCAAGGGGATGCCCCCCGGGCCAAGCCTGCCAGCCAGCTTGGGCCACTTACCCTCTTGCCTCCGGGGCCCTTTGCCCCAAGCCGATCGCCGTCCCCCTCCTCCCCGCGGCTCCCGACCCGCTGCGCCCACCGGCGCCTCCGCCCGCTCTGCCTGCTGGCTGCTATTGCTGTTATTGCTGCTGCTGCTGCTGCTGCTATTGCTGCTATTGCTGCGCCCGCCGCTCTCGCGAGGCTCCGCCGATACTCCGTCCGCCTTCGCCTGCGCCCGGGCGGAGGCGGAAATGCCGTCGCTGTCCAGGGTGCTGAAAGGCCCGGGCGTGGCGGCTCAGGGGAGGAAAGGCGGCTAGAAGCAGGTGCCCCGAAAAGAACTAGGTGGACAAGGGAGCCTTGCAAGGCGGGGAGGAGGCGTTGGCTTGCAACCGATTTGAGTGAACAAGCAAACAAGCAAATAAGCAAATAAGCAAATAAATAAATAAATAAATAAATAAATTTTAAATGCATGCATGCATGCATACATACATACATATACATATATACATACATACAGTGGTACCTTGTATAAAGGAATTAATTCGTACCAAATGAAATTAAGTTAAGCAAATTTTCCTTTATACAAATTTCCCATAGGAATGCATTGAAAAAAGAGTAATCCCTAATCGTGACAATTTTTATGTTGTACGGATTTGCCCCATAGACGGTTCTGTTAAGCAAATTTCCCCTATCTCTGGAATTTTTTATGTTGTACAGATTTTCTGTTACACAAACCATTTGCAATACAAGGGTCCACTGTACGTGCGTACGTACATATATACATACATACATCAACATCTGCAAGTTTCTGAGCCATCACAGAGCGCTTCCAACACTCAGAATGAGAAACCATCCTGTCTCTGGTACACACAAAGTTTTGGCCATGTTGTGTGTGTTGCATCATTACAGACTCTTTGTGACTCCATGTCCATGGATGGCCACTCCAGTATTCCTGCCAAGAGGATTCCATGTCTGTGGAGTTCTCTTGGCAGGAATACTTGAGTGGTTTGCCAGTTCCTACTCCAGGCGCCTACAGCACCTGGTATTCCTTGGAGGTCTCCCATCCAAGTACTATCCAGGGCTGACCCTGCTCACCTTCTGAAATCAGACGAGATCGGATGTGCTTAGGGCAGGCATGTCCAAAATTCGGCCCTCCCTCAACAGAGATGGGGGGCTCCGGCATAGTCTGTCTGCTACTTATCAGGCTGTACTTTCCACAGTACCCAGGCAAATCAAGGAGCCTTCACCACCAGGTCACAGCTAACAACCCATTCTTGATGGATTTCAGCACCTTAGGCCATTGTTTACCTTAAGGCCATGGACACTAATGTCTCCCTAACGAGCCTATTCAGGCTTTGTTCATCTTATGAGCCAATCAGACCAGGGGACAAGAGGTCAAGCTGACTATAAGAAGGTCTCTTGCACTAACTGTATTCAGACCGATGAAGCTGTTTGGATGAACAGCGAAACGTTTCTATCTCTCAAAAAGAAGTCCAGTAGTCATGACTCAACTCCCAGATAAACGCACCTGGATGACTGAGAATCTTCACAGATGTTTTGGCCCTCCAGATGTTTTAGACCACAACTCCCAGAATTCCAAGCCTGTATTTCCAATGGCAAAGGACTGTGGGATTTGTGGTCCAAAACATCTGGTTTATGTTTTATTTATGATTTATTCATTATTTGCATTTATACACTGCCCGACTTTCCCAGGGGAACACTGGGTGGTGAACAACATAGAAAAATAAATAAACAATAGAATATTCCAAAAAGTAATAAATAAAAATTGTTCAAACAGTTCAGCAAGGCAAATAAACCAGCAAATGCAAGAAGGTGGGAAAGAAACAGATAGGGTGGCAAATAAACAACAAACAGACAGCCTCAGCGACCCCTGAAAGTGGTTTTAAAGAGCCAGGTTTTCTGTTGTTTCTTAGGTGGTTGTTTCATGTCCGTTTTGTGTCTGTTAGTGTTGCACTTAGGAGTGGTACAAAACTTGTTACTTCACATCCGTCGCACAACTACTGAAATTTGTCTTGACCACACCCCCGGAATGGGTGCTGAGTGTGACAATACTGTACCTGGTGTTGGGTAGGGTTTTTCCCTTGTCACTCTTTGTTCCTGCTTTCTGTTCTGAGACAAGACGCCGTGTAGTAACGACTGTCACACAACAAAACGTTCGTTTCTCTCAGAAAACTGGGTCCGTTTTGTTTGTTTTTGACTTTTCAGAAGTGAAATATCGAAAAAGAATTTTTAAGGGCCCCCCCCCAAAAAAAGGAAAAAGGAAGCTAGACAAATTCAGTGTTTGTCACGGTACAAGACCGTGAGGTAACTCTTGTCACGAGACAAGTTATCACAACCATGGGAACATTGAAACAGGGACAAAACCACGTGATCGTGACCAACGCTGTCATGGTACTAAACTAGTCACGGAACAAAGAAGGACATGAATTAACCACCTTAATGTTCTTTACGTTTCATTCTTCTTTATGTTTTGTGTTTTCTTATTTGAGTCTCTTGTTGGCTGCCTTCCATCTTGTGTCTCGGTGAGGAACGTAGTGTGCAAATCTAAGTGAATAAATGGATGTTGACATTTGACCTCAAACCGAACCAGATTGGGCACTAATTCCAGTTTAGAATCTCAAGTGTGGTTTAGAATAAGCATCCAGGGAAATTTGTAGTTCAGGCGTCACTGTTACCATTAGGTGGCACCCTCTCCTGTTGTTCAGAGTTCAACCAAATAATCCAACCTGAGTTGGTGCTTTGTGTAATTCCATGTTATATTTAATACACTAATTGGATTATTAGACCCAAGGCAGAAAATGTAAACAAAATTAAGAATTTAAGCAAATCAGAATGGCAGTATGTAACAGAAGTTTCCTCTGGGTCATAATGGCCCTGCATCTTGAGTTGAGGCAACGGAAGTGACTTTTTAAAAAAGCTATGCTGCCCGTTACTCCTTTCCTTCCTGTTCTGGGGTAGGTGGTTAATCTGTGCTTGCAGGAAGATGGACTGTGCCTTCTCAACTGCTAGCGCTAGGGTTTAGAAAGAAGGATACCCACATGAAACTGATGGATTCCATGAAGCAGAACATGTTCTTGGGCTTGTAGGTCCTAGTAGGTAGAATCGCAAAGGCAGTGGAGGACAAGATACAGCCCTCATGAAGGAATTAGGACGTCTGAGCAGAACATGAGTCCACTTGAAGTTCTCCAGATGGCTCCATTCCTTTCACAAAGCCAAGCGTGTTCTGCTGCTTATATACCACCCCATACCACTTCAAGTAGTCCCTGGGCAGAGTTTACAATTTTAATTACAGTATGCAGGCTACACATTGCCCACCCACACCCCCCCCCAGCAAGCTGGGTACTCAATTTACCGACCTCGGAAGGATGGAAGGCTGAGTCAACCATGAGCCTGCTACCTGGGATTGAACCCCAGGTTGTGAGCACAGTTTTTCCTGCAGGACAGGCATTTAACCATTGCGCCACGGGGCTCATCACAAGGCAACATCATTCAGATATTTCGCAACTCTATCTGGGCTTCCCCCCCCTTCTCTTGTGAAAACCTGAACGGCTTCTCCTAAGGCTTCATTTTTTGGAACAAATTCCTTGAGGCTACAACATGGTGGCACTTTTGGCTCCGCCAACAATCCAATTACAAATAATAAAGAATATGGTAATAATAAATAAATAAATAAATAAATAAATAAATAAATAAATAAATAAATAAATAAATAAATAAATAAATAAATAAATTTTTTTAAAAAATAGAAGAACATCAGCAATCATATAACAAAGCAAGATCTAGCAAGAATGGGCTGGGCCCTGCAAACAAACAGACTAATAACAAACCATTATCCTCGAGCGGCAAATAACAGAATAGATGCAAGTATTCCATTAATCTTACTCCCTAGAGAAAATAAACCAATTACCAGAGCATTTTTATTTAATCAAGGTGCATAAAAATCAATTAAAGTGGAGGATGCAAGTTTAGCCTTAAGGAAGCCTTCTTAATTTTCATGACTCCCTCAACCAGTTAATCAGAGTTTGACGGATTTGTGGGTGATTCATCACTCCCATAAAGTGTCTGAGATTAAGTAGGCTTTAGTTCAAACAATGTGGATTGCTTTCGGCACAATCCTGAAATCTTTCAAGAAAAACAAAGGGCCTGTTACTTCAGTAGGATTTTCTTCCCAATAAGTAGAGTTTAGATGTCAACAGTACATCAGGGTTCTTAGTTACCTTCTTATAAACAAGTTTCATTGAGTTCAGCAGAACTTACTCTCAGGTAATTGTGCATAGACTTCAGCCTTGCTTGGTCCATGGACTGCAACATCTCAGCTCTTCAAAGAAAGTAACTTTTTTGGAAATCAGTTAATGATACACTTGAAGGACATAAGAACATAAGAAGAGCCCTGCTGGATCAGGCCAAACGCTCATCTAGACCAGCTTCCTGTATCTCACAGTAACCCCACCAAATGCCTCTGGGAGTGCAGAAGACTAGATATCTGTCTCCTGATACCACTCCCCTGCATCTGGCCCTTGAAGTACCCTGGTTTTAAGCCTGGAGGTTACACATCTCCATCATGGTTTGTAACCTGTGATGGACTTTTCCTCCAGGAATCTGTCCAATCCCCTTTTGAAGGCATCCAGGGCAGATGACATCACCACCTCGTGTGGCAGGGAGTTCCACAGACTAACAACACACAAAAACATTTTCTTTTATCTGTCCTTACTCTCACTCTCCCCTTGTTTTCTAGATACTAACAAATTGTGTTTAGAGGAATAAAATTTCCAAAGAAAATGAAAGGCAATATGAAGCATCACAGTGAGGAAAGAATGTTATTTTCCCCCCATGATCTCTGTTCAGGTCCATGCTATATAATATTAGCCATTAAAGAGCCATCTTGCTGTAAAGACCTGCTGAAAACCATCAGCAATCCAGCCTAGATCTCTTGATTGCCTTTGATGACTCCATGGACAACGGTGGTGCAGATTTCTCCTCTGCACTGCCCGAAGTGCAGTCCAAATGGGCCTTTTAGAGACCAAGAGTTGAGCAGGCAAGAGCAGAAAATCAGAGAGTATGATTGCCCTTAGGTTTCTTTAAGGATGCTCTGCAAATCCATCTTGAAGGAATTGTATATGATGACTCATATAATTGGGGCAGGTGACACTGTCAGTGAACCCTGCTGAAGTCCTGGCAATCTAGCAGCTGTTTAGGGTGCCAACCCAGGACAATATTACCTCACAGAGCTTAGTTCCTCAACTCTTCTCAGTAGAGATGGGCACGAAATGAACAATTTTTCGTTTCCGTTTTCATTTTTTCGTTTCGTTATGTAACGAAACGACAAACGAATTTTGTCTCTAAAATGAAACGAAATGAACAGAAACGTCGGAAATTTTGTCGTGCGTTTCGTTTCCGTTACTGCAATATGAGTGAATTGCTTAAAATCCTTTAAAAAATCACAAAAAATTGAAATAAATGGTAACGAAATGGTAACAAACGAACGAAAATGAAAATGAATTTTTTTGCAAAAATTCTCAAAAAAGGAAACGAACTGAAACGGACCCTCCAAAAGACAAACGACAAACGAAATGCCATTTTTTTTATTCATGCCCACCTCTACTTCTCAGAATTGACTGTCACATTGACCACATCAATCACAGCAAAGCACAGAAATGCCGTGAAGTGTCTCTACAACCCCCCTGGACCAAAATATTCATAGGCACCCTTTAGGAGGAGGAGGAGGAGGAGGAGGAGGAGGAGGAGGAGGAAGAAGAAGAAGAAGAAGAAGAATCAGGAGGAGGAGGAGGAGGAGGAGGAGGAGGAGGAGGAGAGCAGCAGCAGCAACAACAACAACAACAACAATAACAACAACAGAAGGTGTAAGTCACCAGAGGTCCAATTCCACTTGTGAAAATCTGGCATTTGTTTAAAGTCATTAAAAACTCAAGTAGTCCTTTGACCTGTTTAAAAGTTGCTTTACCATCTTAAAGGCTTATTATCATCATCTTATCTGAGAATGTTCAAACTACAAAGCCAGACCTGGGTGAGCTGTACCATCAGTCAACTGGCCACTATGTTAAAAAAAAAAACAGACAAACGTCCAGTATCCAGGAATCTGTGGGAACGTCAAGTAGAGAAGGGCTCAGGAAAAAAAGATCAAGTCACGATTTTGTGGGACTTGCAGATTCAAAGAGACAGGCACCTAGAGCAAAATACAGCTGACGTAACGGTGATGGGATGGAGAAATGTCTGGATAATTGACATTACAATTCCAAGGGATGTCAGAGTTGAAGAATTGGATAAATGAACAAACTTGGCAATAGAAATGACTCGCTTGTGGATGAAACACATTTCAGTGGTCCTGATAGTTGTCAGGGCATTGGGAACAATGCCTCAGAATGTTATAAAATATAATCAGTGGCAGATTTCTAAAATAACACCACAAGAGCTGCAGAATTCAGCAATATTAAGAACATACATATTGCACTGATTTTTAACTGATACAGTGGACCCTCGTATAACAAACAATTGATCTAAAGTAGGAAGAGTACACCCAATTATCCTCTCCACAGTCTTCACAACTTTGGACAGCTTTACACTTTCCCTAGCTGTACAATTCCCAAACCACACACAGAGACCATAGGTTAACACACTCTCTATGGTGCGGTGGTAGAAAGCCAGCAGCAGATCTTTTGAAAGATTATTCCTCCTGAGAATTCTCAAGAAGTACAATCTCTGCTGTGCTCTCTTTATCAGATCTTTGGTGTTTGCTCCCCATGTCACTTGGGTCTTTACGTCTAGCATACATTCCTTTTGCTTTTGCATGATTTGTTTTGCTGAACTTGCAATGGCCCTTGAGAAAAGGATGTCTCCGTGGTGCAGACCTGCTTGCTTTGTACCTGCCACCTTGGCAGCAGCGGCTGCAGCTGGACCTAGCTTAATACAACTTTGGCTTAGCATCTCTCCGAGATGAGCCCTTACCAAGACGTAGGTTTTCCATTCTGCTTATCTAAGATGCTGCTTATTCATCAACAGGCCTTGTGCCAAACCATTATAAAACCGCAATTAACGAGAAGGCATTTTAGCAGAACAACCATTAATTTATTGGGGGAGGGAGGAAAACAGCCAAAACAATAGGGAAGGGAGATGGGGTGGAACAAAAGAAGAGGAGCCACGAGAAATCCATACACTACTGAATAATTGCATATTAGAGGTGGCATCAATTACTACAGCAACAAAAACAGCACCTCATATCATATTGACTCAGTGTAATTGGAAAAGCATGCTACAGTATTACACTATCTGTCATATAATTAAAGAACTACCCAAAAATTAAAGCTAAAGCACAGGAATTAGGCACTTGCAGGCAGAACATAACCAGAAAGGTCAATACATACAACAGAACATGAGAGAAAGGTTGCTCAGGAATCCATCATACAGATGTCTCTATTTATTTATTTCTAATGAGTACACAACCTGTGAAGTGCAATAAGCCAGCTTTTTCTGACTGGGATCCAGAGCTGGGGGAGAAAAAAATTACCTTTTAAACTGCTATTTCCCAGAATTCCTCCAGCCAGTAAGGTCAGTTGGAGATTTTAGGGATTGCTATCCAAGAAAATAAACTTTCCCCAAAATCTTCCTGGAGCCCTCTAGAGGTGTTGGACTCCAGCTCCCATAAGGGGATTGGCGACGCCAGAGCAAAAGATATGGATTAGCTGATACACACTGAATGCAAAATACACTTGTTGGCATGAATCAGAAAGAGAGTCTTGCTGCTTCACACACACACACACACACAGAGAGAGAGAGAGAGAGAGAGCCGATGTGGTTTAGTGGCAGCTTCTACACCCCAGACAGCTTCCTGAGCGCTCCCTTTCCCTCGCCGCTCGCAGTCTTGCTGTGTGAGGAAGCAGTTTAAAGCATTTCACGCAAGACGAACGGGTAGCGTTCGCACCATATGGATATGTTATGTTAGGCGGATGTCAGGAAGCCAGTGGGAACTTGTTCTGCTAGTGCAGGAGGCCAACAGAGATGACACATCCCAAGCAGCAGGGTCCAATTGGCCTCTCTCAAAAAAATCCATTCCCTCTTCGCTTCAACAACCCTCTCATCTGGGCTATTGGGAAAAACATCATCCTAGTGGAGAGGATTGCATGGGGCAGAGAGAGTGGGAAAGATCTGACAGCCTGGATGAAATCAGAAACCAAAACTGCCAGCTTCTAGACTGATTTGCCTCTAGAGGTATACGAATTCTGGAAAATTTCCCATGGAGGGGGGAAACTTTGTGGAAAAATGGGAAAATTAGAAAGAAAAAAACAGGGTGGGTTTTTTTGTCTGTTGCTTTCCAAAGTTTCTGGAAATTTTACATCTCTACTTGTGACAAGTTGTATGGCGCTGTGGCTGGTGAACCTTGAGGCTTATGTAAGAGGTTGCAAAGGTGCCCGTTGATGGATCACAATTCCCAGAAGTCTGCTACCAGCTTGACCACTGGCCATGCTGGCGGACAGATTCTAGAATCTAGAATACTTTGCCAAGTCCCTCTTCTCCCCATACGACAAGCTGGACGTTCGCGCAGGCTTCCATTAAGAGACACTCACAAATTTCTTTCCTTTGCCGAAACGGGAGCAAATGGACGACGGCAGAGAAACATTCATGTCCACCATACAAAGGGTATTTGTACACGACCCCTAAACTCCGCCGCAAATGGCTCCCAGCTCCGGAGCTTACAATTGTTTCCCAACCAGCTCAGGAGTTTACAGAAAATTAAGTGCGGCCACGCCCACCTAAGCGCGTCCCAGCGCACTTTTCAGGTACCTGCTCTTGGAGGGTGAAAAATCCCAGATCCGGATGTAAAGGAGTGAGTGCCCGGCTCTCCTCGCTTCTGTTTGTTGTTGTTTTTGCCTCCCGCCCCTTTAAGAGAAGGAATCAGGACGACACTGGCAAAGGGAGGTGAGCCTGCATTCTTTTGTCCCCTTTTTTCTCCCTCCCCTCACGCAGACAGGATCAAGGAAGTGTGGAGGGGTGGGGACGCAGGAAGAGCAACGAACCCCCAAGATCTCTGGTCCGAATTTAAGTGGCCAGCGGATCTTAGGGGTCGTATGAAAAGGCCCAAAGTCTCCATAAAGGATGCTTAACGTGGGGCCGCGGAACGCCGCAAGCCACAGCGGCCTTGCATTTAACCGAGTAACCTGACCTTAAGCTGCAATGTGAGGACTGGCTGAGACTTGAGAAGATGGTGATCCAATGCACAGATAGAAAGGCACGAAGCAGAGAGTGACCGTGTATCCTATGCCCTGACTTTCCATATAGCGATAAGCAGAGATGGGAGGGGAAAGAGAGAACATGGAAAGGGCAGAGTCTCTAGTTACTTTGCCCTTGTGACGCCTTCTTCCATCCAACGATTGTGATAACACATCTTTCTCTTACTGGGTTTTCTAAGCAGCCTGTTCCTTTAGACAGAGAGTAGACAGAGGCCAAGGGCCACAGCACAGCAGGGCCGAATGCGTGTAGGGCAACAAATACCTTGATATCTGGAAAGGGGAAAATGTACGACATTTAAATGCTTCCTCCTTGGCTCCAACGTCAAGTCTTACCGGTCTGGGTGGTGTGAGCTTTCCTCAAGGATGTTCAGCAACCCACCTCCTCAGAACCGTTCCTAATTTGATCCTGAGTTATTTGTCTGCCATTTCATTTTATATCTGCCCCGGCTCTGCGTCTGTTTGTAACATCGACCAATAGCCAGCACTGGGAAACCAAAACAAGTATGCCGACAACTGTACTTGAAGTTGGGAAGCAGGAGGGATCAAACAGGGGTGCACACCTAACCAGTAGCAGACGGTTAGCTCCAGGCATTTCTGTAGAAGCCATATTTATTTACGTATTTGTTTTCTGAAACAATGAATGCCTCATCCAATTCAATTTGTTCTCTGGATGAGAAATCAATATGCAAATTCACCTGGCATCGCCCTGGAACTGAATCCAGCCATTCCCCCTTAATCTGGAGCTCATACAAATTGATTGGAATCAAGCTGCATTTGGTTTGGGGTTTGGGATGTCTCCAAATGAGGAACACACGCCGTAGCCCCTTTTTAAAGCTGGCTGCGCATCATTTTCTCAAGCTGGGTAGTAATGAAGCACATTATTCTTTGGGTGAGAGAAAGACACGGGAGGTTGTCAAGTCAAGTGACAGAACAACATTAACTCTCCAAACGCAACGTCCATGACCTCAATCTGGGGAAGCTGACACCACGAGTTAGACACTTTCCATCTGTAACTAGTTTCAGCCAAGTTGTGTCATGACCAGGGGTCATATCACGTTTCAGCAGCAATGCCTGTCCCTGAGTGGTAGAAAGTCAGTGCAGCTGAGTGGCTGAATGGAAGACAGAGAGGCAATTAAAAAGCACGTCACTTGCTGTCCTTCCTACAAACAGAGCTCCAAAAAAAGTTTTTCCCAGAAAGTTTGTTCGTTCATTCGTTCATTCGTTCATTTGTTCATTTGTTCATTCTTTCTTTCTTTCTTTCTTTCTTTCTTTCTTTCTTTCTTTCTTTCTTTCTTTCTTTCTTTCTTTCTTTCTTTCTTTCTTTCTTTCTTTCTTAGGGCACTTTTACACGACCCCTAAGATCCACTGGTCCCTTAAATTCGGACCAGAGATCTTAGGGGCTTGTCGCTCTTCCTGTGTCCCCACCCTGGCTGCTGGCTGTGTGAGGGGAGGGAGAAAAAAAAGGAAGAAAAGATCGTGGTTCACCTCTGTTCTTCCTCCGTTCTTGCGCGGCAACATTCCTGTCTCTGTAAAGGAGCTCTTAAAGGGGCGGGAGCCAAAAAACAACCAACAGAAGCGAGGAGAGCCCCGCACTCACTATCCTTACACCGCATCAAGCAATTTTCACCAGGGAAGAGCAGGTACAAGAAAAGTGGGCTGGGTTGCGCTTAGGTGGGCAGGGTCGCACTTAATTTCCTCTAAACTCCAGAGCTGGTGGGTAGAGATGGGCACGACTTAGCGGAATTTTCGTTTCCGTTTCCGTTTCCGTTTTTCGTTTCCGTTACGTAACGAAACGAAAAATGAAAAACGGCTCAAAACTGGAACGAAAACGGAAACGAAACGACTAATTTCGAGCCAATTTTCGTTTTTTGTTACTGGAAAAGCACTTAATGGAGCTAAATGGGAAGAAACGAAATTTTTTTCGTTTTTGTTTGCGTTTGTCGTTTTCGTTACGAAACGAAACGAAAACAAAAAATTTTGAAAATTAGCTCACGAAAACGGAAACGAGCCGAAACAGACCCCTAGATGAAAATGAAAACGAAAATGAACAATTTTTCTGAGTCGTGCCCATCTCTACTGGTGGGAAACATTTTTAAGCTCCGGAGCTTGCAGCCATTTGCTGCGGAGTTTAGGGGTTGTGTATAAACACCCTTACTTACTTACCGTATATACTTGAGTATAAGTTGACCCGAGTATAAGCCGGGGGACCTAATTGAAACCCCAAAAACTGGGAAAATTTATTGACTCAAGTATAAGCCTAGGGTGGGAAATGCAGCAGGGCCTGGCAACTCCTCCTTTGTGAGCTGGGTGTGTGTGTGCTGTTTAAAATGACTTTTAGCCACCGAGGCAAGTGCTTCAGTTGGTGGCTAAAAGTCATTTTAAACATTGTTTTGAAATGACCTTTTAAAAAGTCATTTTAAACATGGGGGTCAGGAGAAGTGGCGCACAATGTTTAAAATGACTTTTAGCCACTGACCCAAACTTGCCTCAGTGGCTAAAAGTATTGACCCGCATATAAGCCGAGGACCCCTTTTTTCAGCCCAAAATTAGGGCTGAAAAACTAGGCTTATACTCGAGTATATAGAGTACTTACTTACAGAATATGGCTCCCCAAAGATAACATAAAATAAAATGAATCAACTCCCCAGGCTGTGTGGTAGTGCTTCCTAGCCACCAGCTGTAAGAAGACGGCAGTTTGATGAATCCTTTGCCTGTTCAACCACACCCCTCTCCACACCCCTGGCAGTCAACAGCTTCTCTGGGTTGATGGGGCTTACGGGCTGCACCTCCCCAGCACTCAAGCGCCACGGAGTGGTTCTCTTTTTAGAAGACGATGTGCCAACGCTGCCAGGCGCTTTAGAGGGAAAATGGCGAAGATGTCAAGAGACCGAAGGGTCTCTTTAGATCAGGGGTGCCCAAACTTTTTGTAAGGAGGGCCAGATTTGGTGGCTGAGAATGTGTCAGGGACCGGTTGCTTTCCAACCCTGCCACCCCACTGCAAGTCCCACCCACTTTCTTTAAAAAAACATGGGGCGAAGGAGGGGGGGAGGGGCGAGCCAGCCAGCCGCGGGCCACTCAGAATGGCCTGATGGGCTGGATTTGCCCCCCCCCCCAGGCCGGACTTTGGGCAGGCCTGCTTTAGATGCTCGCAGGGCAGGTGGTGGCAGCAAGGGCGTTATCCCATGACTGCTAAAAGTCGCTTCTAAATATAGAAAAAAAAAACCCTCTCCGAAAATCGTGCCCCCACGAACAGCTGGCTTTAAGGAAAAAAACTGGCCACGCCCTCTTAAGCACATTTTCCTGTTAACAGCTCCGGGGGTTGTAATTTTTTGAGTCGCACCACAGGCACTTTATTAAGGTGCTTTCCCACAGCCAGAAAATCTGGATCAAAGTAAAATGCGTATTTTCCTCCGGAACAGTCATGTGGCTGCAAATGCAATTCATGTGTCCCCATGGGCACAGTTTAAAGAACTGCATATTTTGGACACAAGCGGGAACCGCAACAAAGCGGAACGAAAAAGTTTTGATGCGTATTTTCCGAGTCCCCACAGACTCAAGTACCGGTTAAAAATCCGCATCAGAACTGAGAAAAGCTTTGTACTACCTCGAGACCTGGTAATAATAATACTTGTAAAACTCACTGGGTCACACTTAAGTGGCCATGGTTGCATTTTTTCCACCTTTAAAGTCCGCTGGCCGTGGGGACACAATTTTATTAACCACATCTCTGAGCAGTTTGAAGCGGTTTTTAGGGGTCGTGGGATAGCAGCCTTAGACAAATCACCTTAAAAATCACCGTCCGATTTTCAAATTTTCTGAAGAGCCCCCTTGGCCAACACCGCTGTGTCGTTTTTTTCTTGTGATGACCACTGGGGGTGGTGTTTTTTTAAATCGGTTCCTGCACCCCCCCCCCTTTTAAAGCAATTTGGTTGTACTTGCAGACATACTACGCCATCTTTTTTCAGTTTCCCCTGTTTCTGCCTTTTCCCTGTTGTAGTTTAAAGTGGTTCAGCCAAGTGCGAACGGGGAAGCTGATTGCTAAGCAACCACTGAAGTGCGGACTGCCGAACCGCTGTAGCGACCACAGGACCGCGGGAGGAGATAAGACGATGCCCTCCGTGATTCAGACATTTGGCTGTGGAAATAGATTTTGGGAGTTCAGTTCCCCACTGGATCTCCTTAACAATGACGGCTCTGTGATTCATATGGTGCCTTCTAGCAATGCACTTTTAAGATGGCCTGTATTTAACATGACATTTCTTAAGTATAAAGAAACCGGGACATTGTTTTAGAGATCCCTATACAAAATAGCCTAAGCTTGCGTCCTTTTTTAGGATTCTAGTCAGTCCTTAAGAAAGGCACAACCATCCTAGTCATGTTGGTTTTGATATGGACAACAGTATATAACCATTTCGATTAGTAGCCGGCAGACAGACAAACAGATGTTGGAGTACAATGGTACTTTGTGTAAAGGAATTAATTCATTCCAAATGAAATTCTGTTAAGCAAATATTCCTTTATATAAATTTCCCATAGGAATGCATTGCAAACAGAGTCATCCCTAATCGCAACCATTTTTATATTGCACAAATTTGCCCCATAGGTGATTCTGTTAAGAAAATTTCCCCTATCTCAGGAATTTTTTATGTTGTACAGATTTTATGTTATATAAACTGTTTGTTATACAAGGGTCTACTGTAATGTTGAAATTATCAGTTGGTTCCAAAAACCCCTAATGGCACTTTCTCTGAAACATCGCATCAGAAAGGGTGTACGGATGGCATTGCGATGGAACAGTGGGTTGTTTCTGGTTTTGGGGGGTCCATTCCGTTGTGTATGCCCTTGTTGGTAGTTACAACAGAACGCAGGAGGATGCGTTTATAGAGCATGTGCTGGGCAAGGAGTCTTTATTGGAAATAACTGCATTGATCGGGGAGGCAAAATTGGAAGAAATGTCGGAAAGCAAAGGAGGAAGACAGGCCAAAGCAGATAATTATGTATTTTTTAAAAAAATAAATCAGCCTTCCATGCTTTCCATTTTAATCACCCCTTTTTTCTTCCCCTCTTAAAACAATTGTGCTCTCTTTATGCCCTCCCATGAGGCTCTCTGCCTTCATCCATCTCCCCCCACATCCTCCTGCTGTCACCCCTCTCCATCCCACTCCCCTTTAAAAAAAAACTACACAAAAACTACATGAGATAATTTCAGCTTTTTTTCCCTTTAGCCTGGGATAAACAAGCCCATGGCTGTTCTGTTGTTCTCCAACCAATAAGCTGACAGCGTAATGAATGGCTTTGGATGGCAATTAGTGGATGGAGTTGCTAATAATGAAATTCATTTACATTTTAAGCACTGCAGAGATGGGGAGGAGAGGGGCCCAAGCTGTAAAGGCAGGCTGCATGTCATTAGCTGACACATACCCCCCCCCCTTTAAGATTACTAGCTGTGTGTGTGTGTGTGTGTGTGTTGGAGGGGGGTGGAAAGATAAGCTCCTGACCAATCAGCTTCACCGCAGTGGAAACTGTTTAACATGATTGCATCTCATTGTCCTCCTTTAGTTTAGGAGGCTGCAATAAGAAGAGTTTGTTAAGCAGGCGATTAGGTGCCAAAAACCGCTTTGGGTTTCAATAGCCAATCAACCCTGCGCCACAGAGACCGCCAACATGGTGGTAACCAACGTCTAGGCTGCAATGCGGGAAATGGAACATTGTCAGGATGGGCTGGGGCCATTTTGCTGCCTGGGCCCTTCCCTGTAATAGTCAGGGCGGCATGCAAGGGATGCACACCGTTCGTAAGCTCATCCGGAGCTCCCCTAGTTTGTTTTACTTGTTTTACCTTTACTTGTTTGTTTGTGCTGCAAGGGCATGAGTAAAGTGGATAGAGGGAAGCTCTTCTCCCTCTCACAAAATACCAGAACTAGGGGACATCCACTCCAATTGAGGGCTGGGAGAGTGAGAACAGACAAAAGAAAATATTTTTTTCACCCAGCGCGTTGTAAGTCTATGGAACTCCCTGCCACAGGAGGTGGTGATGGCATCTGGCCTGGATGCCTTCAAAAGGGGATTGGACAGATTCCTGGAGGAAAAGTCCATCACAGGTTACAAATCATGATGGAGATGTGTCATCTCCAGGCTTAAAACATGTAGCAATAAACTGTCCTGAGGGAATCCAGTTCTCTCTCCGTTTCCGAGAGGATTAAAGGACGGAGTGGGCAACGCCACAGCCCCTGTGCATCAGAATGCCCAGGGATTTGACCCGTTAGGACCTGACTCCACGGCGCCACTGAGTGGTCGAATCCTGAAGTGCTAATAACAGTTTTAGAAACCAGATCTGACAAGCATCAAATCTCCTTGCGGTTGGGGGAGCCAGCCAGCCCATGCATTTCACTGTGCCTGCCTCTGCTCATCATCTCAGCGTGAGCCATCATCCTTCCCAGCGCCCAGGAAGCTGAAGTAATGCAGAGCATCATAGTAAAGCAACACACCCCGGTGCCACTTTTCGATTCCTTAGCGGGAGCCTCGACATCTACCCTTGCCATAAGCTGATGTGCTATCTACACATGCACGCACCTGCGCATGCACGTACACACCCGTGGTGTGTCCTGTTTCTGAGGCTTTTGTTCTGCATGGGTACATTTTCTCAATGGCTGTCAGCTCACCATCCACTTTCGCGGCGGGGAGTGGGGTGGGCTCATTCTTTTCGACCAAATGAAGCTCTTTTTTAAAAAAGAAAAGAAAAGACGCTCCCGGTCATGCATGGTTGGCCTCCAAAAGAAGTTGAGCCAGGCACGGACTGTGGACGATGGGAACTACAGTACACAAATGCATAAAAACAGAAGTCACAAAAGAACTCCTGGAATCGTTGTGGGATTTCTATCCACCTTAAAGCTGACGCCCTCAAACTAGAGGTAGGCGACCGGCTTCAGGAGAACGGAATCTACTTTCTTGCTGATGCGTCCGCCAGGAACCCCCAGAGCAATTAAACCAATTTTGGATTGTCTCATCATGTAGTTTTCACAGCAAGAACCACACATTATTGCTTCCTGCTGCTCCGTTTTAAGAAACATTATTTATTTATTTATTTATTTATTTATTTATTTATTTATTTATTTATTTATTTATTTATTTATACAATTTATATGCCGCCCACTACCCAAAGGTCTCTGGGCGGCTTACAATAGAAATGAACAATTAAAACAAAGCATTCAAATGTCAGTTAAAACGATAATAACATTTAAACACAAAACAACACTAAAATTGCCCTCAAGACCCACAATCTATATGATGTCAGTTAAAAAAACCTCTGGAACAGGAATGTTTTTTACCTGGCACTGGAATATTATCAATGTTGGTGCCAGGCAGGTCTCACTTGGGCGGGCATTCCATAGTCTGGGGGCAGCTGCCGAAAAGGCCCTGTTCCTACAAGCCATCCCTCTCACCTCCTTGAGGGATGGCTCTTTCAGGAGGGCTCCCTGACTAGATCTTAATTGCCAGGTAGGTTCATATGGAAGGAGGTGGTCCTTCAGGTATCTAGGTCCTAAGTCGTTTAGGACTTTATATATCAAAACAAACACTTTGAATTGGGTTCGGGCAGCAACTGGTTCCAGTGTCACTGCCATTGAAAGATATGCTGGGACCACCACCCAGGGCACCATCCAGGAATTTTTGGGGCCCCCACTACCACTGAAATTCCAATTATCTTCTGCTGGGGCGACCATTCATTCCCGTTGAGGATGGAGCTCTCGTTGTATGGTGCCTCAGCTTGGACCCATTCTGCCTTTGGGAAACTCCTGCGAGGAACAGAGACTCAGTGTGGAGTAACATGTCCTCTAAATTTTAGCCCTACTTGGCAGGGTTCTGCACCTCGTGGGCAAACAGGAGACTCCCTCCCTTCCCCGTGCAGGTTGTGTTACAACCGGAGCCAAAACCTGAGAACAACGGCTGTTAGTGTCGGGGCTAGAGATGGGCACGAAACGAGCAATTTTTCATTTTCGTTTCCATTTTTTCGTTTCGTTACGTAACGAAACGAAAAACGAATTTTGTCTCCAAAACAAAACGAAACGAAACGAAACACCAGAAATTTGTTGTGCATTTTGTTTTCGTTGCAGCAAATACATTGAACTGTAATGAATGCTAACGAAATGAGCAATTTTTCATTTTCGTTTTCGTTTTTTCGTTTTGTTACGTAACGAAAAGAAAATGAATTTTTTTGCAAAAATTCACGAAAAACGAAAACGAACCAAAGCGGACCCCCCCCAAAACGACAAATGACAAACGAAACACCATTTTTTTTTGAGTCATGCCCATCTCTAGTCGGGGCAGATGACCCCTTCATGGAGGGAGTTGGAGATGTAGGCAGGCGCAGAAGTGCGAACCCTGGCACAGAGTCTCGCCTCTTGATTGCATCGTTCTCAGTTTCTCAGACATCTCCAACCTCATCATCGTGTTACAGTGCACATCCAGCAGATGCAATTAGCATCATGGCCTTTGGGAGGGCATCAATTCATAGGGTCACTGTACATCAGGAGCAACTGGACTGCCCACCGTAACAACATGACAACAGTAAGGCAGAGGACGAATCCAATGCAAAAGAGTGTCTCAAAACACAGACCTGATTTAAAGCTATGGTTTTTCCAGTAGTGATGTATGGAAGTGAGAGCTGGACTGTGAAGAAGGCTGATCGCTGCAGAATCAATGCTTTTGGGCTGTGGTGCTGGAGGACAGTCTTGAGAGTCCCCTGGACTGCAAGGAGATCTAACGTATCCATCCTGAAAGAAATCAACCCCGAATGCTCACTGGAAGGACAGATTTTGAAGCTGAGGCTCCTGTACTTTGGCCACCTCATGAGGAGAGAGGACTCCTTGGAAAAGTCCCTGATGTTGGGAAAGACTGAAGGCAAAAGGAAAAGGGGATGGCAGAGAATGAGATGGTTGGACAGTGTCATCGATGCAACCAATATGGATTTGACCAAACTCTGGGAGGCAGTGGAAGACAGAAGGGCCTGGAAAGCTCTGGTCCATGGGGTCATGAAGAGTCAGACATGACTGACGGACAAAAACAACATATTATTGGTGGAGGCCCTATGACCCTCCAGGGGCATGGAGAAGCCTGGCACATCGGAAGTGGGGGGAACGGGCTGGAAATAAGTCATCACACGCCACCTTAAAAGTTCCTTATGCCACTTCGAGAACGCTGATCCTGCCTATGTTGCTGTTATTTTATGTTTATAGGCATGGGGGGTGGGGGTGGGGAGGCTGAGAACAGCTGCTCTAGAATGACCTCCATGTGCCAGTCCAAATCTACACCAGAGACACTACAGATCAGGCAGTACAATGGCTTAATTGCTACTATAGATGGCAGAACGCTTTAACGCTCCATGCCCCAGGCAGCAAATGCAAGCTCTATTCAAGGGCTGCAAACCTGAGTGCCATATCATGAAAACACGTTCAGCTTCTGCAGCTGCTCTTTAAGATTTCAAATCTGGGTGCTGCTCCATGCAACATCTTCTGCAGCCACAAACCCAGGTTCATTCCCGACATGCTGGGCAACAAGCCAGTGCTCCCTTCAGGGTAAGAGCATAAGCACATAAGAAGAGCCATGCTGGATCAGGCCAAAGGCCCATCTAGTCCAGCTTCCTGTATCTCACAGTGGCCCCACCAGATGTGTTTGGGAGCGCACGAGACTAGATCTCTGTCTCCTGATACCACTCCCCTGCATCTGGCCCTTAAAGTACCCCGGTTTTAAGCCTGGAGATGACACATCTCCGTTATGGTTTGTGACCTGTGATGGACTTTTCCTCCAGGAATCTGTCCAATCCCCTTTTGAAGGCATCCAGGCCAGATGCCACCACCACATCCTGTGGCAGGGAGTTCCACAGACTAACGACATGCTGAGTAAAGAAGTGTTTCCTTTTGTCTGTTCTCACTCTCCCAACCCTCAATTTGAGTGGATGTCCCCTAGTTCTGGTATTTTGTGGGAGGGAGAAAAGCGTCCCTCTATTCACTTTACTCATGCCCTGCATTATTTTGTTTTGGAGTACATTATTTTGTTCTGGGGAGGTGTTACCTGGAGTAACACCTCCCCAGGTTGCAAACTGAGCTGGCGTTCCGCCGCCCGAGCTGTGGATGATGGGAAGTACAGTACAACCCAGCTGCAGGAGAGTGTCTCAGGGAAAAAGCGAGCCCTTGCAGGGCATTTCTCGCTAACCTCTCCGGGAACAATCCCTGCCTCAGAAAACCTCAGAAAAAAGACAGATGGGAGGAATCTAATTATCTCACAGGAACACAAACAAATTTCCATACTAATTCCAAGCAAAAAGCCAAAGCTTTTAACTCCCCCCTTTCTCTCCCCTGCCCAGCTGAAAGCATCAGCCTACTGAACCATATTATCACATACATAAACGAGCGATGGGAATTAAACTTTCCAGCACCATACTTCTTGGAACCCAGTCCCTGTGCTGGGGAGGCCTTTGGGGGAGGGGGGTGAGTGTATGGTTCTCCCAGCCAGCACATAGCAAGCATTCAATGGGGAAACTGTGCAGCCATTTCATTATTTCACATGCCTCTGGCATCTTTGCAATCCTTGGAACTGAAGCTGCCATATTGATGCCCTCTAGGAGAACATCCCCTCTGTTATGTCACAGATGAAAGATCTGTAACACGCCAGCTTGTCAGCCAAAGATCCTTATTCCGCACCACAGCCTTACACACTGTGGGCAGATGGACTCCGCTGGGCCTTCTCTCTCTCTCTCCCTCTCTCTCTCTCTCCCTTCCACCCTTCCACCCTTCCTTCCTATCTATCTATCTATCTATCTATCTATCTATCTATCTATCTATCTA
>JAHTLZ010000252.1:5785265-5812290 GCA_023846285.1 Phrynocephalus versicolor
CATTAGCTTGATACAAATGAGTTGCTTCAAATTATATGAAAACTTCAGTTATTAAATTTTTAAAAAACCAAGACAATCTGCAGACTTTTGAAAATTTCCTGGTTTCTTTTGTGCATTGCGTAGACGGGCAATTTCCTGAATAAAAGGAATTTTTAATGCTCAGGGTCTAGTCATTCTGCTGAGTTGAATTAAAATAGAATTGAAGTGTTAAATTAAAGAATTTGTTTGAAGCCACAGATGTGGAAGTTCCAACAGCTGTCACTCATGCATAGTATCATTTGTTTTTTAAAAAAGCAACCAAGGCAAACTATATTAACAGTAATAATCCAACTTGTTACATTGAGTGAAATGCTAATTGCTGCATAGTACAACATAGACAGGAAGTTTGTCTTACAACTACTTTTCATTAGATTGTTTCTGTTTTGAATCTCTGCCTGTATTTTCTTGATAAAACCTTATTTTTGGAACTTATTACATCTGGATTAGCACACATTTCAGTTCCTCTCATTCTTTAAAAAGCACTGAAAGACAGGTCTAGTTTCTTATGCTCCTTTCATTTCAATGGAATTTCAGTTCAGTGTGTTTTCAATTTCCTTTTCTTCATGCACATGTTACTTTAATTTATTCGCAGTGCTGTTGCCTATTGTTGGGTTGTGAGACTCCTCACAGAAGGAGCTGTCCATTGTTCTTAAACTTGGGCAGAAATAACACCATCATGACTGGTGGACAACTGTGTGAGACAGAATGCTGGACTGGATGGGCTGTGGCCTGTTCCAGCAAGGCTGTTCTTATGACTTGGTTTTTTCTATTTAAAAGCATGGAGGAATACCCATCATGTATGCATTAAAGTTAAGCAGTGTAAGTAAGTGACTAAGCATATGTTTGCTTTACTAGACAACTTGCACGCCTAGGTTTTACATGACTCACCTTGCAGAAAACATTAAAAATATTTCGCTACAACTATTGACATCAGTATTGCGGCAAAAGTTTTTTCCACCCATTACCAGCTGACCTGTATTAGCCAATTCACTGTCCCTTCTTCTGCGCAAAAAATGGATTTTTCATGCAGCAGTAATAGTAACTGTTTTCTCAGCTGGATGAACAAAACAGATTGTTGCCTGTAGCATTACTTTCGTTCTGTTATGTTGAAAGAAGGTGGGGTTATCCGTCAATCGATTTATCAATGTATTAATTGATTAGATATTTATACCACTCCCGCTAATGCCAAAGGCACTGCTCTGTGCAGTCTTACAAATATAAAAACATAGACTAAATAACAAAGAGCATTAAAAGCCACTAGAATTGCAATAAAAGATGGTGCAAGCAATTAAGGCTTTGTTGTTACGCTGTCCAAGAAATGTGGTATTGCACTGAAGTAATTGGGGTCGGAAGGCAGCTGTACTTAGCCACTGGAATATGCAGGGACAGTTTCGGCTGCCCTTTGATAAGCAGAAAACTGTGCTGCTGGGCAATGGCATTCAGTGTGTAAACATAATTTAAACCTGTTCCCATAGCACTGAAGTTCTGTTCGTGAACACTTTAACAACTTCTTCTTCTCCCACCTTTTCTCTTTGTGTCTTCCAGCAGCAATATCACCTGTACGTGGCTATTCTCATCAAGAGACAGATGAGGAGTTTGATGCTCGCTGGGTAACATACTTCAACAGACCAGAGATTGATGATTGGGAGCTGAGGAAAGGTAAGGATGGGAAAGGAGTATCGAAGGGCTTAAGGATCCTATTGAAAGCACAGTAACCTATTTTACTGAGTGACTATTCTTAGGAGAAGGTCAGTTGCAATAGACAGCTTAATAAATAACTTTATAGAAAACTTCATTTTTTGTTTTCCCACATGGACAGGGAAGCATAATAGATACAAAGACAAAAAAGTGACAGGGTTTGTGAGCCTTAGAGATTAACATTGATTTATTTAGCCTTTTCATGAATTACAGTCATTTTCTCAAGCACATTACACTTAACGGTTGGGCCATAAGTTTATGTGCACAGAATATACCGTAATTATCCGTGAAGGAATTGTGTGAACCTGAGGAAGTAGGATTTCTTCACAAAAGCTTGTAATTTGTGTGATTTTATAGTGGTCCAATAACAGATATCACCTGCCTTTGCATTTGTGTAATCTTGGAGGCCATGTGGCCTTATACTTATTCCTTTGTGGGAAAGTTGACAACTACATTGAAAATTGGCTTTCAAACTGATGATGGTTTTATTAACACAAGTAATAACCAGTTGAAATGCTGATTGTTGAGAAAAGAATTTGCCAACAGATGTTACTCAAGCAGCATTCTGAGATTTGAGTTTTGTCAGAGATTGGATTTATCTATACTCTAGGACTCTTCAAAAGTTTTGATTTTGAATTGAAAACATTGTAATTCCTGAAGCTGTTTTGTGCAAGTTGGGCTGAAGTAAAGGGAAGAGAATCTGCATTTTGATTGTATAGTGGTACTGTCCAATACCATGAAGTCTGCAGAGACAGAAGCCACATCTCTTGAGTTGCACGTGGGTAAAAAACAGTGTTCAAAAGTTGTTCATGTTTCTTATCACAGGTGCAAGTATGATCTTCCAATTTGACCTGGTTCCAGAACCAAAAATCATTGAGGCTGCTTTCCGGGCATGCAGACGACTAAATGACTTTGCTACTACTGTCCGTCTCTTAGAAGCTATCAAGGTCAGTGAAATGTCACTGAATGCCTGATATAGTGTTGGGTCCCGTTGCTTCCGCTCAGTAAAGAGTCTTAGCCCTTTGGGGAAAGGCCTGTTAGATCACCTTTGATGTACTGATCTCAGCCTGGAACACTTTGCATCTAGAATGTTTCTGCTACCCGTAGACTTTGATCATGCTACCCAGTAGCTCCTGTTCCTCTTCCTCTGCTTCAGTGAGTGCTCCCCTGTAGATGTGGAGCCCAAATCAAGCACTGCTGAATTGACTGGGATTCGGTCTGAATCATTCGTGGAAGGCATATATTTTGCATATTTAAAATATTTTTGAAAGAGTGTGCTTCAGAGGAAATGACTTATAAAACTTATAAAACCCTCCATGGCTTGGGGCCTGAATATATGACAGATCATCTGTTCCTTAGGTTCATAAATGCCCGTCCAACTACATCTTCTTCAGCATGGTCACTTAAGTGGCCAGCCCTAGGGAAACCCAAAAAAACTGTTACGAGAAAGTAGGCTTTCTCAGTGGCCACCCCTGCTCTTTAGAATAAATCACCAGTTGACATCCGTTTAGCTCCATCTGTGGCACTTTTTAAGAGTTCTTTGAAGACCCGTGAGGCTTTTGGCAGTGTTGCATGTTACTCGCCACCTGCCTGACTCCCTATTATGATTTTGCTCTCTGTGTTTATTATGTTTGCTTAATATATGTAAAATGGTATTTTTATTTTGTTTTAACTTTCCTTGTACACTGCCTGGGCTTGTTCTCTGAAATAAACTCAGTAGTAAATAGATCCAAAAACAAACACATACAATCCTATATTAGTCATTTTACTTGAAGGTGTGAACCTCGACTGGTTTTGCGTCTGTCCCTTTTGTAGGTTGCGTTCATGTTATGTTCTTTTCCAATTAGGATAAAGCTGGGCCTCACAAGGACATATACCCCTATGTCCTCCAGGAGCTTAGACCAGTAATTAATGAATTGGGAATCTCAACTCCAGAGGAACTTGGGCTGGACAAAGTGTAAACTCGATAGGTAAGGAAATGGTTTTGTTTTGTTTTGAATCCTCTATATGGCCAATGCTCACCTAACACTGCATGTTAGTTATTAGTAAGAGTTGGAAGGAATTCTTGAAAATATATTCAAATACGGTTTTTTTGTAGATACATGGTTTGGCAAGCGGCTGCAGGTAAGGTTGCTTGAAAAATGGGACCAAATAATTTAAATTTTGTCTTATGTAGAGCATCTAGGTTTCAGTGGGGGAAAAGACCTGTTAGATTTCTCCAAGACGAGAATAAGGCTGTGGCTGAAATCTTGTTGCTTAACATGATAAAATCACAACTAGAGTAGGCCGATGAAACTACTAATGGAAGAGCAAACTCACCCCATCTCCACTGATTCATTGGCCTTACTCTCCCTATGAGTTACTATGTTGGGCATTGGATGTGTTTCAGGTATTATGAAGTCAGGTTTGATTTTTTTTTGCATTTGTTTCTAATGTAGTTGTCTGATTTTGCTATCTGTTTAATTGTCACCATCTAAGTGTTCCCTGAACCCTTTCTACTTGCAGCCAGATAGGTTCTTTTGGGTGTCATTTGAAGGATTTGAGTTCTTCTAATGCAGTGGTGGTCTACATGAGGCTTGTGGCATTATGTAGCCACTGGGACCCTAAATGTAGCCCCACAAATGTCCTTGGACTTTATAGAGAAAATGAGGGGGTGCAGATTCACAGGTTTAGGGGTATCTTCTATAGATTTGGAAGAGCACAGGGTCTTGTTCCGATCTGTTTTTTTAGAAGAAAAATTCTCTACACCTCAAACTGAGTGTCTTAGTTTGAGGTGTAGAGAAAACTCCAGGTGTTACAGGGATGGCATAGACAAACACCAGGTATGTAAAGGTCTCTCAAAGACACCTGTGGAAGTAGCCCTTTCAGACTATAGATTAGAGTGTCTTTCACAACTGTTCTATCTTTTTTCTTTTAAAGAGAGTTTGTGGTGGCTGGGAGAGTCCAAGGGAACCATGAAAGAGAAGGCAGATGTACTTGAACTAATGCCCAATATCTCTTCTCTTCCAGGTGAGCTTGGATGGGTTTATTGTTAATGCTACCTGACCATGCAACACTTGCCTGGATACAGACCATTACTATGTTACTTATAGTTTCAGCCTTTTATTGAGTCCTGAATATGTATTGTGAAACTGGACCTAATAAAGGGGAACTGGTTTGAACTGAACTTAGTCCAGTGTCCTCTGATTGTATAGTGGGAATAAAGTATTACTTCCTAAACTCAAAAATTATTTCTCTTCATTACATTTATAATCCTCCCATCCAGTGACGACTATGGGCAGGTAACAATTAAAATGCCACAAAATATCAAGGTGAATGGTCATGGGAGTGCCAAAGTGTTTTTTGGCTCATCTAATCCTCCTTGTGCTCCAGACATAACTTGATTTGTAAATTTTATTCTTCTGGAGTGTTTCTGAGTATTCTGCTTCAGTCCGGTCTTCCTACGAACTGGCCTGAATGAAGCCAATTAAATTAGTAATTAGGGCATTTACTGAAGCTGATGCACAACTCACTTTGGAACAATATTATCAATCTAGGTCAGTGTTGGCGAATCTATGGCACAGGTGCCAAAGGTGACCCTCGGAGCCCTTTCTGTGGGCACCCAATATCGCCCCTTCACA
Source organism: Phrynocephalus versicolor (assembly GCA_023846285.1). Classification (NCBI taxonomy): domain Eukaryota; kingdom Metazoa; phylum Chordata; class Lepidosauria; order Squamata; family Agamidae; genus Phrynocephalus; species Phrynocephalus versicolor. The sequence continues at coordinate 5,790,623 of JAHTLZ010000252.1, forward strand.
ACCACCTGTATTCAGGTTAAATTGCTGTATTGGCAGTTTGCAAAAAAATTAGTGGGTTTTGAATTGCAGTTTGGGCACTCGGTTAAATCTAAAAGGTTCGCCATCACTGATCTAGGTGAATACTTGAAAGTTGGAATTATTGAGTAAGATATCCATTAATCAAATAGCAAGACTTCCTAGTTTGTTCCTATAGCTGGCAGAATGGCTCCGTGCAAGAGAAGGAAAAGCAAGATGAAACTGCAAGGACATACAGGTATACTCAGTCCATATACAGACGTCCTGTTTTCCTACACTTTTTTGAGAGCATGACTGATACTGTAACTTTTGAGAGTTGCATGCAACACCCTGATTCTTTGTCTGGAATGAGCAACAAGTAAATTTAAAACAATAAAATTAAAATAACATTTTACATATAGAGTACAGTACAGTATGAAGGAAACATAATAAAGACCTAGAACAAACAAATTATTATAGGGAATTAGGAGGTGGCGAGCGATGCCAAAAGGCTCATGGTAGAGCTAGGTCTTCAAAATATTCTTAAACATTGTCACAGATGGAGCCAAACGGATGTCAACTGGCAAATGAGGTGAAAGAGAAGCTTTTTGAGGTGGTAAAAGAAGGTGAATACACAGGGGAGTGAATAACATTCAAGCTCATACCTTGGGAGGTGAAAGAAAGCAGGGAAGCCAGAAAGCCTGGGAGGCACCATGTTGGGGTGAGACGGAGGAGAGAGAAAGGCATCAAACAGCACATCTTCACAAGAGGCTTAATCAAGAAAACAAGAGATGCCTCACTTCCTGTGGGACCAGTCATTGGAAGAGACTCTCCCCACCACCCATGTGTAAAACCCTGGGCAAGAAGCTTTGGGATTAGAATACCATATAGGAATGCCACTGCTGGCCATAAACCACTGTTTGAATTGCTAGGACATTACAGTGTATGGGTGCAGCTCACTGTCAACACTCCCAAGCTTAAATGGACCAAAGGTCTGACTTCAGAACAAGGCAGCTTCCTCATTTCTTGAAGGGAAAAAACTTGCTTATCAGGAAATCCTCAACTGTGTACAACTTTACCAAAGATACCCATATAATTCTCATATTGGCAGAACTAGGAGAGTAATTCTTTTCGCCTTGACCATTTGGCCCTTCTGCCTGAGGCTGCTGGGCGTTCCAGCCCAAAAGGTTGAGAGGCTGAAGCCCCTAACCCTCTTTTCCAGTTTTCTAGAGGTTGTGTGATTAAGGGATTCAGACCAGACTAAATGCATTAAAAACAAAAGTGCATGGCTGTAGCATTTCTCAAAACATCTGGGATTTTTCCCCCACTGTGGAACCGTGCCATGATGTGATGCAGCAACAGGCGCCTTTGGCTCTCTTTAAAGAGAAAAGCGGGATTTTAAAAAATTAAGTATTAAAATAAACAGTCATTGTTACACAGTATGAAATGCGAGAGCTGTGATGTAAACTAAATCCTTATTGGAGCTGTGCATTTCAACCCTCTGTGACAAGGTCACTGTGAGCTACAATTCCCACACGCCTGCGCCCTTGGGCTCTGCTTGTCTGAGGCACATGGGAGTTGTAGTCCAGCACCGGGAGTGGGGCAGCTCTGAGTGATTGACAGGACGGGGGAGGGTGGGCGCTCTGCTTCCAGACTCGCCGGTCTAGGGAGCACCATCGAGTGCGAAGCCCTCCAGAGCGCCTAGAACGACCTTCCTCTCCGACCTCCCCAGGAGGCTGAAGAGGGAGGAGGATGAGCAGCCTCTCATTGGCTCGTTCGGCTCTCCGTAACGACCAATCGGGTGGAGCGGTTAGGGCACCAGAAGCGAGGAGGCGCTCCAGCCGCTGGCCAATCCGGGAAGTCGTCAGGGTCCAAAATTTTTTTGGACGTATGGAGCCCCGGAGCGGCGCTCGGTGATTGGCGGGCAGGGGCCGTGACGTCAGGGAGGCGGCGTGGCTGCCAAGCCATTCCCTGGAGGAAGTGGCGATGGCGACGGGCGATGGAGGCGAGGAGGACCCGTCGAGGTGGAGGGACGCCGGGGCACCGCCTGGGCCGAGCGGAGACCCGGTGAGGAGGCTGGGCTGGGGCTGGGGCTGGGGCTGGGCAGCCTTCCTTGGCCTGCTAGGCTTTCCCTCCTCCACAGCCTGGGAAAGTTGCTTTGGGTGGAGGTGGTGGTGGATTTGGACTACAACGCCCATCCTCCTCCAGTCAGGACAGCCACCCGTCTGGTATCCTGGGCTGGGCAGCCTTCCTTGGCCTCTCTCGTTCGAGGCCTGCTAGACTTTCCCTCCTCCACAGCCTGGGAAAGTTGCTTTGGGGTGGGAGTGGGGGTGGATTTGGACTACAACGCCCATCTTCCTCCAGTCAGGATGGCCACCTGTCTGGTATCCTGGGCTGGGCAGCCTTCCTTGCCCTCTCTCATTCGAAGCCTGCTAGACTTCCTCTACTCCACAGCCTCTGACAGTTGTTTTAGGGTGGTGGTGGTGGTTTTGGACTACAATGCCCATCCTCCTCTAGTCAGGACGGCCATCCCTCGGGTATCCTCTTCACCCCTGTTGCCTGTTGGGAAACGGTCAGAGGCAGTGGCTCTCCCCAGCCTCTGCTCCCAATCCACCCAGAACTGGGTTTAGGATGCCGCCATGCCTTGCTGTCAGGGTTAGGATCTGGGTTAGGATTAACCCTGGGTTAAAGTTAGGGACTGTGGGTCAGCCACGACCGCCGTAGTCCAGAAATGGCCTGTGAATATAATAAATCAGCTCGAGCCAGCGGCCTTATAAAGGATTTTAGTGCTTGTAGTCTAAAACATCTGGGAGGGGCATATGAAAGGTGGGAGTAATAAACCTGGCAAAGGTCTGGCAGAATAAAAGTCAAACAGGCACTCCCTTTTTCTAAAGACATGGTTGATGAAGATAAAGCAGGGCAGTAGAACCAAGGACCTTGGGAGGTACTGTAGTGAGTGCCCCAACAGAGGAGACCTTCAAAAGAAAATGGGACAACCATCCATCAGACCTGCATGGGTTTGGATTCCTGTCATGAGCGGGGGTTCGGAATCGATCATTGGAACCGCCAGTGTTCAGAGTCGATCATGGAATCGCCATTGTTCTATGATTCCATGATTCTATGAGCCGGGCAGTGTTACAGTGCAGTTAAACGTATGTGCTGCTCCTGATTTCATACTTAACAGGGACCGCGGGAGAAGAAGAGGCCAATCAGGGAGTCTTCACTGGAGAAAAGGGGGCCGTACATCATGAGCAAAGCTCCTACTATTCAGGACAAGCTGCGTAAGTAGAGAGCACAGAACCAGCATAGTATCCTCTACCTCGGCGTGGGGCTGAAAGCCTTCAAAACATTGAAAAGGGTTATGGGTTTAGCTTAAGTAGGTTTATGAATGAGCAGTGGTCATCTGTGTATATCTGCCTGTATCTATACCAACTGAATGATAGGAGGCAAGAATAAAAGAGGATTGTAAAGATTTAGAAATTCAGCTCCCTGCTTCCTTCTGATCTCACTCTCTCTTCAATTCCACTTCTCTGCCCTGTATACTGTATATGTAACTGAAATTTTGAACTGCTTTTTGTGTATCAGATGAAGCGAACTGTGTTTGTGAAAGTGTGTACAGTGGTACCTTGTATAAAGGAATTAATTCATTCCAAATGAAATTATGTTAAGCAAATTTTCCTTTATACAAATCTCCCATAGGAATTCATTGAAAACAGTGTAAATCCCTAATCGTGACCATTTTTATGTTGTACGGATTCGCCCTATAGGCCAGTGTTGGCGAACCTATGGCACGGGTGCCAAAGGTGGCCCTCGGAGCCCTTTCTGTGGGCACCCGACATCGCCCCTTCACAGCCACCTGGATTCAGGTTAAATTGCTCTATTGACACTTTGCAAACAATTAGTAGGTTTTGAATCACGGTTTGAGTGGCACTCAGTCTCCAAAAGGTTTGCCATCACTGCTATAGGTGATTCTGTTAAGCAAATTTCCCCTATCTCCGGAATTTTTTATGTTGTACAGATTTTATGTTATACAAACTGTTTGTTATACGAGGGTCCAGTGTAAATGTGTCAGTTCCTCAGGTCCTTTGGTTGCAATAGAGAATAGACTGACATGTCTGTCACTGTGGAAACCTCCCCAGAAAACATCTGGAAGTTGAGTCATGGCAACTGGGCTTATTTTCTTGAGAGATTGAAACGTTTCACGGCTCATCCAAACAGCTTCATCTGTCTGAGGAAAGCTAACGAAGCTGTTTGGATGAGCAGCAAAACGTTTCAGTCTCTCAAGAAAAGAAGTCCAGTTGCCATGACTCAACTCCCAGATAAACTCACCTGGCTGACTGAGAATCTTCACAGACATCTCCCCAATAAACAGAGATTCAGGAAAATGTTGATTTTTATTTTCTACTACGTTTGCCCCCCTTTGTACAGTTTTTTAAAACCTGTTGTGATGAAAATTCAGCTGGGTCTTTCCATTTAGACATGTGATCCTCTTAAAGTACGGAACACATTTCCCCTGAAGCAAAGGGAAGTGTACTGAATTGTTTTTTGTTTTCTTTACCACTGCAATCTTCTCATTCTCTGCCATGACCTCCTCGAAGAGGAGAAAATTCTAGATGTACTGGTAACTAGGAAGGTAGCTGACTGATTGCTATAAAGCTGTTGGAACTCAGCTGTTAACGAAGATAGCAGCAGAACACAAATACTAATAGTCCATTATTTATATAAGGTGATCTGCATACTCTTTACAAAAAATGAACAGACCGGTTTTTGCCGCATGGGGATTGCAAGTGATGAGTAGACCAGAGGAGAAACAGCAACCAAAACAAAAGAACACAGCTCGGGAAAAGAAAGTGAGCTCTGTCTATGTAGACCAGTGGTTCTCAAGCTGTGGGTCCCCAGATGTTGTTGGACTGCAACTCCCAGAAGCCTCCACCACTCGCTGTACTGGAAGGGGTTTCTGGGAGTTGTATTCCTGGAACATCTGGGGACCCACAGGTTGAAAACCACTGAGTAGACTTAGGCATAGGCAAGCAGCTTATAGAACCTGTGGCCCTCCAGATGTTGAGGACACCTGGTTGGGACTGATGGAAGCATATGTTATCACTGATAGTCTTGGTTGCAGTGGCAGGTGGAAGGGAAGGGAAGTACTGGAAGGGTGACTGGGAATTTATTTATTTGTTTATATTTGAGCATTTTCACCCCACCTTTCTCTTTGGAAAAGGATCCAAGGCAGGTTACAGTAATGAGGGAAAATATACAGTTCAGTACATTTAAGACATATTCAGTTTGAGAACAGGGAAGTGAGGGGTATCTTACAGCGTTAAAAGGCAACATTAAAACTAACAGTTGATTACATAGTGTCAATGCAATCACACAAGAAGAGGTATAAATACAAAGTTATAAGTGTTTATAAACACAAAGTCTGTGTAGCCATGTATGCTACCTTCACATAAAGACACAGTAGGCAGTCCCTAATTCAGGAAAAGCTTGCCTGAAGAGACAGTTTTTTTCCTGTTTCCAGAAAGACATCAGAGATGGGGCAGTCCTGGCCTCCAGTGGGAGGGAGTTCCAGAGTCTGAGTGCAGCAACAGAGAAGGTCTTTTCATGTGTTCCCATAAGACGGACCTGTGAGGGTGGCGGGATGGAGAGAAAGGCCTCTCCCGATGACGTTAACACCTGAGCTGGTTCATACTGGTTCATTCAATCTCTGAGGTCGAATCTGGGACCCAGATCGTATAGTGCTTTGTAGGTCAAGGTCAGCACTTTGAATTATGCCCAATAGGTGATTGGCAGACAGTGGAGCTGCCTTAGTAAGGGTGTAATGTAATCTCTGTAACCCGCCCTAGTCAGCAATCTGGCTGCTGCATTTTGGACCTGTCAAAGTTTCCCGAGACTTTCTGTTGGCAGCCCCACATGGAGCGCATTGCAGTAGCCCAGCAGACGTCACTAGGGCATGTACCCTTTGACCCCAGGCCACGAGCTGTCTGATGGCACTAGGAAGGAGGTGCTCCTTCTCTTGTGTCAGGGGGAGAGTGCAGATCTTGTCATCCATAAACCAGGGACTGAACTAGTTCTTTTTTTTGGGGGGGGGATTAGAAAAGGACATGGCGGGGTTGGGCTTCTTTTGTTTTTGGCCCTTTTCGTTTCCTCCATGGAGCTCAACTGCATGGCTGCCTCGTTGCACGTTACCCTCAAAACAACCGGTTGCATTAGTTAGGTCAGGCTGAAAGGGAGTGGTGGCCTCAAGATCATTCACCAAGTCTCAGTCCCGAACGGAGACTTAAACCTCTGAGTTCCCAGACTCAGCCCGACACGAGAATGACTTGCCGGCTCCTTCCTTCTTATGCTGACGAGAAGACCCAGAGCCAGCTGTTGCATGTCCTCTTTCTAAAGTCATTTTGCGTATGTGCGAGAGCAGATCTGGGGTCCTTTCCCAAGGAGAAAGGCGGGGCAAAAATACTCATTCATTCATTCATTCATTCATTCATTCATTCATTCATTCATATACCGCCAGGTTTTCCCAGATGGTAACTCAGGGCGGTTAACAAGAAATCGCCTACAACAAAATACAGAGAAAAATAATAATCAGTTCCACAATATGACATAAAGAACAAAAACAGACCCAAAGAACCAAATTGAAAAGCTAAAAATACAGAACATTACTATGACATACATTCCACTCGCAGGCTCGTGGGTCTGATGACCACAGTTCCATAAAGGGAGAACTAGCTTCCATTGGTTCTTTCTCCCCTTAACCCCTCGTGCGTTACGTACGTCTGTGTGTTTTCCCAGCAGGCAGGTAGGTGGGTGAGAATGAACCTTCTCCAGGAATAGGCAGGCAATGACTTGGCCCCCTCTCCTTTTTTTTGGGTGCAGAAAAACATCGCGAGATGGCCAAGGCGATGCTGCGAAGGAAAGGAGTGCTTACAGGAGCCGTCCGACACCAGCCCAAGCCCACCGCTAAAAGGTCCAAACCCTTTTCCCTGTTCTTGTTAAATGGCAGTGCTTCCTTTTCTGATTTGCCTAGCATTTCGGGCATCTGAAAAGCCGGGCATCTTGCAAAACCAGATTGCACCCATCCACCCACCCTTCTCGGGGAGCCGGGAGGATTAGGGGCGGTATCCGTGGCCTCTTGATAGAGGTGTGAATCTCATTCTGTCCCGCAAGAAGGAAAAGCAGCATTCTCTTTCGGGGCCTTTGTGAAGCCAAACAGATGGGTTTCCCGATGCGCGTGCGCGAGGCTTCGGACTTTCCTATCCACCGCAAAGATTGTTAGTCTCTTCCCCCTCCTACTATGCGTGAGTAGGAGTTTTCCCACCCAAACCCCTCAGTTCCCTCTTACCGCAGGGTTAGGAGGTTCTGTTCGTTAGTCTCCCTGTTTGTCTGTCTTGAGAGATATTTTTTTCGGCATCCCCCCCCCCCATTTTTATGGCATTTTTGCCACCTTTTGAGCGTCGTGCCACTTGCACGAGGAAAATTCCTCATACTAACAACAAGCACCCCGAGTGTCTATACTGCCTCGGAGAGGGTCATCACCCGGATTCCAGAAACCCATCAGTGTGGCTTCACGAAGGTCTACTTGAAGAACCACCTTTACAGGTAAGTAACTGGTCCCCCCCGCGCTTCTTATTTCCATGGCAACGTGATACTTTCTGGCCATCTCAGCTAGAGTTTTCATATTTGCACGAGCGGCACTGGTGCAAAATAATGTATTAAAAGTATGCTGCCAAGTCCATTCCGACTGATGGCAACCCTTCTCCGGGGTTTTCCAAGTAGAAAATACTCGGAAGTGATTTGCCATTCATTTCTTCCTAACCCTGGGACTGTGCGGCTTGTCCAAGGGCACCCAGGTTGGCTATTCAGCCAGGAGGCACATTGGGGGAATCGAACTCTCCACCTTTGGCTCTGCAACCAGAGACCTGAATCTGCTGAACTGTCCAGCTGGCCCAAAGGGCTTTGTGGAAGGACATTTGGAGGGAGACAGCTTAGGGAAGTGAGTTCCAGAGTATGGGAGCAGCTGTTTTTTTTTAAAGGCCCAGGGTGCTTTGTGGGAGAACAGATTTGGCAACTTAAGTGCCTCTCCATCTTCCTTCAGCTCCTCACTGACTTTCCCAGTGCCTGATCCAAGGCGGCATCTCCCCTTTTGAATTCCCCTGGGGGTAGATCCTCGGCAGTCATTGGCACCTCTTTCTCCAGGTCCGTGAAGTTCAACAAAGGCTACGCGGCTGTCAGCCAGACCTCAGACGAGACCTTGGTATCGCTGGATTCTGACAGGTGAGGGCAGGAAGAACTTTTCTCTGAAGAATTTGTAATGAGGTACCCTGTTTCCCCGAAAATAAGACAATGTCTTATACCATATTAATTTTTGCTCCCAAAGATGCGCTAGGTCTTATTTTCAGGGGATGTCTTATTTGTCCATGATCATTTTAAGTGATCCCCCTCCCCCCACCCCTGTGAACACCTTTACCAAACACCTTTACCAAACATCCCCCCACCTCTTTATCAGACATTTCCACCCCCCACCTCAGTCACCCCCTGTGTGTCCACACCATGTGCCCGACTCCTGTCTTGCGGGACTCGCTGACTAATTGTGACTCAGCCAGACTCCGTCAGGGCAAAGCGAGCAGCAGGTGGCAGCTTGTCCTGATGGCGGCGCAGGCTCTCTGATTAAGAGACCTTGCACTTTCTGTCTGCTCTGGCTGTGCTGCGACCAACAGTGAGCTGCACGGTGGCACCCACCGCTACGGTCCAGAGTCCAGAGTTACAGTAGCTTCAGAGGGCCTTATTATCGGGGAGGCCTTATGTTTGGGGGAGGCCTTATTATCGGGGAGGTCTTATTTCCAGGGGTGCTCAGCGAGAGGTAAAACTGTAAGTAGGTCTTATTTTGGGGGGATGTCTTATTTTCAGGGAAACAGGGTATCTTGAGGGTTTGGGAAAGGATTGATGCGTGCTGGCCAGCGGAAACGGCCAAGACGCAACAGTAAAGATGGGCACGGACCTCAGTTCAGAGGTCCATGCCCTTTCGTACGTGTAGCACCGCAGGTGGCCTGCATTCCCTTCCACCACCTTCCTGGCTAGGTCCTCCACTCACCAGCTAACACCTGCTCCCCTCTGTTGTGTTACGAATGACACGGACGCAGAGCTTCAGGGTGAAAGGATCTGATCCTCAGGCAGCATTCCTGTTCGTCTCTCTATCTGGGCTTCATGCATGGATATCTGGGTGCGTGAATGAATCTATGAGCGTGCGGAGCATGTGTGAAGTGTGTGTGTGATTCTAAGGGCTTGCCTGACGATCAATGTTTATTAATAAGAGAAGAACAATAGATACAAGAAGACATCCCTCGGTGGGAGGGGGAATGCATGCCTATCTGTAAGACCATATTGCCTGGAATTGATGAGGACCCAGGGGAAAGGAAGCTGTAGGGTCAAAGGTGATAGGACAGATGGCCCCGTTGTCCTGACATCCTGTTCTTGCCCCTGGTCTGGCATCCTGTTTGCCATCCTGTTTTCCTCTGGCCTTCTTGCCTACATCAGCACATCGGTATCTGCTTGGCTCTGAGGGCTGCTGGGACGGCTGGGAAATCCAGGCCAAGAAATCTAGGCCCAGCAAGCCTCCCAGGCCTCCAGTTGCCTCTAGTGCTTGGCCAATGTTGGGGCCCAGAAATATGGGGGAATAATGATATTCCCACACCCTCCTTTTTGCCTGTTCATCCAGTCCTCAGCAGGAGCAGGGGCTTTCCTGCCCCGTTTCCTTGGCTAAGCACCCGCACAGAGAAACCTGCCTGACCACGTGTGCTATAACAGTGGTATACATGTCTGCATTATGTGGGGGTATTAGAGGACTAGTGGTGGCCTTTTCACCTCTCCTGATTCTTGCTTGTTCTTCTCCTAGTGACGGGGAGCTGGAATCACGTTGTTCTTCTGGCTACTCATCTGCGGAGGCAAGTCTGCGGCACTGTTGCTGAGTTTCTTTGGTACTGTATGAGATGAGGATCCGATGTATTTATGCTTTACCTTTCTCTGTCTTGCGCAGGGTTAAAATCCAACGAGGAAGCACACTGCCATGTCATCTGTGCTAGTTCTGTGATGCTGGCCAATCAGGAACTGTGCAGGGACAGGCCTCATCCCGCCTCCCTCTCTGATTGGCCAGCAGCACAAAGCAGGAAAGATGACATAAGAACATAAGAACATAAGAATAGCCATGCTGGATCAGGCCAAAGGCCCATCTAGTCCAGCTTCCTGTATCTCACAGCGGCCCCACCAGGTGCGTTTGGGAGTGCATGAGACTAGATATCTGTCTCCTGATACCACTCCCCTGCATCTGGCCCTTGAAGTAACCCGGTTTAAAGCCTGGAGACTCCACATCTCCATCATGGTTTGTAACCTTGTTGGATTTTAACCCTGCGCGAGACAGAGAAAGGTAAAGCCATTGGATCTGCGTTTATCAGCTGGTTCCGAGCACCACCTGGGCTCGCAGGGTTCGTTTCGTAACCTACTGGTTCCGAAACAAAATGCCCATCCCTATTGACGTGGGTATGGCAGATCAGTGAATTCAGTGTTGTATTATTCTAAGTGAAGTTTTAGGCGATGTGCTTTATGTGTATTACTTTGTCTTGTTTTGTTTTACCCCATGTGAACATCTGCACAGCTTTATGGTTGCCAGCTGTTTTGAAATCTCTTTCAGCACGGCGAGCGGTGCATACGTTGGAAGGGCCGGACTGTTGAGATGCACCGATTCCGGCCTCCTCCCTGGCTCGCAGTGGACGGTATTAACGTCTCTTCCTCTTTCTGGGTTGCCAGGTCAACCAGGATCTCAGCCGCCAGTTGCTGCAGGACGGGTACCACCTCGATGAAATCCCAGATGACGAAGACCTGGACCTCATCCCTCCCAAGCCCATTTCGTCCTCGCCTTGCTCCTGTTGTTTCGGGGAATCCTCCTCCTGCTCTATCCAATAAGAGGTGGCCCTCCGGGCACAGGGCTGCCCCAGCCGGTCTCAAGACACAAACACTTTCCTTTCTTTGGGGGCATATGGCGAACGCAGCAGGTTTCAGCCGTGGGCTTGGTCTCAACCCGGCAGGACAGGGCGCTTTGGGGACTGGGAGAATGGGACAGAACCAAGGCACGATTCGCACTCGCTCAGGACCCTGAGCGATCTTGGAAACTCTCTCCGGTGGTGCAATAGAGAACTCCGTTACGCCCAGTCAAGAGGCTGGATGGCTGGCGGGGAAAAGTTGCACAGAAGGGAAGGGAAGAGGTCAGGACAAGAGGCTTCACCCTTGAAGGCAAAACAACCAAGCTCTTTGTGTGTGTGTGTAAAAATGAATGAAAGTAGTCGAGACTCCTTTAAGATTCCTTGGGACGGTGAAAACAAATGCATTTTAAAAACCCGAAACACTGCAAGAGGACCGGACCAGGGGATCTTCCTATTCTACTCACGATCCTTCACTGAGCGTCAGGTGCCTGGACCAATTTCTCTGACGATACTCGAGTCCCCGTGGGCCAAATGGCTCCGTGGACGAAAACACCTCTCTTCTGAGCAACGTCGTTCGGCCCGGTTTGTTCTTGGCTACCGTTTTTCTTGTTTGTTGGTTTGGGGTCCCTCGCTTTCTTCCCTTGAGGCAGATTTGAAGCACTTGGGGAACCTGTCCGGACCCCCACACACACTTGCCCCCCGCCTGTTGGAACCCTGGCCTGTGAAGCAGCAGCAGCAGCATCCCAGACCTCGTCGGCCGAGACAGGTTTTCCTGCAGCCTTTCTCCTCCACGGAAGGCTTGGTCCTTCCTGACAAGGCAGGGTCCAAGGCCAGGCTCCCGAGGAAGCTGACATGCCTTGTGGAAGCCACTCAACTCACGAGGACGGGAGGCAGGAGGGAGTTGATTGTGGCTGGCTTGAGTCATTCTCTTTGTCCGGCGTTGGCGCGGTTTTAGAGAAAACTTGCGTTTCTCTAACACAGTTCTCTCCTAGGGATCATTTTCTTCTTTTTTATATTGCCTGCAGTGGTAGAACCTGCTCTCGCGTTGAGTGGCCCATATTTATTATGTGTGTGTTTGTTGAAAGGTCTGCTAGAAAGCTTCTGACTCATCGTTCTTAAATATATGTTTTCTGTTTACATGGGGTTGGGGTCCCCGCAGAAGCTACCAGAAATGGGAACTGACTTGCCAGTTGATTTCAGCCTTGCTGGCATGGGTAGTGTAGCTGTTCTCCTTGTGCTCTAAGCTAAGGGATCAAGGATAGCAAGATCCATGATATGATCTTCTCTCATGTCTTAGAAGGATCAGTGTTGCTTCCTGTTAGCGATCGCAGAGAACAAGGCAGGATAAACCTTTAGCCTTATATCAGTTTATACATTGAGAGAGATGGAGCTTTGGTTAGCTCAGGCACGTCCAAACTTCGGCCCTCCTGATGTTTTGAACTCCCAGAATTCTCAGATTGCCAACGAGAAAGGACTGTGGGAGTTGTGGTCCAAAACATCTGGAGGGCCAACATTTGGATATGCCTGGGTTAGCTGGAGGTGGTCAGGAAGCACTCTTGCCATGAATGTTGGACAAGAAACTCCCAGTTGACTCCAGATAGTGCCGTGAAGGTCGCATGAACCCATGCTGGCAAGACCAGGAATGAGGTGGCCTACATGTGGCTGTTTTTGCTGCCGTTGGTCTTTGGGGGCTACCCCCCAGTGTAATTTCTTCAATCTAAGCAGCAGTTCAGCTTGGGATCAGAGGCACAGCGGGAGTAGACTGTACTAGTTCAGTGCAGCCTGGATCTAGGTACTGTCCTGCTATGCTGGGCTTTGCCTTTCTATACCAAAGGTGGGTGGGGGTGGCAGTGGCTACTTCCACGACTACCCGCTAGTAGACGTGAACTATCAGCGAAATCCACCCTTGCTTATCTGTCGCTTCTTTGCGGGGAGGGTTGATCCTCAACAAACAACCTCCATGTTTCAGACTAGCTCAAGAGGGGGAAACCTTAGGTCTTCCCTAGGTTTTGGACCTCAGCCATCACGGTTGGCCATGCTGGCTGACCATTCTGGAAGACGGTCTCCCAAAAATCTAGAACTCCAAGAAGCTGCCAGTTCTGTGGTTTACCTGGACGAATGCACAGTGGTGTGACCAAGCGCCCGGGGAATTGGGCAAATGTTTTTAGCTTAAATTAAATGTTTGGGTATCAAAAGGACCAAGCAAATCATAGTAGAGAGCAATGTTTACTCACTGCCCCATCAGGAGCTATTATGACCAGTGGCAAAGTCAAGAATATTCTGCTGTTACTGATCATGTGTAAAAGGCTGGAGTTTTGTGCACACTTTTGCCAAGCTGGTAGCTATGAAAGACATGACGCAGGCTGATATACCCCATTTTTACTTTTGTTTATTATGTGCACCTGCATCTTGCAGTCTTTGCTTGCAACCCCCCCCCCCCCCCAGCGGTGGTTTCTTGGAGGCTCGAAGATCAACACTCATGGCTGAGTTTTGAGTTGTTCCTTTCACGTTTGGCTAGTTTGGCTTTGTTGAGACAGGGATCAAGGCACTAGCAGGCTGTTGCCAACCAAACCATGCAGGCAAACGTGTGTGTTTTATTTTGTGTTATATTATGTTTCTATTTATATAAATATGGTCATGTCTTGGAGGGAAGGGAGATGAATAACGAGGCCCGGTAGAGGGTTTAAAAAGCTGCCTTAAAACAAATGCATTCTATGAAGACAATCGTATAGATTTCATAATATATATATACAGAAGACTGTCTGGCAAACTATTTTGTACCTTCTGAATAAGGGAAATATGCATAAATAAAAACTCCTTGTACTGTTTGAGCTTCTTTCCTTTGTAACCTTCAGCGGTGGTCGGGATTGAAATAGCTCCTAGTAAAGTTCTGACAATTGTCAGGTGCAGCAAGGGAGGGTGACCCATGATATGACGACGCTTGGGATCTGGGGGTGAAAAGCTCATGTTTTGTGGGTCAGCTGCTGGATGGTCCCAGCCAGAAATGTCCTTTGTACCCCTGCTGTTCCCCACCCCCCCCCAAAAAAAAACCAACGCTCACCAGTTGGAGCTGCCTTTGAACCTTTCTGGAGTCACCAGGGAGGTTGAATCTTGTCCCCAGGGATGTTGACCCTTGTCCAGGTACGCGACAACATTCCTGTGTTTTGAATCCTCTTCTGGGCAGCCAGTTCCTGGCAGTGAAGAGATGCCAATAACAAGTGTGCTGCTGATGTACCGCACTAGTACCTCAAGCACTCTCTGAGCAGTTTGCAGTTTAATTATGCAAGCTACATATTGCCACCAACCGACCCACCCCCCACCAGCAAGCTGGGTACTCATTTTACTGGCCTTGGAAGGATGGAAGGCTGACTGAACCTTGAGCCTGCTTACCGGGGATTGAACCCCAAGCCGCGAGCACAGTTTTAGCTGCGGTGCAGGCATTTAACCACTGCGCCACGAGGCTCCTAATACACTGACTGGTGGCAGGACACATATTTCTCTCGTTAGGACACTGGCAATTGCAGAGGAGAGATGCTGTGGTTTTATTTTCGCTTCTCCCTCCCCCACCCCCAAGGAAAAAAAACCTGAGCAGCTTTCTAAAGCAGCCCCAGGGAAGGGACCAAGTAAGAAACCTGGAATGCTAATGTCTCAGCATCGACCGTGGTGAGGCAATCCATGACTTTGCAGCAGGCAAAGTTGTTGTTGTTGTTCAGTCGTGTCCGACTCTTCATGACCCCATGGACCAGAGCTCGCTAGGCCTTCCTATCTTCCACTGCCTCCCAGAGTTTGGTTAAATCCATATTGGTTGCATCGATGACACTGTCCAACCATCTCATTCTCTGCCGTCCCCTTTTCCTTTTGCATTCAATCTTTCCTACCAACATCAGGGACTTTTCCAAGGAGTCCTCTCTCCTCATGAGGTGGCCAAAGTACTGGAGCCTCAGCTTCAAAATCTGCCCTTCCAGTGAGCATTCGGGGTTGATTTCTTTCAGGATGGATAGGTTTGCTCTCCTTGCAGTCCAGGGGACTCTCAAGACTCTCGTCCAGCACCACAGCTCAAAAACATCGATTCTGCGGTGATCAGCCTTCTTTATAGTCCAGCTCTCACTTCCATACATCACTACTGGAAAAACCATAGCTTTGACTATCTGGACCTTAGTTGGCAAAAGATGTCTCTGCTCTTTATGAGGCTGCCTAGGCAAGGTAGGTCAGCCCATTTCTGAGGTCAAGCAAGATGCCTTGCACTGCTCCATCCCCACCGAGTGACTGCCACAGTTTTTGCTCCCAACTTGCCATCACGATGTGCATGAGGAAGATTTAAATGTGTCTGGGCAGCTGGGGTGTTACTGCACCCCTTTTCATGCAACGGGGCTCCTTCCCACGGTCCCTGTGGAAAGCCCGGATTGAGTTCCCATTTAGACCTTGGTTTGAAGACGCACATTTCTCATTTCGGAATCCGCCCCACAAAAAGAGACCTCGGGAGTGCCATCCTTCAGGCTCGTTGGCCGCATGACCTCCTTTATTTGACCAGCATTAATTGACAGCATTGAGGCTTTTTAATGCAAGTGGAAAGATTCGGCTTACTCCACCAATCAATCTCCCCCACTTGAATTCTTCATGATGTTCAAGTTCTAAACAAAGCGCTGAAACACGAAGCGCTATGCACAGCGTTGGGAGAAGACCGGCTACATCACAGACCTCTTCCGACAAGAGGTCATTATCTATGCACCTTTCCCCTTTTCTTACACGAACCAAAGGAAAAAGTTCACAACAGAAATCCAAATACTCTCCCAACTGGCAGGAGGGGTGGAGAATTTGGGAGCGTCTACTGGCCTATGACCTGCCCCAACAAGGCCCAACACTTGGAGGCGGGGCGGGGGGGGAATGTACTGTTCTTGCAGTATTGGCATTAGAGCTGATGGCATTTTGGCCGGGCTGTATCCCAACGCTAGATACTTTCAGGAACTTATCTATTAACAGCTCCTCATACCTTGATATTTGTTTGGGGGAGGGTTACACATGCTCATTAGCATCATGAATGCCTTGAGGTGGCCCTTCATGAGCTCTCCAGTTTCATCATCAGAATCTGAAACATGGAAGGATCCCCATATCTGCTGGGGATTGGTTCTAAACCGCCACCCCATGGATCCTAAAAACAGTGGATAATAGTGAACTCTACTAGTAGAGTCCATGGCTTCCTCTAGTGACCAGCTCTGATAATACGTGTGAAAACGGGGTGTTTTTCCCCTGGATTTTTTTTCTTTTAATATTTTCAGACTGTCAAATCACTGGATACTGTGGATAAGGAGGACTTACTGCACTCTGAAGTCAACTGCATAATTATCTACAGTATATGTTTAACTACCAGCTCAGTGTTTTCGTGTGTTTTGCCCACTCCAAAGACTGAAATGCCAAAACAGAATCACAAAAATGACAGCTATCTTCCACGACCTCCTCGCCTCTGATTCCTTTAACCCAGGCGTGTTCAAACTTTGGCCCTCCTAATGTTTTGGACCACAACTCCCAGAATTCTAAGCTTAGACTGCCAATGACAAAGGACTGTGGGAGTGGCGGTCCAAAACATCTGGAAGGCCGAAGTTTGGACATGCCTGCTTTTAACCAGTAACTGATGCTTTACCCATTACTTTAAATGTATTTTGGCACTTCAGATCCTGAAGGAGAAAAAAAGTGAGATACCATATTTTTCGCTCCATAAGACTCACCTAGTTTTTAGAGATATGTATGCATGGAAAAAATATTCACTCATATACATACTGCGTTTGGGTCTGGAGGTCTCCTCAGCAGCTGCTCTGGAAGTTCCCGGCAGGGCTGTATTCACTGTATCAGACACACAAACATTTCCCCATACTTTTTTTTTGGGGGGGGGGGTGTCTTATAGAGCAAAAAATATGGTATGTGTAGTTAAAAAAAGGTTATTTTAAAACAAACCACTATGGAACCATCATTAGTGGTTTTAAACTAACCATAGTTACAATTAGCCACTCTTTCTAGTTCACAAAGAAATCATGGTCGTTCTGCTAGCTCATATATACAGATCTCTGGCTTAGTGTGTGTGAAATTCTCACAAGGAAAAGGTAAAATATTAATTTAGAGATCCCAAAATCAGATGTCCTTAAGACACCACAGTAAGCCAGAATTCCTGGTTTAGATCCTATAATAATTCACAGTACACTATGGTTTGTTGAGTAGCACCTACTTATAGCAGCAGCAAATGGGGAATGCCTATCAGCATGCTACCTCCGTGGCAGCCAACCGGAATTCCCAGCAATGCTGGTTTACTACAACAAGCCTAACATCTGTGTAAACAAGAGCGTAGCTTGTTTAGAAACAAACCACAGTTAAGACTAACCACGGTCTGTTAGGCTCAAATGGCACAAACGATATCGTTCCCCCAGCCCACATCGCTGTTCCTACTGCTGGTGTGAGCAAAAAAACAACAAATATGTCAGCTTTTTAGAACCCATGAAAGTTCACTTTCTGGACTACAACTTCCAAAATTCAGCAACCAGGATGGATATCAGGCATGATGGCTGGCGAATTTGAGGTCCTGTTTACCAAAAAAACAAAAAGCAAAAAAAAAAAAACCCTGATTTTTTTCCAAGCTCCCTTCTTGTTACAGCTCCCAGTCCTACTGATTTTACAGTATTTTTGGCTCAGAGAAGGTTAACCCATGAAAACAGCATGATGCAAAGACAGCAGCATATACCCTAAAAGGTCCAGGTGGAGAAAACCTCTGGCCCTGCAGATGTAGCCAGACCAAAAGGGGGCACCAGCCTTGACCGTTGGCCATTCTGGCCAAATCTGATGGGACCTGGAGTTCTACAACAAGCAGCCCAGGTTTTCCCACTTGGCTCTTCTATCTTTAAACTTGTACCGCCAGGTAAGCTGGAACAGAACTCCCACTCTCCTCTTTTCAGGAATGATGGGACTTGTAATCCAGACCATGTGGAAAGCGTCACACTAGGGCAGGCCTGCCCAAACTTCGGCCCTCCAGATGTTTTTGGACTGCAACTCCCACAGTCCTTTGCCATGGGCAATCTAAGCTTAGAATTCTGGGAGCTGTAGTCCAAAACATCAGGAGGGACAAAGTTTGGGCAGGCCTGCACTAGGGAGTGCTGTATTTCGTGGGTCAGGCAAACTGGCCCGTTCCTGGTGCTGCTGGACTACAACACCCATAAGCCCCAGGCAACAGTAAGGTGTTACAAGAACTATCCCTTCCCAGCCTTGGCAAGTCCACATGTTGGCCATCCTGGCCTTGACCTGTGGCCTTCCAGATGTTAATCCTACCACCACCACCTCCATCACCCTTCATCCCAGCCCATGCTGGCAAAACTGATGGGAACGGGTGTTTAAAATCTCCCACCCGCCCCGTTAGCACTCTACAACAGGTAGTAGGGGTGTAGGTAGAAAAGCGCCCATTTTTCAGATGACAGCAATCACCCAGCGTTGGGCAATGGGGCTACTGGGAAACCTTCATGGACTATTAACAAATAGTAGGGCCGGCCAGGGCAAAGCCAAAGAGGTGGCGTAACAGCTGCTGGCGGTACAAGGTTGAGCCCTAAAGCAGGGGTGCCGAAACTTTTTGTAAGGAGGGCCAGATTTGGTGGCTGAGAATGTGTCAGGGGCCGGTTGCTCCCCGACCCTGCCACCCCACTGCAAGCCCCACCCACTGACCCATAAGCCCTACCCACTGACCCCTTGCAACCCCACCTGCAGGAAGGAAGGCGGGAACCAAGGGAGGGAGGGAGGGAGGAAGGTGGAAACCAAGAGAGGAAGGAAGGAAGGTGGGGAACAAGGAAGGGAGGGAAGTGGAGACCAAGGGAGGGAGGGAAGAAGGAAGGAAGGTGGGGACCAAAGGAAGCACAGGGAGCCGTGGCCACTGCAGGGGAATGTGTGGGAGAAGGAAGGGGAGGGAGGGGCGGGCCAGCCAGCCGTGGGCCACTCAGAATGGCCCGACGGGCCGGATTTGGCCCCCCCCCCCCCGGGCCGGGCTTTGGGCAGGCCTGCCCTAAAGGCTGTTTGGGTTGGCCCAACGGAGTGGCAGACGGATCAGGCGATGGGACAGAAGAGGAGGGGGAGGGAAACTGGCCGGTCTCTATTGATTCGATGTCAAGTCGGAACAAGGGAGGAAAAAGAGCAAAGGAGTCCCCCCGTTACAAGAGGCAGCAGGCCCGGAAGAGAAGCATCCCTTCCCCCGAAGAGAGGTGCAAAGAGACGCTCTCGTTGGCCGAGATGAAGAGGATGGAGCCGCGGCGCAGGGCCATCTCGGACACGGCCGCCGTGGAGGTGCCGGTGGCCGTCCCCTGGACCACCAGCAGGATGCTCGCCGAGTCGATCGCCGAAATGAGGTACAACTTATTCGACGCAGGCAGCTGCAAATGGGAAGACAGCACAGATGGGGCTGAATCCAAGCAAAGGAAGGGTGTTGGCTTCTTGCACCCCTGGAGCGGGGAGTGGTTTTTAAAATTAATTAATTAATTAATTAATCAATTAATCTATCCATTTTTTTACCACCCGTCTTCCCGAAAGAACTCCGGGCAGTGAACAAAAGGGCAAAGCAGACCCAAAGGGAAACAATACAACAGTCGAAACGAAAAACAAAACCAAAAACAGGTATACAGTAACCGCCCGCCAATCGCAGTGGTTAGGGACCCACCCCACCCGCGATGCATGAAAATCCACGATATGCGGAAGCCAGGGGGGGCTGGGGCGGTGCGGAGCCTGGGGGGCAGCATGCAGCGACCCAATTGCCCCCCCCGTAGCCCCGAGGCTTCTCGGCGGAGCTTGGGGGCGGCACGGAGCGACCCGATCGCCCCACACCGCCCCCCCCCATGCAGCCCCGAGGCTTCTCAGGGAAGCTTAGGAGGCAGCGCGGAGCAAGCTGATCGCCCCCCCACCATCACCCCGCAGCCCCGAGGTGCAGGTACTGCAATCCCGTGATGTAGTGGGACCGCAGTACCTGAACCGCGAAATGGCGGGGGGATGACTGTATAAGAAGATATTATATATATATACTGTATATACTCGAATATAAGCCTAGTTTTTCAGCCCTAATTTTGGGCTGAAAAAAGGGGCCCTCGGCTTATATTCGGGTCAATACTTTTAGCCACTGAGGCAAGTCATTTGTGGCTAAAAGTCAGTTTAAACATTGCATGCCGCTTCCCATGACACCCCCGCCCCCTGCACCAAAGGGGAGCGGCACACAATGTTTAAAATGACTTTCAGCCAGCTACTGACCCAAGCACTTGCATCAGTGGCCAAAAATTATTCTAAACATCACACACCACTCCCCCAGTTCACAAAGGAGGAGCTGCCAGGCCCTGCTGCATTTCCCACCCTAGGCTTATACTCAAGTCAATACATTTCCCCAGTTTTTTTTTTTTGGGGGGGGGGGGTTAAATATATATATGGTATATATGGTATATATAAACACCTCAACAAGGGAATCAAAACGTCAACAGCAAGACGGCAAAAAAAGACTAGTCCAGGTCGCCAAATGCCTCCCTAAAAAGCAAGGTTTTTAGCGCTATTTTTGAAGGTGGGCAGGGACCGTGCAAGGCGCAGTTCACTTGGAAGATGGTTCCAGAGTGAGGCCCCCCCACCCACAGAGAAGGCACGGTTTCAGGTAACTGATTTCCGCACCTACCTGGGCGTGGCCACTCAGAGTGAGCGCCCCTGCGACATTCTAGTGGGCCGAGAATGTTCTGTCCGGCCTTCTCCTTTCTTGCCCCCGAACCCCAGGAACCTGCCCAAGGGGATCTCGGCGGCTCCTCGGACCGGGAGCCCTACAATCCCGGGAAATCGCCATCCCAAAGCGAACCACCCCTGATGCCCTCCCGGAACCGCGCTAACCCGGTTTCGCAGCCGTTTTTGCCCCGGACTCGCCGACGGAAACTCACCTCTATCTTCATGACCGCGAAGTCTGGGATGGGGGGATCGTAGAGGTAGACGTAGGGGTCCATCCGGCTCTGCGTCGGAACCAAGAACTTGGAGCTACTGGGCGCCGGCGTGTAGTTCAGCATCTCGCACAGGGTGAGCACGTCGATGAACTTGGGGGTCAGGCCGGCTCGCACGGTGTTGTCGGAACACGCCATGCACTCAATGCAGTCTGTCGGGGAACCATGAACGCAAAGGAGGAACAGGTTGCAGCCGGCTCGGGTGGATTTCAGAGCAAGGCAAGCAGCCACCTCTTGGATAACCTTTCCGCGACTCCCAAAATGGAAGCCCAAAGGGCAAAGGCGCGGGAAGGACCTAAGGAAGCCCTTTTTTGCACATGAGAGATCATTCGGCTACGGAACTCCCTGCCACCAGATCTGGCCGCGGTTGCCAACCCAGGAGGCTTTACAGGGAGATCCGGACAAACTTCAGTTGGAAGCCATCTCTCTGCCGGCTTGGATTCCATAAGGCACGGTGGATCCCCAATTATCTCTCCCATGGGTAAACTCACCTCCATAGAGGTAGGCGTGAGGTTCGTTGGCTCCCAGGAACATGCACTCTCCCGGCTGCAGCTTCATCAGGTTCAGGAAATAGATGGCAAAGCAGCCGATGTCTCCCGGGTACTGCGAGTGGAGCCGAAGGAGCAGATCGCCACAGCTGGGGGAGGTATCTTTCCCTTCGGCAGCTGTGGACCAGAGGCAGACCAAAAGAGCCCCGTGAATATCTTGGCTCGCAGTGGTTCTC
>JAHTLZ010000252.1:5818086-5831729 GCA_023846285.1 Phrynocephalus versicolor
AATAAATAAATAAATAAATAAATAAATAAATAAATAAATAAATAAATTTGGGGAGCGGTGCTATCTCCCAGCTGTCCCCGAGCTGAGTCTTGGCCCTCTTTTGCTGGTTGTTTCTATTGCCCTTGTCACAGGTGTGTCTAGTTCCTGGTTGGGAACTAAATAAAAATACTATTTTAGGATGCATTAGCAGAAGTCTAATCTCTGAATCCTGTGAGGTGTTATTTGTTCCCCCCTCCCCAATTCACCACTGGTTAGGCCTCATCTCCGTCCATTCCACTAGAAGAAGGATGCCAACAAATTGTAGCAAGTTCAAAGGAGGAGAACAAGGATGGCCAAGGGGCTGGAAACCAAGCAGTAAGAGGGAAAACTGCAAAAACTGGGCCCGTTTAACCTGGAGAAAATCAGGCTGAGGAGAGGGGTGTGTGTTAAAACTTTTCAAATACTTAAAAGGCTATCCTACAGAAGGGAGGGCAGGATCTGTCCTCAGTCATCCCAGAGTGCAGGTCAGGTAACAATGGCCTCAAGCTACAGATGTAGGCTGAATATCGGGAAATGTCTTAACTGTTAGAGCGGTACAACAACAGAACCAATGACCTCTGCAGGAGGTTGAGCGCTCCAGCCTTTGGAGGCATTCAAGAGAAAATTAGAAAAACATCCACCAGATTTACTTTGATATGGATTCTTACATTGGCTTACTCAATGGCTTTATAGGCCTTCCAACTTCCTATTACAGTATTAGTTTTCTGAGCCTTATTTTTATTCCATAGTACATTACGTGGTGTGTATTCTCTCTCTCTCTCTCTCTCTCTCTCTCTCTCTCTCTCTCTTACTTCAACCCTGAGAAGTGAAGAGAAGGTCCAAAGGTTAACTATACAGCTTTATGGCTAACTGGAATTTATGGGGCTGCTCTTCCCAGCGTGACACTAACCACTCTAGCACACCACAGCTTTACTTTATTTTATTTAGCATTTCATAGAATCATAGAGTTGGAAGAGACCTCAAGGGCCATCTAGTCCAACCCCCTGCCATGTAAGAACCGCATCACAATTTGTGTACTGCTAGCTTGTACAAAGACAACTCAAGGCAGTGTGCAAAAAACATAAGCAAACATAAAAGTAGCAGCAAAATATAATGCAATTTAACCAAATGCCCAATAAAATGGGAAAGGCTTAAACACAAAAGTAAAGGCGTCCAGGCAAAACAACAACTTTTGATTGTTACGTGTGTGTGTGTGCTAGTTGTGTCCGACTGTAGGGGTGGTGCTCAGCTCCGTAGTCAAGCCGAAGAGCCAGTGTTGTGCAAGTCCGTGACCACGTGGCTGGCATGGCTGCAAGGAAACACTGTTTTACCTTCCCGCTTTTTAGGGCGGTACCTATTTATCTACTTGAATTTTACATGCTTTCGAATGGCTAGGTTGACAGGAGCTGGGGTGAACAGCGGGGGTTCGCTCCACTGCGTGGCACCCGGGATTCGAACCACCGATCTGCCGACGTGGCAGCCAATAGTTTTTGGAAGCCTTAGTCCACTGAGCCACCACGTTGGTTGTTAAGGTACAAGCAAAAAGGAGCAAGGGAATGAAGATGGTTTAGGAGGCAGGATTTTTAGCCTGTGTATTTGCCCAGAGTGAATACCAGTTCAGTGTTCAGTCTAGTCAAAGCTTAGGTAAAGTTGCCAGGGGATTTTAGGCTTAGTAAATGGAATAAATATTTGGTTCTCCAGCCTGCCACCTCCTTTGCTTCTCAAATGGGCATTGCTTTGAAGTGGTGAAACACTTGGGCTAGGACTGCAAAGACTAGAGCGAAGAAGAGGTTAAACATATTTGCTCTCCTTGAAGGAAACCTTGGATAAAATATATATTTTTAAAAGCTAGTTGTGCTTTATTTTTAATCAGACCCTAGTTGCTAAGAATTTTTTCCCTCCCTGTCTTGTTCGTGAGGTGTACATCAAAAGCGTTAATGGCAAAGTATTAGCTGCAGCTGCAGGAGTGAGGAATGGAGAGATTGTTGATTTGTAACTCAAGATGTAACATTACAAAAGGAATATCTGCTCTGATGTAAGATCTGTAGCACTAGCACCGTGTGTTGTAGGAGGATTTAGGCTTTAACTAATGTACGTGTGATAGGGTCTTGTTAGAGGCAGATGCAGAGATGCTCTTGTTATCTTACATGCAAACATCATTTCCTGTATGTGAAATATCAGATGCCCTTTAGCATTGCATTGCGACATTCACCTGCAGAAATGCTCTGTTTTTTACTTTATAGTCCTTGCTACTGTGTGTCCTTGCTGAGTCCAGAGATCTTATCAGTGTTCTGCCCAGCTCCTTAACTGCAAGACACATTGTATTTTTATATTTCTAGTAATCATTATAAATATTATAAGATGGCTGATATGTGTTGTGAATTTTTCCGGCCCGAAAAACTCACGACAGCTATCAGATCCCAGCCGTGAAAGCCTTTGAGAACACATGGTTGATATTCTTAATGTAACACAGACTTCATCTCTATAGGATTTGTTGCTTACTGATTTGGGGGGGGGGGTTGTAACTTTTTCCCCATTTTTTTAGATAGGTACCCCAACTTAAGAGTAGTTTGACTTAACAGCATGCATTCGGAATGGATTAAATTCGTAAATTGAGGTACCACTGTAGTCCTAGGACACATTTGTCATTGTTCTGTATTTCCTCTTGAGAACTGTGCAAATAAACAACTTGCACAGGAACCCAACTGATTTTTTACTTATGTCTCTAACTGTCCTACCAGAGAATGGAATGAATGCTTCCCCACGGTAATCCTTAGAATCATACAATAATTGAGGTGGAGGGAACCTATAGATGTTTGCCATTCCCATTCCTTTGATAAAAAATCTGCTTAAAATATACAATAAATAATCCCCAGTTTGTTTCTTTGTTTTCCCGCCTCATTAGTGCACTATTCTGGGCAGTTCATAGCACAATAAAACGAAACACCACAAGAACAATAAGATTATAAATACTATAGCCCAGGGGTGCCCAAACTTTTTGTAAGGAGGGCCAGATTTGGTGGCTGAGAATGTGTCAGGGGCCGGTTGCTCCCTGATCCCTGGCACCCCACTGCAATCCCCACCCACTGACCCATAAGCCCCACCCACTGACCTCTTGCAACCCCACCTGCAGGAAGGAAGGGGGGGACCAAGGGAGGGAGGGAGGAAGGTGGAAACCAAGAGAGGAAGGAAGGAAGGTGGCGAACAAGGAAGGGAGGGAGGGAGGGAGGTGGGGACCAAAGGAAGCACATGGGGTGAAGGAGGGGGGAGGGGTGGGCCATCCAGCCGCTGGCCACTCAGAATGGCCTGACGGGCCGGATTTGGCCCCCGGGCCAGACTTTGGGCAGGCCTGCTATAGCCAGATAAATAGCAAGAGGAATACCCTGTATTATTCGGGAAACAAGGCATGGGATCAAGAAGGTTCGCCATGGAAGGCCTGTCTAAAAAGTGATGTTTCGAGGTGCCTTCTATAGTTTGGGAGGCCAGGGACCAGGCACAACTCCACCAGTTAGCATTGTAGCGAAGAAAGTGTTCTGCTTATATACCGCCCGATACCACTTCAAGTAGTCTCTGGGCGGTTTGCAGTTTAATTATGCCGGCTACACATTGCCCCCCTCCTTCCCCCCGCAAGCTGGGTACTCATTTTACAGACCTCAGAAGTTTGGAAGGCTGAGTGAACCTTGAGCCTGCTACCTGGGATCGAACCCCAGGTCGTGAGCACAGTTTTACCTGAAGTACAGGCATTTAACCACTGTGCCACGAGGCTCTGAATGTGACCCCAAAAAGGCCTGATTATGACCCAAAAAGGGTGCCTTCGCTGACTGCGGGTGCACAATACAGCGGACCCTTGTATAACAAACAGCTTGTATAACATAAAATTTGTACAGCATAAAACATTCTGGAGATAGGGGAAATTTGCTTAACATAATCACCTATGGGGAAAATTCATACAACATAAAAAATGGGATCACTCTGTTTTCAATGCATTCCTATGGGAATTTGTATAAAGGAAAATTTGCTTAACATAATTTCATTTGGAACAAATTAATTCCACTGTATCATTCTAGACCAAAGCTGACATAGAGTAAGGCGGTATGAAAAAGCTTTCCACAATATTATTTTCTCTAGATATGTTTGACTGCAGATCTCATCATCATCAGTCAGCATGGCCAACCCATGCTGAGATAATGCACTGGGGAAGGTTGGTAGATAGAACAGTGGTTCCCAAACCTTGCTGGGCTTCAGTCCCCAAAGATCCTGGAACCATGGCCAACAGCCAATCATGTATAAGCTCTGGGGATTTACAAACTGGCAGACATCTGCTACAGAGCATTGGGCTTAGTCTGGGTTTTAAATCCCTATTCAGTCACGAAGTCTCCTGCGTGGACTGGTGTCTCTTACTCAGACTATTTATGTATTTATCTATGCAATGTATATGCCGCCCACTAGCCAAAGGTCTCTGGGCAGCTCACAATTAAAATGAACAGTTAAAACAGTTAAAAACGCCAAAAAGGCAACGGACAATTAAAACAATAAAAGCATTTAAACACAAAACACTAAAATTGTCACCAGGACCCACAATCTATGTTAGTTAAAAAAAACTTCAGAAACAGGAAGATTTTTACCTGGTGCCGAAATGTCATCAGTGTTGGTGCCAGGCGGGTTGCGCTTGAGAGGGCATTCCACAATCTGGGGGCAGCTGCATACAAGCCATCCCTTTCAACTCCTTTAGGGATGGCTCTCTCAGGAGGGCTCCCTGGCTCGATCTTAATTGCCAGGTAGGTTCATATGGAAAGAGACGGTCCTTCAGGTATCTAGGTCCTAAGCCACTGATGGCGAACCTTTTAGAGACCGAGTGCCCAAACTGTGATTCAAAACCCACTAATGTTTTGCAAAGTCCCAATACAGCCATTTAACCTGAATCCAGGTGGCTGTGAAGGGGCGATGTCGGGTGCCCACAGAAAGGGTGCTCCAAGTGCCACCTTTGGCACCCGTGCCATAGGTTCGCCAACACTGTCCTAAGCCATAAGACTAGCCTGCTCCATTGATTTGCTGTGAAGGTCAACTTAGATGCTCCCTGGCCAATTATCCCACTCCTTCCTGTGGAAAGCAGGATTCAGATAAAGTTGTCGTTCATATTGGTAAGAGATTGAAATCAATATCTTTCCAATGACTAACTTCTTCCTTAACCCCTCCATGTCACATTGAAGCTTCCTCTTAAAGTTTGACTTGAGGAGGCCAAGTGAAAAAACAAAGGCCTTGTTTTATCTTCAAGGCGAACAGAATTACAGTATTCTAGTTGGAATTGTCAAGGATTAATGTACAAGTTCCTCAGGCACCATGTGAGAAGTTAGTAAGTGATCCATGAAAGAAAACTCTTACAGAAATCATTTAGTCGAAGTTACTCAGAGATGTTTGCTTTTGTCTCACACCCAGCAAAACAGATTAATACGGTTACCTTAAATTAAGAAAATAAATTCTTTTTAGAGACCAGAGCCTCTGGGGGAAGAACTGTGATCTTATTGTTCTGCTTACTGATATTTTCTAGCAGGGAGTCATCATGTTTTGTACTTTGTAACTCTTGTCTAAATGTCCTGTCTGGTCTCAGCTACAGTTTGCTCCTGTTCCATTTCTGTCTGTTACTTTTTTCCTGGAGGTTGCAAAGTAGCAAAGTCCTGCAGTGGAGTCTTAGTTGCCTTTCCTGAACCAGCTCGGGTTGAAACTAAGAACAGGGTGTGTGAAAAGAGCTCTGTGAGAGCAGGGCTGTGTATTCTCTCTGAGATGCAGAAGTCAGGCCTGTAGTACAGTAATCCCCCACCTATCGCGGGGGTTAGGGACCCGGTCCGACTCGCGATAATTGAAAGTCCGCGAAATGGGGATGCTGAGTCAGGTCAGGACAAGGAGACATGGCACTGCCTTGAAAGGGGCCTCCAACATGCTTCCCAGGCCCCAGAAGTGGTTTCTTGCAATCTGGAAGTCACTTCCGGTTTTTCAGAAGTCACTTCCGGTTTGTCGGAAACCACTTCTGGGGCCTTTGACAGGCCTGGGAAGCCCGTCGGAGGCCCATTTGGGGCAGCCTGTCAGGCCTGGGTTAAGTGCAGTAGGCCTCAAACAGGCACAAGCAGCTTACCCCAGGGGCCCTTGCCTTTCATATACAGTCACCCCCGCCATTTCGCGGTTCAGGTACTGCAGTCCCACTACATTGCGGGATCGCAGTACCTGCACCTCGGAGTCGCGTGGGGGCGATTAGGTAGCTCCGCCCCCCAGTGCTCCTCTGAGAAGCCTCGGACAGGCGCACGATCGCCCCACCCCGCCCCCAGGCCCCACCCCACCCACTTCCGCATATCACAGATTTTCATGCATCGCGGGTGGGGTAGGCCCCTAACCCCCGCGATCAGCGGGGGGGTGACTGTACTGCGGTCCCGCAATATACCGGAACCGCGAAATGTTGGGGGACCACTGTACCATAATTGTTCAGCTCTCACTTTCCTTTTGGACAGTGAGAGCTGGTAGGAAGGGAGTTTTATGTTTTTACTTGTGTACAGTCCTTCGTACATTTCAGACATAGGTTCATGTAATACATGGCAACATACTTCTGCTCTTATTACACTCAAAACCTTGTAATTATGTGTTTTTTTTTTAAATTAGTTGCAGTTATGTCCCACATCCCTTCCCCCTCAGTGAGGAAACATAATCTCAGACTGTTGTTCCTGCTGGCCACTAAAAGAGAAAGAGATCAAGAGATGTGAGCCATCCAGTGGCTCCGTCTGCTTTTGTACATGCTCTCCCAAATCCTAACGCTCTAACCATAACATCACACTGCCCCTTTTTAATGCCATAGAGAACATTAAAGGCAGCAATGTTCATAGTGCAACTAAGGTTCTGTTATAACACTAAGGTGTCAGTCCTAAACACATTCTTTCTCAAATCCTTGAACATGTCTTAATTGTACTGGACTGTATATTATCCCTCATTACTGTAAGCCGCCTTGGGTCCTTTTTCCAAGGAGAAAGGCGGGGTAAAAGATACACTAAAATAAATAAATAAATAAATAAATAAATAAATAAATAAATAAATAAATAAAATAACCTATGCAGTGATATCAGAGTGAAAATTCATATGCTTACACTGGAGCTCAGTTGCTTTTCTCTTTCAACCTGGTTGCTTCATCCTGTGTGTTGGGTTTAAAGGAGCCTAACTAGGGCTTAGCGTGACTCACCCGGCTTAAAGCCTAGAACATGACATTCATGATTTTAACAGTAAATAATATCTCTAGCAAACTCAAGTTGTAGTTTTGCAACATCCGGTGTCCCACAGATTAGCTAGTCCTGTGCTAGTCAGAATGAACGGCATTCATTACCGATGCAGTGCCCTTTTTAAAAAGTCAGTCCCTTCATATACTATTAGAGATGGTCACAAATAAAAAAAAATGGCATTTTGTTTGTCGTTTGTCATTTAGGGGTCCGTTTCGGTTCGTTTCTGTTTTTCACAAATTTTTGCAAAAAAATTCGTTTTCGTTTTCGTTCGTTTTGTTACCATTTCATGACCATTTATTTCAATTTTTTGTGATTTTTTTAGGATTTTAAGCAACTCACTCATATTGCAGTAACGGAAACTAAACACACGACAAAATTTCTGGTGTTTCTGTTCGTTTTGTTTCATTTTAGAGACAAAATTTGTTTGTCGTTTTGTTACGTAATGAAACGAAAAAACAGAAACGGAAACAAAAAATTGTTCATTTCGTGCCCATCTCTGTATACTATATCTAGGTTGTGTGGGTTATTCCTCTTCCAAAGGCTCCATTCACACATCAGCTTTGCCCAGTAATAGCTGCTTGTGCACAGCATCCGTACGAAACAGCCTGTTTGTGTGATTGTTGTGTTGTTCCAAGGAAATTCACCACACAATCAGGAAGAAGAGGGTGAAAAGCTCTGGAAGGGGGGCATGCTATAAAGGGAGACCCCCCCCTTGCTGTTGTTCCTTGAAGGAACATCTGTGCCAGGGCCAACAGAATACAGTGGACCCTTGTATAACACAGAGTTTTTATAACATAAAATCTGTACAACATAAAAAATTCCAGAGATAGGGGAAATTTGCTTAACATAATTGCCTATGGGGAAAATCTATACAACATAAAAATGGGATTACTCCATTTTCAATGCATTTCTATGGGGATTTGTATAAAGGAAAATTTGCTTAACATAATTTCATTTGGAATGAATTAATTCCTTTATACAAGGTACCACTGTATGTCAATTTGGCCCCAGAGATGTGGCATCTGTTTGAAGTCAGGCATTGCAACTTTGAAAACAGTTCTGCTGGCGTGGCCTGTGAGGCTGTCTCCTGCTCTTGGCAGTGGCGACTGGTTAGCATCAGGAGGAAGCTGTTGAAACCGGCAAACTGTTTTTGCAATTGTCTAGTAACGGTGCATCTGCTGCAAAGCAGTCTTGTCATGAATCTAGCTGCCTTTACGGAAGAAGTTGGCTGATCCAGGAGGCCACTTCCTTTTGCTACAGAGTTTTTCTTTCTTCCTGGGATGACTTTGGATCCAGAGGGCTTTCTTTACAGCTCGTTGGGAAGCCCTCTGGAAACATTTCCGCTTCCCAATTGCAGGTTGGGTTTTTACCAAACCCGTCTTGGCGACTTGGTCTGTCTTTCTGCAAGGTCTTTTGTTTGCCAAGGGAGTTGACAGGTGCCTCGCAAGCCAGCAGCCTCGCAGTCTTGGCGACGTGGGTGTGGACATGAGGAGTAGGGTGCTAAAGTAGAGCCTGAATAAACCACTTGTTGGACCATGGTGCCGAAATCTTAGATGGCAGGATCACTGAACAGGACAGATCCAATGCAGTTGCAGCAGGAGGCCTGTTAACACCCCACAGGATGATCCCAAGTCCTTTTCTGGAGCCTCTGTTTGGTTTGCAGCCTCCCATTCCAAGCTTGATTCTCAGACTTCAGCTATTCAGGAAGTCACAGGGTATTTTTTAGACTCCAGTGTAAAACAAACTTTCTTTGTCACAAGCAGCTGATGCAATTAGCAAGGATCATCAGCTTTCAACAAAGCTGAAAGTAGCGCAGAGATATTTCCCGTTGTTCTAGTTACTGAAAGATGTTTTTCAACATTCTTCTCAGTGATCTATATTTTAAAGCATTGGGTTCTCAAACTTGAGTCCCCAGATGTTCTTGGACTACGACTCCCAGAAATGCTAGGCAGCACAGCTCATGGTGAAGGATTCTGGGAGTTTTAGTCCCACGAATATCTTGAGACCCGGGCTTAGGAGGTTTATAATGTCAGGACTTCATTTTGCCCTTAAAGGATAAAATAGAAGTGGGGTAGTGTTTGGGTTCCCTTCAACCAATTATATATTTTGCAATTACTGTAATTAAAAATGTGAAAACCCCGCCTCACTGTTCTTTCTCTCCTAAAGAGCAATTTGTGATTTTGAAAAAAGAAAGTTAATAAAGGACAGGATTTTGAAAATATAGCATGATTTTATAATGCTGTGAAATAGCAAAGTGAATGAATTATATTTGACACCTAGAGCGGTGGTTCTGAAACAGTGTCCTGCGATTGTTCTGGACTTTGATTCCAAGAAGCTGCAACCAGCATAGGCCAGGCTCCAAGGTCTGGGAGGTTAAACCTAAAACATCTGGAAGGTCAGAGTTTGAGAACTACCACTCTAGAAGGTCATGTGTGCATTAGGTGCCAACAAGTTGGAACTGACTTCTAGTGACCCTGCTAGGACTTTCAGAGTAGCTGAGGGGGGTGGACTTAATACTTCAAGCTCCAGTGAGTTTCCATGGGAATTCAGACTCACTAAGTCCGACCTAGACCATCATTCTGTCTGCTGTGCTGCAGTGGGCATGCCGTCGAGGTACAGTTCTCAAACCTGAATCACAGATGTTGTTGGAATGCCGCATCTAGATCAGTGGCTCAAAACCTGTGGGTCCCCAGATGTTCCTGGACTGCAGCTCCCAGAAGTCTTCATCACTAGCTGAGCTAGCCAGGATTTCTGGGAGTTGTAGTCCAGGAACATCTGGGTGACCCACAGGTTTTGAGCCATTGATTTAGAACCCTCGGGTAAAATGACGAGTGGGCACCGATTCAGGGAGTTCTAATGATGCCTAGGTTTTATGGTTGCATTTTTGAACCCCGAGAATGTGACACCATTTTCTGAGTTGCTGTAGTCCAGGGATGGCGAACCTTTTAGAGACCGAGTGCCCAAACTGCGATTCGTAACCCACTAATTATTCGTGAAGTGCCAGTACAGCGATTTCACCTGAATACAGGTGGCTGTGAAGGGGCGATGTCAGGTGCCCCACAGAAAGGGCTCTGAGGGCCACCTTTGGTACCCATGCTGTAGGTTCGCCAGCCCTGCTGTAGTCTCTTCCACACGAATTGCCAGCAATATAAATAAAGGCAGAGGAGAATGTAGTGCCCCTCCAAAAGAAAAAAAAAAGAATGTTGATGCATTCAGAAGCAATAAAAGGAAAAGCAGATGGGGTAAGAGACTGCTGTTTATTTTCCTAGTGCTCACTGGTAGATTCACTTCTAGGTTTTGTTGCTTTCTAAATTTCGGCATTCATGTGCCCTGTCCTATTTCCAGTCCTAAAGTAATACCTCGGATAACAGATGCCCCAATAACAATTTTTTCTTATAACGAACCACAATTTCCAGGTTTAGGGCTGCCTCGGATAACGAATTTTCCCTATGGGCTGCCTCTGATAACAAATTGCATTTTTTAGGTATAGGTCTGCCTTGGATAACGAAGTTTCTGTATGGGCTGCCTCGGATAATGAATTTTCCCTATGGGCTGCCTCGGATAACGAATTTCCAGCATGCGTCAGTAAAAAAGAGTTATCCTGGGCTGCATCATATCTGTACCTTTAAAGTGCCCTTTATAAAGAGTTTTGAGCAAAAAACCAGGTGTCTGTGTCATTTTCCTAGGCTCTGGAATGAATTAATTGGTTTCCCATTCATCCCTATGGGAAACCGCATTTCGCTTGCTGATTTTTTTCGGATGACGAATTGCCTCGGAGAACGAATCAAATTCGTTATCCAAGGTACCACTGTATATGAGGCCCATACAAAGTATTTTTTTTCCCAGCAGATGGCTTCATAGTTTTTTCCCTTTGCTGCTGCCTTGTGGAATGAGTTGCTGATCTTCTTTTCCTGAGGTTGCAGTAGGGAGCAGCCGTGACTTGCTCTAAGGGAAGAGACATCATTGTGAGCCCTGATCTGACATGTGCCCCCAAGCCTTCCGTGGACTGATCTTGTGTCCTGTCCCTTAGGCCTCATGCTTGCTGGCATTTTCGCTGCTGTGTTATTTCTGCCTCCCCTTCCTTGTATCTCATGCTCAATGTGGTTAACAGAAAAGGAAAAAGAACAAATCTGACAGTGTGGTAGAACTTGCAGCGCTTAGAACTGTCTAAAAAGGAGCCTGTGACATGAAGTCCAGCATGGACGTGATCAATATTAAACAAATTGATGTGAAGTTTAGTCAGCTATTTAACTACTATAGGAATCTCTCTGTATTATACGGTGGTACCTTGTATAAAGGAATTAATTCGTTCCAAATGAAATTATGTTAAGCAAATTTTCCTTTATACAAATTCCCGTAGGAATGCATTGAAAACGGAGTAATCCCATTTTTATGTTGTACAGATTCTCCCCATAGGTGATTATGTTAAGCAAATTTCCCCTATCTATGGAATTTTTTATGTTGTACAGATTTTATGTTATACAAGCTGTTTGTTATACAAGGGTCCACTGTATTTCTCTATACAAAAGCACGTGGAAATAAAATGGTTCTTCAGAAATATTTTCTAAAGCTGATGGTTTCTGATCAAGGTTTGAATATGCTGTTACGCTATTTGCAATAAAACCTTCTCATGTAATGTTGATCCCATAAATCTCTTTTAAAATTGAGTAGTGTAATCTAATATAATCTCAGAGCTGCAGAACTGGAAGGGACCCTGTGAATCATCAAGTCCAGCTGCAACTTGCGTATATCTTAATTGTACTGGACTGTATATTGTCCCTCCGTACTGTAAGCCGCTTTGGGTCCTTTTCCAAGCAGAAAGGTGGAATATTCATAAATAAATAAATAAATAAACACCCCAAGCATTGCTGGTGCAGAAGCAGAGTGGCAATCATTTATTTATTTATTTATTTATTTATTTATTTATTTATTTATTTATTTATTTATTTATTTATTTGGAATATTTTTACCCCACCTTTCTCCTTGGAAAAGGACCCAAGGTGGCCTACAATAATGAGGGGCAATATACAGTCCCAGTACATTTAAAACACATTCAAGTTAAGCACGGGGAATTTGAAGAGGCATCTTAGAACACTAAAAAGATAACATCAGAGCAAGCTGAAAAGAAAAATCCGTTATGAGGGGATACTGTTGCCCACCTAACAAGCCTATTCAGGCCATTGCACTGCTGTGCTGGCAAGACCTCTGCTCATTACAAGCTGCCTTGAATATCATCCAGTTGAGGTAGGCAAGACTGATCTACAGGGGCTGCCGGCATGACTTAATAAAAGGTGTTGTTTTATGTCAATGCAATGGAAGACTGGTGAATGTCAGCAGTAGGTGACAGCACGGGCTCTGCCGCTTGGTTCCAAAGCAGAACTGGCTTACGGTTTTGCAACAGGAAACAAGAACAGTTTGCTTTGCAACAAGTCTCTGGGCTTAAAACGGTTTTCCTCTTGTTGCCGTGATCTCTGCTGTCAGCCCACAACCTCGCCCCATGGCTCTCTTCTTGCTGCTGTGCTCTGACATCTGCCTGCCTCGCTTTGAGGTAGAGCAGGCACGTCCAAACTTGGGCCCTCCTGATGTTTTGGACCACAACTCCCAGAATTCCAAGCCTGTGTTTCCAATGGCAAAGGACTGTGGGAGTTGTAGTCCAAAACATCTGGAGGGCCAAAGTTTGGACATGCCTGAGGTAGAGCAAAGGAGGAGAACCTGTGATCTTCCAAATATTGATAAGACTGCAGCTCTCCTTGGGCTTGCTGGCTAGAATTGCTCATCTGGAGAAGGGCTGTAGACATCATGGTTCTGTACTAAAGAGCAGATTGACCTGCTAGAGCCTGGGTGAGCAATTGTAGCCTTCCCGATGTTACAGCACAACCTCGTCAGCTTACGTCACTGCCGATGGAAGTTGGAAACCAAAAGCGTCAGGGAGGCACAGTAGCCCATCCTAGACTCAAGATCTCTGTACTGTCACCGGCCATCCATGGCTCTGTTTTATTGTATTCTTGGCACAGTAACTGCATTTTCCCCAGGCCTTGCAGAAATTGTTTTCTTGGCTCACGGATCGTGTGCTGGCTGGAGTATTCTGGAAGCTGGCAGCTTTTCCAAGTCCCACTCTTGTTTCTGTGCTGAAAACTGTACTAGCTTCTTTGTTTTATTTTGGGGTGCCTTTGCGTCTGAACCACTGTTTCTGCAAGGAAGAACCCTTGTGTGGCATGTTTCTGTCCACCCAAGTCTTGAAATGAATTCCTCTTGCTCTGTTTGAAACTGTGCATTTTAATTGTAAGGCTGCCCAGAGACCTTTGGGTAGTGGCTGGCATATGAGAGAGAGAGAGAGAGAGACAGACAGACAGACAGACAGACAGACAG
>JAHTLZ010000252.1:5831769-5851848 GCA_023846285.1 Phrynocephalus versicolor
CTTCCACGGGTGTTCCCCACCCAAGAATGATTCACTTTGCCAAGTGAGAACCATGCATGGGCTGGGAGTGCCAGAGTTCAGGCTGTTCACCTGAAGTTATTCATTAAGCAGGAACTTACAGGTGAAAGCTGAGGTGCCACTCGATCTTGACCCAGTCCAACCAACTTTCTGCCCCTGGACTTAAAATCGCAGCCTACTATCCCATTTTTTTTCTTGCTAAGATTTTTATATTTTCTATATGTCATGCCGGGAGAGTTTTATCCATCGTGCTTGGATTTCCGACATTTTCTGGAACATGCCCTGCTGCTACGTGTACGATGCGGAGCGAGTAGAGGATGGGCACGAACCACCAGTTTGTGTTGGTTCGTTTCTTGTCCAAACAAGTGTTCCGCCCTTGAAAGTTCTGCTTCCTCCCGCAGGCCCCCACTCAGGGGCAGCAGCCTGGCTTCCTCCACCCCACCTCTTCCAGCTGGGCACCTAGTACAGGGGTGGGACTTTGAAGTGGAGAACCCCTGCTCAGCCCCCAAACACGAACCAACACGAACCACCGATCCAGCAATTTGTGCCCATCTCTTAAAACAAAAGAGAAGATGTCTCATTCAAACTTTGCCCTCTCTCCTCCCAGCCATCCAAGGTCTCTTCCTTCCTTAAACAAATTTTGCTCATTCTTGGCAACCCCTTGTCAGAAACATTCTCCTTGAGCATGTCGATTGGAACAAGCAGGACTTAGGGCTGCTGCTCGTATGAGGGCCAGTCGTCTTAAGATAACTGGAAGAATGATTAACCCTGTGGTTCAAAACATCTTGGGATTATTCTAGTCACTTACCAAGAATGCCAGGGAAGAAAATGTGTATTTTCCCCACACACCCCTTTCTGTCGACTCCCTTTTCAAAGTCATATTTTTGTCTTTTTGGCCTTTGGGTCATTTTGCATTCCATTCTGTTTTCTGTATACATGTTTTAAGTGGAACTAGCAGCAGTATTTGGCCATGCAATGTGGTTCTTGTGCCGTCCTGTTGTAAGTTTCTTGGACATGGGAAAACATTGCTCTTTCTGCTACTTATCAAGCAGCCCTTTCATCAATTCCCCAGTCAAATCGGAAGCACTTCACACCTCCACCAGCAAGGCCGCTGCTAACGACCCATTCTTAAGGGGTGTTGGAAAGGACTTTCAAACACTCTAGGCCAGGCATGACCAAACTTCGGCCCTCCTGATGTTTTGGACCACAACTCCCAGAATTCCAAGCCTGTATTTCCAATGGCAAAGGACTGTGGGATTTGTGGCCCAAAACATCTGGAGGGCCGAAGTTTGGACATGCCTGCTCTAGGCCATTGTCCACCTCACAAGCCTATTCAAGCCATTGTTCAACAGGAACCTATTCAGACCAGGGTCATATGAAATGAAAGTAAACTGTAAAGTGGAGGACTCACCACTAACTTTCCTCAGACTGACGAAGCTGTTTGGATGAGTAGCGAAGCATTTTCATCTCTCAGGAAAAGAAATCCAGTTGCCATGACTCAGCTTCCAGATAAACTCAACTGGATGACTGAGAATCTTCACAGACACTGCTTTTTAACATCTGCAACGTGCCATTTGAGGTGGTGGTTGCACAGAACATGGCCAAGGGGAGCATTTGAATGTCCTGCAGTGCTTAGGTCTTAAGAGTCAGTGAAGTATCTGTGAGGATTTGGATGACTGTCATCATAGGATTGGAGCTGGAGCTGGCTGATATCTTTTCTAGGATGCAAACACTAGTAAAACTCTGGTATAGGTGTGTGAGCTACCCAATTTAAGGAACTCCTAATAAGCATATATTGTTTAATATATTGTTGTTCTTGTTGTTCAGTCGTTGAGTCGTGTCCGACTCCTCGTGACCCCATGGACCAGAGCTCACCAGGCCTTTAATATATACATATTTTAATATATACATATATATATGTTTAATATATACATATGTTTAATTCTTCCATTCCTTTTTTTAACAGGATCCTTCAGTCACACAGTTGGCAAATGCTAACCAAGGTGGTCTGGATGAATTCAACCCCTTCTCTGAGAACTCCCGGCTGGTAAGTACAACGCCAGGTTAATTTCTGTACTCCATCGTTTGGTTGCCTTCAAGATTGGCCTATAAAAGTGCTCTGGCAGTTGGAGCAAGCATATTTCTCTGTCTATGCCCTAAGCACATCCGATCTCGCTTGATTTTGGAAGCTAAGCAGGGTCGGCCCTGGTTAGTACTTGGATGGGAGACCACCAGGGAATACCAGGTGCTGTAGGCGCCTGGAGTAGGAACTGGCAAGCCACTCCAGTACTCCTGGAGGAGGAGAAAACCGATATCTCACGAAAGCTGGTGGGCCAAATGTGGCCTCGTAGTTGATGCTGGACTGTTCCTCAGCCTTTCCCATCATACACTATATTGGGGGGGGGTGATGGGAATTGTAGTCTGGCCAAATCTGGAGGGCTGCACTTGACTTTCCTCTGCCTTTCCCAGACAGGGAAGGGACCAAGAAGAACCACAGAAGCAAAGAAGTCCCCCACTAAACACAGTGGTACTTTGTATAAAGGAATTAATTCCTTCCAAATGAAATTATGTTAAGCAAATTTTCCTTGATGCAAATTTCCCATAGGAATACATTGAAAACAGAATAATCCCTAATTGCGACCATTTGTATGTTGTACGGATTTGCCCCATATAGATCATTAGGTTGAGCAAATTTCCCCTATCCCTGGATTTTTTTATGTTGTACGAATTTTATTTTATACAAACTGTTCGTTAGACAAGGGTCCACTGTATACAGTCCCTGGGTCAGGAGCGGCTGCACTCCTCTTCCCATCTCCCTTGCGGCTTTTCTTGGCTGAATACAATGCAGGGTTTCATAAAGTGCTGACAGCTCACAGGCTGAGCAAGGTCATCAGATCATACGGGGGGACCAGTGCCAAAGGCATTCTTGGCTGGGCGAGGGCATTGCTGGGCAGCCTTTTCCCATTTGCTTCCATCAAGAAATGGGCCTTCCCTCCAGCGCTGGAGAAAGTGCATTCTTTTTTGACAGATAGCTCGGCTAGTGACCGGGAACGGGCAGTGAAATGACAGAAGAAGTTGGGTGCTAACCACATGCCGGTGGTGCACCCGAGAAGAACTAATGCAGGCATGTCCAAAGTCAGGCCGGGGGTGGGGGGCAAATATGGCCCGTTTTCAAATTTCAAGCGGCCCACGGCCTCTTCTCCCCACAGGATCAGCCTGGCATGCATCCCTGCCAGCTGGCCCCTCCTCATACTGGATGGAGACATCAGCTTGCAGTTTTATGGTTTGCCTGCCCTCCCTGCTTCCTGTGTCCCCCCAGCCTACCCGCTCCCGGCTCCATTGCTGCAGCATCCTCTCCACCTCCTTGCATGTTATAGAGACTTGTCCAAAGTCCGTCCCGGGGGCCAAATGCAGCTGAATGGTCGGCCCCCACACATTTTCACATCACCAAATCTGGCCCTCCTTGCAAAAAATCTGGACACCCCTGAACTAATGCAAATTACATAAGAGTATGTCTGTTTATGTGCTTTGTTTTCATTCCACTCCTGGGCCAAAAAAAGAAGAAGAAGAAAAATGTCTGCCCTAAACAGCTTGCGCAGAATCAGTAAAAAGCTGATTCTGCCTCGAGACTTACATTCTACCGAGATGTGACACCAAAGGAGAAAAAAAGATGGATAGGAAAAAGGGGGAAAGGAAGTAGCCTTATGCGGGGCAACCCTTGCCTCCCTTTGCAGCAGCTTTCAGGGATGGCTCCTAAGAGTGACACAGACAACGTAAAAGGGAACAAGCCGTTTGAACCTCCTGTTGGCCCAGAATCCTTCTTGCCTGCTCCCTGTTACGATAAAATGCCACCCTGGAGAGCACATTGGACAGATTGGACAGATTCCTGGAAGAGAAGTCCATCACAGGTTACAAACTATGATGTGTGTGTGCTGTGTCGTTCCAGTCGTGACCAATTCTTCGTGACCCCATGTCCATGGAGTTTTCTTGGCAGGAATACTGGGGTGGCTTGCCAGTTCCTACTCCAGGCGCCTACAGCACCTGGTATTCCCTGGTGGTCCCCCATCCAAGTACTAACCAGGGCCGACCCTGCTTAGCTTCCGAAATCAGGCGGGATCGGATGTGCTTAGGGCATCTAGGCAGCTTACAAACTATGATGGAGATGTGTCATCTCCAGACTTAAAACTGGGGTACTTCAATGGCCAGATGCAGGGGAGTGGTATCAGGAGACAGACATCTAGTCTCATGCGCTCCCAGAGGCATTTGGTGGGGCCCCTGTGAGATACAGGAAGCTGGACTAGATGGGCCTTTGGCCTGATCCAGCAGGGCTTTTCTTATGTTCACATCCAACCTCTTTCTGCTTCATGATGGAGTCCGATGGTTTTTTAAAAGAAAATGCTACTCTCTAAATTCTGGGACAGGGAGAGTTCCGGGAGGAGGGCTCTTGGAAATCAGTAATCGACAATAACCCTACGTTCAGGCAAAGTGAAAGGTGGATTCTCCAGATACCGACAGAAAGCCTCTTCAGGAGACGCTTCGATCGTGACAGAAGCGGGATCTGGTTTGGGCCGCTCCTGAACCTGGTCTTCTAACGCCCTGCCTTTCTTTCTGTTGCAGACGAATGCTGCTCAGACCGTCCCCGCAACGAAGCCTGTGGGCCTGTCCCAGCCTGCTGTGCTGCAGCCCTCCGTGGAACCCACTCCCCAGGTAGCGCTCCTCTTCCTTTTTATCACTGGATTGTATCTCCCGAAAGTTCAGCCGGTGGCGCTAAAGCAGACAGGAGGGTCTTCATTCTGCTTGTGTTTCTCAGCGATTAATCCCCCCCCCCAATAGTCAGAAATCTAAAACATCTGGAGGCCAAACAGCTGAGAATCGCGGCTGTCGAATAGAGGAAACTTTCTGCTTTGTGGCCTTTACCCACTCGCTTCTTCTGCTCTGTGTGTGTGTTTGTGTGTTTGTGTGTTTGTGTTTGTGTGTGCATGATTTGCCCAGCCTATTAAGAATGCTAGCCTTGGAGTGTTAGCCATTGGGCAGACCTTGCCCCATGAGCTTAGACCACAGCCTAGTTGTGTGTTGCAGTTGCTGCTTAAACAGGCCAGCAAGTACCTGACTCCTAAGTTCATCTCAGCCAGCCTGGAGTGTTCAGAGAAGCAGAGGTTGCTTGGAGAAGACCACCCAGCTCAGAGTAGCCGCCAGGTAAAAAAAAAAAAGGTTCAGAAACACTAGCCCAGTGGTTCTCGACCTGTGGGTCCCCAGATGTTCCTGCACTGCAACTCCCAGAAGTCTTCATCACTAGCTGAGCTGGCCAGGATTTCTTGACATCTGATCCTTTTTAATCGAGGGGTGGAGAGAGAATACCTCGCACCTGGCCTTCAGCTCCAATTATCGCTCCCTGCTGGTTATGATGGCGTGGGGGTGGATAGGAACTGTAGTTCAAGAAGATCTATAGCAGTAGTGGCCAAACTTCGACCCTCCTAGATCAGTGGTTCTCAACCGGTGGGTCCTCAGATGTTCCTGGACTGCAACTCCCAGAAATCCTGGCCAGCTCAGCTAGCGATGAAGACTTCTGGGAATTGCAGTCCAGGAACATCTGGGGACCCACAGGTCTAGAACCACTGCACTAGCAGGAAGACAAAAAAAAAATTTTTTTTGAGCAAAAGAAAATCTTATTTCCGTTTAAACAGCCATCCTAGGGTTCTGCCACCTTCTCACAGTTTTATTTTCTCTGTCAGAGCAGAGGGAAGGATTGGTTTTGTGTTTTTAAAGCCAAGGGCTCGGGCTTTGTCGTCCTGTTTTTTCCTGTATGGGCCACTTGATTGACCTTCCTTCCCCCCACATCACCACTCCTGCTTTCCCTTGGTTTTGCATGATCTTCAAAATGAGAATCTAGGACTCGATAGCTCAGTAAACCATGACGTTTTGAGTGTTGCTGCCATTTTTGTTTTTCAAGGTTCCAGAGGTGTGGGGGGGGTGGAACCATGCCCGGGGCCTCCCAAAAGATGGACGGTGGGATGTGGCCTTCCAGAAGATGCTGGAATACAACCCCCATCATCCCTTTTCATTGTCTGTGCCAGCGAGGCTGATGGGTGTCTACCAACAATCTCTTGAGGGAGTTGAGGTTGCACATTCTTCATCCTATTCTAAACTAGAGTGACTAAAATGATTACTGGGCTGGGGCACCTCCCTTATGAGGAAAGGCTAAAACATTTGGGGCTCTTTAGTCTGGAAAAAAGGCGCCTGAGGGGGAATTTGATTGAGACGTACAAAATAATGCAGGGCATGAGTCAAGTAGATAGAGGGATGCTCTTCTCCCTCTCACAAAATACCAGAACTAGGGGACATACACTCAAATTGTGGGCAGGGAGAGTGAGAACAGACAAAAGAAAATATTTTTTCACCCAGCGCGTTGTTAGTCTATGGAACTCCCTGCCATAGGATGTGGTGATGGCATCTGGCCTGGATGCCTTCAAAAGGGGATTGGGCAGATTCCTGGAGGAAAAGTCCACCACAGCTTACAAACCATGATGGAGAGGTGTCATCTCCAGGCTTAAAACCGGGGTACTTCAAGGGCCAGATGCAGGGGAGTGCTATCAGGATATCTTGTCTCACACGCTCCCATAGGCATTTGGTGGGGCCACTGTGAGATACAGGAAGCTGGACTAGATGGGCCGTTGGCCTGATCCAGCATGGCTCTTCTTATGTTCTTATTATGTACTTATATTAAACCCATGAAGAGTGGAAGAGCGCTAATTTGTGATTCTCTCCTGCTGCTCATTATAAAGCAGTGGCAAGTGTTAGATCCAAATGTCAAGACTCTGTAGCCCATTTTTGATGGTCAGGCACCAAGGTCTCCATTCGAAGAGGCTTTTGTTTCATTCCCACGTGCCTGTCCGCTGCAAAGGAACACTTCTGGTCTCCATTTTACAAAAGGCCCCTTTATTGTTCATAACCATCGGGACTGTTTCATGCTGTTGCTATTGGGTGGCGTTCATTGTCCTTTTTTCTGGCCGGCAGGCAGTGGCCTCTGCGGCACAAGCTGGCCTCCTTCAACAGCAAGAGGAGCTGGAGAGGAAAGCGGCAGAGCTGGACAGGAAAGAGCGAGAGCTGCAAAATAGCACCGCCGGCTTCAACCGTGAGTGGTTCTTGGCAAGGGTTCCTTTGTTTGCTTCTTTTCCGATGCTTGTGGTTGTTTTAATCATTAAAGAACATCCGTGTCCCGAGGCAGATTGTGTTAGACCAGTGGTTCTCAACCTGGGGGTCGGGACCCCTTGGCGGGGTCGAACGACCATTTCACAAGGGTCACCATGAGCCAGTGAAGAAAAAGGCACCAACGACTTGGGTCTGGAGGAGGAAGGGGGGAAAGAGTGAGTTACAGCTTGATAGGCTGGAAAAGATGTCAGTTAAGCCAGGGTGTCGCTCACAAAGTGTGGCATCATCTTTTCCTCCCAAGCAGAATTGAGTTGTTTGCCACCATTGCCCTGCCGTTGTCCTTCTTACAGGACAACCCCCACACACACTCTAACCCCAGCTGGTGGCCTGGGACACCAAAAGAAGGAACTGGGGGATAAAAATCTCTTGTTTTCCTCTTTCTCGCAGCACGGCAGAACAACTGGCCTCCGCTTCCAAAGAATTGTCCAGTCAAGCCATGTTTCTACCAAGACTTTTCTGCCGACATCCCGGCTGACTATCAGCGAACTTGCAAGAGGCTGTATTACCTCTGGATGTGTAAGTGAATGCCACCATTCCCACTGGGTTTCTGGTTGGAATCAGAAGCGACTCCAGAGGGGTTCTCTTCCTCAAGTTTTTCTAGGGGATCTTCTGGAACCTAAAATCAGCTGTAAGTTTCAAGGCTACACCTGCAGGTGTCAAATGGGAAAAAGTCTGCGTACTTTGGCCAATCTCTTTAAACAAAGCAGGAAATGGGAAACTCACCCTTTTACTATGTGTTGGGTGCGAGAGCTGTGTGCATTACATGACATGGACCTAGAGGATGATGCATGCTTTGCTGTTCTAAACATCCGTGACGGTTCTTCAAACGAACCGGGATGCTAATCCACAAGCTCTTAAATTCTGCTTGATGAAATACATGATAAATACTTGCTCAGAACCCAAGCAGAAGTAATTGCAGAGCCTGTCACTAAACATATTCTTTTCATAGAATTAGCAAGAATACCATGGGGAACCTTATCGAAGGCCTTACTAAAGTCCAGATAAGCAACATCCACAGCATTCCCCTCATCCACCAGGCCTGTAATTCTATCAAAGAAAGAGATCAAATTAGTCTGGCATGACTTGTCTCCCTTTTTCACCCTTCCCAAACATCCCATGTTTCTCTGTTTCTTCTTTCCTACTATCAAGAATTTTTGTCCTGGGACATCAAGGCCCAGTGGATATGACCATAATTTAGCCCAGTAAGCCCAGATATTGAGGTCTTATACTTGTACACCTGAACCACTTCTCTCTTGAATTATCGGTATTCTCCAGTTATCCCCATATACCTCCAGTTAACTAGTTTTCTGTTACATCAAAATTGGGAAACCATTGATGCCAGGTCTGGAACAATCTAGGATCGTAAATCGCTGTTTGAATTTGGCTTTAACATTATGACCTTCCCTGAAGCTTGGAAACCATTGATGACTGGTTCAGACATAATTAGAACTGGTTCAAACATTCCTTGTTGAGTGAACATTTCCGGGCTTCTCGCAATATGCAGAAAAGGCAATTTGGTGTAAAAATGAAGCTTGTGAACAAAATGCTTCTGCTTGTTTTATCCCCGCAGAATTTAATGTACCTCCTGGTACTGAGTACACAGACCTCTTTTTCCTTGTCAAAGAGATCTTTTTGATAGAAGCTTGTGGACTTTTTGTCACTTTTATGTTATACACTTCTTGACTTTACTTTTTTCTTCCTCCCTTATTTTTAATCCTGGGCAGTTCACTCCATCACCCTGCTATTAAACCTGCTGGCGTGCCTGGCATGGTTCACCGTTAAGACTGATAGAGGAGTAGACTTTGGCCTGTCCATCCTGTGGTTTGTCTTATTCACTCCCTGTGCGTTCCTGTGTTGGTATCGGCCAATTTACAAGGCTTTCAGGCAAGTGTGATATCCCGCCGGAGGGGTAATGTGTGGGTAGATTCAGTTTGAAGTTGATCAAGAACTAGCCTTGTTAGTTCCCTTTGTACAGTACAGTAATACCTCGGATAACGACTGCCCCTGGTAACGATTTTTTCAGATAACGAATTGCAATTTCCAGGTATAGGGCTGCCTCGGATAACAAATTTTCCCTATGTGCTGCCTCGAATAACGAATCTCAATTTCTAGGTATAGGTCTGCCTCGGATAACGAATTTTCTCTATGGGCTGCTTCGGATAACGAATTTTCCCTATGGGCTGCCTCGGATAACAAATTTCCAG
The DNA here is from genome assembly GCA_023846285.1 of Phrynocephalus versicolor. Classification (NCBI taxonomy): domain Eukaryota; kingdom Metazoa; phylum Chordata; class Lepidosauria; order Squamata; family Agamidae; genus Phrynocephalus; species Phrynocephalus versicolor. Next base: position 5,841,201 of record JAHTLZ010000252.1, read on the forward strand.
CACACATAAGTAAAAAATGAGTTATCCTGGGCTGCATCATATCTGTACCTTTAAAGTGCCCTTTATAAAGAGTTGTGAGCAAAAAAAAAAAAAAACCACAGGTGTCTGTGTCATTTTCGTAGGCTCCGGAATGAATTAATTGGTTTCCCATTCATTCCTATGGGAAGCCGTGTTTCGGAGAACAAATTAAATTCGTTATCTGAGGTACCACTGTACTTATTATCAGTGTCTCAAATCTGTATTTGTCAGGCTTCAAAGCCATCTTCTTGGAAAGTTCTTGGGATTATAAGAGAGGAGGTAAAGCCTCCCAGTACAAACTGGTAAGAGAGCTTGCATGAAGAGTTTCTTGCTTTCTGAAGGCTGCCTGGTTATATTCCAAGCTGTGTGGGGGTTTGGATCAGAGTCTCCTGTGTCACATTCAGTGGGCTGTCGGGTGGCTTTTGCCACGGAGAATAAAGCCGTAGAGAATAAAACCATCCAGGGTAAATCTGGGCAGATGATTACTCCCTAAATTAATGCCATAGACTGGCTAAAAGGAGTACTCTGAAATTGAGGTACTATTAGCAGCATCCATCTGCAGGGTTCTGCTAATTGACCCATTCACTAGTTAAGCTGTAGTATCATGAAAATGTCTACATTGTGATCTGCAGAAGTGGCTGCACTGTTTGTGAAGGAAGGATGGATGGATGGATGGATGGAACGAAGGAAGGAAGGATGGATGGATGTTTTTTGAAAATCTTGTTTGGTTTCTGTTGAGGGGGATGCTACTTCTCCATTCTAGGAACTGGAAATTGGTTCCAGAACGTGCTCGCTCCATCTGAAAGTCATAGCAGTACCAACGTTATACCGTTTATTGTTGAAAGGAAGATTATTGGCAAGCGACAGAATCAGCTGTACGGGATCTTTCCATTCCCTAGCTGAGAAACGTCACATCACGTTCCGTGGTTCTCTTGGAAGACATGTTCTGTTTCTTTCTTGGCAGGTCCGACAGTTCGTTCAGCTTCTTTGTGTTCTTCTTCGTATTCTTTTGCCAAATAGCCATCTACATCATCCAGACCATTGGACTGCTTAACTGGGGGGACAGGTAAGCCTGCCGATTTTTGTTAGTTTGTCGGCCAGAGATGTACGGCTGAGTCTTTTGACTACAGGTGTGTGGTTGCCTCCGAAGCTGCTGCAGAGGTGCTCTTCTAAAGCATCTCTCTTTTTCTCTCTTGCTCCGTGGCTTCCTCCGATCCCAGCTGAAGCGCCTCTCACTCCATGCTTCCTGCTCTTAAGTCCTTCGCCTGAAAGGCACGTATCTTTTCAGACCTTTCCTCTCTATCGCATCCTCGCTTTGCCATCCTTAACCGCTTGCATGCAATCTCATCCTTCTCTTTAGCAGTTCCTTTTCTTACTTGGTTTTCTGGGCCAGTGGAGATGTCTCTCCACGGTCTGTTGTATTATCTGTTTGGAGCATTGTGAAATTGGCACGACTCCGCCTTCCTCTTGGTGAGATGACCCTCCACAAGAGAGAAGCCAGCTCCAAATAGGTCCTTCTAAAGTAGCAAGTCTCCCTGGCTGTGTCGCTGAGCAGCTCCATATAGGATCATCCTTGAGAAGACAGTTACACTAGAGCAGTGATGGCGAACCTATGGCACGGGTGCCAAAGGTGGCACTCAGAGCCCTTTCTGTGGGCACCCGACATTGTCCCTTCATAGCTACTCGTATACAGGTTAAATTACTGTATTGGCACTTTGCAAAAAAAATAGTGGGCTTTGAATTGCTTTTTGTTCCTATCAGCTCAGAGTACTCTGCAGATGTGGGCACGAGTCCTCACCCACAGTGTCTTCCATAGTAAATGCCTTCATCCTTAAGATGCCACTGCTGTTTTTCTCCCCCTCCTTGGCTTTATTTGCAAGAAACTGTCAATTCACCTCTTCAGTTTCTCATTTACACTGCAGCTAATGGGAAGGTTCAGAAATAAAAAACACAGGCAGTCTCCCTAATTGTCTGTCTGTAATAGGTTCCCCCCTGAGACCTTGGCCACCTTCCTGCCTATGGGTTTCCCTGGACTCTAAATGCAGTTCCCAGCGCTACTGGGTCACTGATGCATCATTTTAAAAAGCAATTATTTGGAAGTGGGATGAGACACGTAAATGAGCGCCCCAAGGGTCCAGGGCTTGGCGTGTCACACTCTCACACACCTGGGAATTGCCTGGCCTTGTGTGGAGAGGACTCCATAAAAAAATTCCCCGCCTGCAGCAATTTAGGGGTGCAGTTCTTCTCGCTTTGAGTGGCCGATGCCATCACCTCCATGCGTTGCCTTTCATAACTCTGACCCATTTAGCAAACCAGGATGGCCCGGAATTAATTCCAGAATAGCCGTGCCAATGTCTTTCGTTCCCCTGCATCCAAGTTATCTTTAGGATCAGATGTGGCAGTTTTCATTTCAGGCTAGGAAGTGCAATCCACTTGGTGTCTATTTTTGCACATAACCTGGAGAAAAACCTCTGGGGAGTGCAAACATCAGCCATCCGTCACTGTCATGTTCAGTCATCCTCAGCGCTCACTCTTCCCCCCTCCCCCTCCATCTCTTTTTTCGCCTTTTTGAGAATCGATTTGGTTCTGGCCAAATCCGGTGGAGAACTTTCACAAACATCTGAATTGTTGTTGTTTTTAAGCAAACACTTGTCTTGCATTGCACTTTAGTTGACCGCCAGAATGATGAAACGCTGGATTCTCCCCTTGCATGCTCCCCACCACCACCGTTACCAAACTTGCCTTTGTTTCCACAGTATGCAATCCTATATACACTTGAGTCGGACATTAGAATAAGGACTTTTCAAGGCATTAGGATTCTTCTGGAGTTCTGAGTCAACATCTATAGGTTTGGACCATTGAGGCATATCTGTGGGAAGTGTTTTCATTTCAGATCCAAGTCCAGTGCTGTCTGTGCCTTCCTTGTTTCAGATTAAGAACATAAGAAGAGACCTGCTGGATCAGGCCAAAGGCCCATCTAGTCCAGCTTCCTGTATCTCACAGTGGCCCCACCAAATGCCTCTGGGAGCGCACGAGACTAGACCTCTGTCTCCTGATACCACTCCCCTGCATCTGGCCCTTGAAGGACCCTGGTTTTAAACCTGGAGATGACACATCTCCATCATGGTTTGGAACCTGCGATGGACTTTCCCTCCAGGAATCTGCCCAATCCCCTTTTGAAGGCACCCAGGCCGGATGCTGTCCTGGTCAGGGGTTCTCCAGTATGATCACCACATGGGCAGGCCGCCATCTTGGATAAGCTAGACCTTTGGGTCATAGAATCCTAGCGTTGGAAGAGACCTCAAGGGCCATCCAGTCCAACCCCCTGCCATGCAGGAACCACCGTGGGTCAGGGCCAGAGCTTGAAAAACATGCTTTTCTCTTAGCACGTTTGCCCTGCTAGCCTCGGGGTGGGCGGGCGAGAGTTACAATCTTGCAAAAAAAAAAGGGGGGGGAGGATTATTCCACAGTTCATGCCTTACCTAATAGCCAAACCTGCTGCAATCTTGTATCTGTTGTTTTGTTTTTTTAATCCCCACATCCCTTTCCCCACGCAGCTTCCTGCCCGCTTCCCTGCTCATGTCGTTGTTGTTGTTTTTCCCCCTTCCCCCAGTGGCTGGATTGCGGCACTCTCAATGATTCAAGATAGTCTGCCCGTGGCAATCATCATGATGGTGGTGGCCACCTTCTTTACCATCTGTGCGGTTCTCTCTCTCATCCTCTTGAAGCAGGTGAGTGCCGGGCACCCTGACGATGCTCCGTGAGGACTCCTGGTGCTTCCGTACCAGTTCGCTGCAGGGGATGCTTAGCTCTGGGTCGTGAGCCTTTCTTGCTTAAAATCAGGCATGTCCAAACTTCAGCCCTCCAGATGTTTTGGACCACAACTCCCACAGTCCTTTGCCATTGGCAATCTAAGCTTAGAATTCTGGGAGTTGTGGTCCAAAACATCCGGAGAGCCGAAGTTTGGACAAGCCTGTGTACACTGCATGATCACTCTTTCGCGAGACTTCCATGATGGATGATTCATAGAAATCACAACCTGCCGTTTGAGAACAGTGGAAGAGTCTTCCTGTTTAGCCTTCTCCCTGAGATGCTGATTTTCTAAGTACAGGGAGCTTCTGATGGAGCTTCTCTTTTGATTGGCAGTTTTTAACATTGTATTGTGTTAGCAAACATAATAAACAAACCATATCTAGAATACCATACATTTAGATCAGTGGTTCTCCACCGGTGGGTCCCCCCAGATGTTCCTGGACTGCAACTCCCAGAAACCCCTTCCAGTACAGCGAGTGGTGGAGGCTTCTGGGAGTTGCAGTCCAGGAACATCTGGGGACCCACAGGTTGAGAACTGCTGATTTAGATGAACATGATAAAAAAGCAAAAGGAAAAAGGAAAGTTTAAATCAAAAAGATACATACTTATGTAAATCTATGCTCCCTTCACCTTTGGGACTATTCCTCAATTCACATATTTATATTATTATTTACTTGCTTATTATTAGCTGGGGCTTCATTGCCCCCGTTCTCTCCAGAAATACACAGAGTCTTCGCCAGCAATGCCAGCCTGTGCCTTTGGCTTCCATGCCACCAGCAGGGCAAGGAACACATGGCGTGATGAATTCTTAAAGGCTTCCACAACCAGGATCTGAGAGCGGTTGTTGATTGCCGTGAAACTTCTTAATCCCTCCACATACAACGACTAACACCTATTCTCCTGAATAGGGCAAGTTTCCCCTTTCCCACAACTTCAAAAAACCACAGTCTCGCTTACTCTATTCCCTAGAGCACAGAGAGAACTCCTAGCTCCCTGAGCCTCCTTGCCCTCTGAAGATGCCGCCCGCAGAGACTGGCGAAACGTCAGGAAGAAAAACTTTCCAGAACACGGCCAAACAGCCCTCAAAACCCGCAATCCTTAACACACGGGGTAATTTCTCTCTTCCGGACCTTTACTGACGTCCAGTGTGCTCTCTTCTTTCCAGGTCCACTCTCTCTACCGCCGGACAGGAGCCAGCTTCCAGAGAGCCCAAGAGGAGTTCTCCCAAGGCATTCTCACCAACCGGAATTTCCAAAACGCGGCCACCGGGGTGGCCTCCACCGCCGCCCAGAGTGCTTTCAGGGGGAACTGAAGCCTCCTCTTGTTCCTGTCGAGGCTTCCTCCCATCACTCCCTGATCTTTCCTGTTGCAAGCGCTCGTCCCCACGGGGAGCAGTCTTCTCTCCAGCACCGTGGAAGGAGAGGTTTCTCTCCACCTCTCTCCTGCCACCACCTGTCTTTTGTGAAGGGGAATGAATGAGCCAGGATCCGGGCAGTGTTTTCTCTTGGGTGTTCCCCCCCCCCCCACTCCCTGCTTTCCTAAATCAAATATATTTCTCCTTAGACCTGGATGCATTGTTTTCTTCTCATTTCCCCTCTTTTTTCTTCCATCGGAACTGTTGGTGGGGGAGAGATCTGGTTTTTGCACTCTGTAGCTTCTTTCCCACTGGAAGCTACTGTGAAGAACGGCTTTTTTAAAAAAAATCCCTCTCTAACCTAGCCCTGCTAAGGGAACTAACAGCAGTCGTGGCGCTTCTTGGTTTTTAACGGGTGTATCCCTTTTACTTAGCTTCTAATCTTTCATTGCCAGCAGCATGCGTCCGATGTTTGGCACGCGTGTAGTTTTTTTGGCGCAAAAAATGCTGTGTGATGCAAGGGGTACCATTTCAATAGTGCTCTTCTTGGCTAGCCCTTTGATTTAAAAGAATCCGATGCAGCCAGAGACCGTTGGAGCATCGAGTTCCCATAGCCCCCTCCCCAGGAAGCAAGAACCCCCCTTACTTGCACTGCACGCATCCTTCAACAAAGCCTTAAATTTAGGGGTGTGGGGCAGAAATATTGCTCGAAGACACTAAAACACTCTGTTCCCCTCCCTTATTTCTCTAACACGGTCGGCTTGAAAAATATGAAATAGGTACAGGGCTCCATCAGATGCGTGGCCAGCAGGGTGGCTCTCAATTATATGAAATGCAAGGGAATATTCAGAGGAGTAAGACATTGGCAGCCTTGCGTACATGATTTACCTGCTCTGTTGCAACCTGGACATTACCAGCATTAGATAACCTATCAGTTCCTTCTTGGGAGGCTTACATTGGGGTCCAGTAAGCAGGTTGAACCATGGAAGTGACTTGCAGAGGAAGAGGGAAATGGTCTGAACCATTAGTTTTAGACTTCCCAGTGATCGAACGGAGATTTTTTTGTCCTGACCGTTCTTCCTGACTTCCGTTCGTCCTCTGGTCATTGCTCGACTGATTCTGCTCATGACAGTCGAGGAAGCAAGGATTCTGGTGGGTAGGGAAGACTTCTGGCGGTAAGAGAATTTTTCAGCAGAGACACCTGCTGCTTTCTCAGGTGGGCTAGAGTCCATTTTCTTTTCATCCAGCTCCTGTTTGCCAGAAACAGGTAATTTCTTGATGCATGGCCCGCCTTGAAGGAACGCCTGCCTGAAGCTGCAAGGTGAATCCCTGGATGGTTCTTTCTTTATCCTCAAATGAACTGCTCGTCCCACCACGCTGCTTTGAATTCAGTTCCAGCCAGAACATGGTGATCCTGAGAAGCGGAGGGGTGGTGGGCTTACGTGTACCTGTGTGTCTGTGAACGAACGCAACTGTGTATGTTTCCTCCGAGTCGAAGGGGGTGGGGGCAGGGGAAGCAAAGATAGTAATATTCCCAGGCTGAAAGTGGGTATTGGAGTCGAGGAGGTAGTACAGTCTTGGCGAGGCATTGACGCCAAGGGAGACCTGGAACCTAAATGATGGCGGGAGACCTGGAACGTAAATGTTGGCTGCAGAAACATGATGGTTCTCGACCTATGGGTCCCCAAGATGTTCCTGGACTGCAACTCCCAGAAGCCTTCACCACTCGCTGTGCTGGAAGGGATTTCTGGGAGTTGCAGTCTAGCAACATCTGGGGACCCACAGGTTGAGAACCACCGCATCAGATGCATTGAGTGATAAGATCTTGAGGAGGTACTGATGACCAGAAATATTGCTCTAAGACACTAAAACACTCTGTTCCTCTCCCTTATTTCTCTAACACGATCAGCTTAAGAAATATGCAATATGTACAGAGCTCCATCAGATGTGTGGGCAGCAGCGTGACTCTCAACTGATATGAAATGCAAGGGAATATTCAGAGGAGTAAGACATTTGCAGTTTTGCTTACAGATTTTTTTTCCCTTTCCTTTTCTGTTCCATGTTTATCTTACTGTCTTATTTTCTTAAAGCAGTGTCTTTAACTGTATCCGAACCGCCCTTCTGAGGTTGGCTGTGATCAAGGATATCCCAGGGAAGTCTATCTTGGCCTAGATCTCTTTATTATTGTTGTTGTTTTTGATGACGATGGTGGTGTTATTCTTTGGATAGACGTCGATGGCAGAAATGAGATTTTATATTTTAAAAAAATGTCTTCCTCTCCTGGGTGTATTTTTCCACCTGTGATCTTTGTTTTTTTTCCCCCTTGTAAAAATGTATATGTCGAGACTTTTGTGCTTAAATATGAAATAAAGAAGCTGAGATGGTTAGTAAATGTGTGTAGACCTGCTTCTAAAAAAACTTCACGTGTGCCATTAAACGGGGGAGCTGGTCCTGTGTGTGCAGAACGTCTCTCACCTTCAAGCTCTGGCATCTTTTGGTTTCGAAAGAGCTCTTCTCATTTGGAACTCAGCTGCAAGCCGGCTGCGTGGGCCGTCAATCTTCCGAGCAAACAAGACACTAATAGGTTGGATTACGTAAGGACACCAGAAGAGCCATGCTGGATCAGGCCAAAGGGCCCATCTAGTCCAGCTTCCTGTATCTCACAGTATGCAATCCCATATAGACTTGAGTCGGACATTAGAATAAGGACCTTTCAAGGCATTAGGATTCTTCTGGAGTTCTGAGTCAACATCTCTAGGCTTGGACCATTGAGGCATATCTGTGGGAAGTGTTTTCATTTCAGATCCAAGTCCAGTGCTATCTGTGCCTTCCCTGTTTCAGATTAAGAACATAAGGACAGCCCTGCTGGATCAGGCCAAAGGCCCATCTAGTCCAGCTTCCTGTATCTTACAGTGGCCCCACCAAATGCCTCTGGGAGCGCACGAGACTAGACCTCTGTCTCCTGATACCACTCCCCTGCATCTGGCCCTTGAAGGACCCTGGTTTTAAACCTGGAAATGACACATCCCCATCATGGTTTGTCACCTGTGATGGACTTTGCCTCCTATCCGGCCTCCTATCATGTTATGTGTAACCGATACCACACCTAGTTGCTGACGGGCAATATCATTTGTGATGTGGTCAAGTAGGGGGGGGAATTCCCAAGATCCAACGGCACAGACGCATTTCCATGGCATGGAGGCAGCTCCCTACACCCTCTGTTGCAACCTAGCACCCCGCGCCACACATTGCAACAGAGTGGAGGATCAATGTACATACAGTATTCTCAAATCTCTGAAAAAGTGGACATGCCCGCGAAAGCTTACATTAAAATATGATAGCCTTTAAGGCACCACATGTTTTTGTCTTTTATTTTGTTTCAATTTGATTATTGCCTGTATTCTCGAAGGCTTTTATGGCCGGGGCCATTTGCAAATCCTGGGGGAAAGTTGGTGTGGTCTAAAAATGCAATATGTACGTACGTACATACATACATACATGCATGCATGCATGCATACATGTATACATACAATGGACCCTTGTATAACAAAGGGTTTGTATAACAACATCTATACAACATAAAATTCCAGAGACAGGGGAAATTTGCTTAACAGAATCGCCTATGGGGCGAATCCGTGCAACATTGAAAAATGGTCGCGATGGGGGATGACTCCGCTTCCAATGCCTTCCTATGGGAAATTTGTATCAAGGAAAATTTGCTGAACAGAATTTCATTTGGAACGAAATAATTCCTTTAGACAAGGGGCTGCAGTAAATAAATTTGAGACAGATTGGCATTCGCCCCTTGCAAAGCCTACCAGTGAGTTCTCACCCACTGGTGCCACCCTCGCCTTGGATGTGGCAGCCAAGGTCACATTTAAGAGAGCTCCACCTTGTTTCTAAACTTGCCCACTCGCCCAGAGGAAACCTGCGGAGACCGTGCGCTTCTCCCCCAGCCTTTCCCTGCGTTTACAACCAGCGGAGTATAATATAACATCTGTACAACATAAAAAGTTCTAGGGATAGGGGAAATTTGCTTAACAGAATCACCTAGGGGGCGAATCCGATTAGGGATTATTCCGTTTTCAATGCATTCCCATGGGAAATTTGTATAAAGGAAAATTTGCTTAACAGAATTTCATTTAGAACAAATTCCTTTATCCAAGGGGACACTGTAAACAAATTTTGAGACTGATTGGCATTCGCCCCTTGCAAAGCCCACCTGCATTCACCTTTGCTCGCACGTGTCCACTGATGCCACCCTTGGAGATGGCAGCCAAAGTCACCTTGAAGAGAGATCCACCTTGTTTCTCAACTTGCCCACTCGCCCAGAGAAAAAACTGCGGAGACCGTGCGCTTCCCCCCCAGCCTTTCCCTGCGTTTACAACCAGCGGCCGCTAGAGGGGGTTTCGGAGACCTTGAGCTCAGGTTCCCCCCCCCGCCTCTTGCCTGCCAGGCCTTTCAAAGGAGGCAAACCCGGAAGCGCCGTCCTTTCCCGCCCCCTGCCCGCCTCCCTCCGGGTCCCAAAGAGGGGCGGTTTCAGTTTGGCCAAGCTTTTCTTGCCCTGCCTATGGGGGGAAAGGCAAGGGGTTGGGCATGGCCGGGGCCAGCTGGGCACCTCCTCAGCTGGAAGGCTTCATCCTGACCGAGAGGCTGGGCAGTGGCACCTACGCCACGGTCTTCAAAGCCTACAGGAAGGTAAGCAAGGAAAAGGGAGATTGATCCAGGCCAATTTGGTATGAAATCGGGGTGTGGGCTACTACATGTCCCATGTGCGCCCCTGTCTAGGACTACATGTCCCGTGCGCCCCTGCCTAGGGCCGCAAAGGGGGGGGGTGCGAGGGGACGGAAGGGGTGCATCCTGTCCCTCGCGATCTCGCGGAAGGGCTGCGTTATTTTGGGGTGGGGGTGGGGGGTGGGGACTACCACTCCCATCATGCCCGCTCAGCAGCACCGGCTGGGTTGAAGGAGTGGCCGTGCAATTATCATCAGAGTTGCAGTCGGACGTCGTCATCTTCATCTTCCCAGCGGTGGTCTAGAGATAACAGAAAGGAAGCCCCCCCACCCACCCAAGGGGTAGGGGATGGGATGGGGTGGACATGGGTAAAAGGAGCCGGGCTTGCCCCCTCTCCAGGGGCACTCCTGGGCACTCGGGTGGCCAAAGCGGGGAGGAGTCTTCACTGAAGTCCTTGCCCTCCTTTTTCAGGGCTAGGCAGCAGTAATGAAGTGGAGCCTCCCTGGCCACGTGCAGTCTACCAATTTCAATAACAATTTGTTGTCATTGTACATTTATGCATAGTGTGCACATGCAACAAAATTTGCAAAAACACCCCGAGACCAGACCAAAAACACATTCTTGTAGCAATGTCTTTCTCTATCATCTATCTATCTGTCCCTTCCTTCCTTCCTTCCTTCCTTCTCTCTCTCTCTCTCTCTCTCTCTCTCTCTATCTATCTATCTATCT
>JAHTLZ010000252.1:5851858-5871133 GCA_023846285.1 Phrynocephalus versicolor
TCTATCTATCTATCTATCTATCTATCTATCTATCTATCTATCTATTTCCTTCCTTCCTTCCTATCTATTTATCTATCCCTTACTTCCTTCCTTCTTTCCGTCCTTCCTTCCTTCCTTCCTATCTATCTATCTATCTATTTATCCATCCATCCCTTCTTTCCTTCATTTAATTCTATCTATCTATTTATCTCTCTCTCTCTCTCTCTCTCTCTCTCTCTCTCTCTCTCTCTCTCTATCTATCTATCTATCTATCTATCTATCTATCTATCTATCTATCTATCTATCTATCTATCTATCTATCTATCTATCTCTATCTATCTATCTATCTATCTATCTATCTATCCCTTCTTTCTTGCTTTGGCAGACAAATGTCCGGGAGGTGGTGGCCATCAAATGTGTGAACAAGAAGAGTCTGAACAAGGCATCGGTGGAAAACCTGCTGACGGAAATTGAGATCCTTAAGACTGTGCGCCACCCGCACATTGTGGAGCTGAAGGACTTCCAGGTGGGCATTTCCTTGAATGCAAAAATATAAATAAAATAAAAACAAAACAAAAAAGGATGAAGACTAGCAACGTAGAAACAGCAGTAGGCAATTAACAGGGGCGGGAGAGCGGTTGCACTTCTGGGAGGCCTAATTGCGATCTCTCTGTCTTAGTGGAACAAGGAATACATCTACCTGATCATGGAATTCTGTGCTGGGGGTGACCTGTCCCACTTCATCCATTCTCGGAGGATCCTCCCAGAGAGGGTGGCTCGTATATTTCTGCAGCAACTGGGTGAGGAATGGGAGAGGAAGGAGAGAGAAAGGGTTTGGGGGTGGGGGTGGGGGTCTAACTTGGATGATCACGCCTGCTTTGGTTGCAGAAAACCCTGGGTTTCATTCTTGGTGTCTCCTCTTATAAGGAACCTAGGCAGTACTCTTGTGATAGAGCGCTGAACATGATAAGAACCAGTATAAATAACAAATGACTGGTAATTAATTCCTCTGTTTTCCCCAATATGGCTTAGTTACATAGCTGTTGTGACTTAATGAGTCATCACTTCTCTCCTTCCGCAACATAAAAGTGAAAATTAAGTTTATAGTTGTGGCTCCATGCAAGGCATATTCCAGTGGAGAAGGAATATCACATGGCCTAAGTGCCGGCTTGTGCTGCTGTATTGGTAGACTACCGCCCCTATCGTCCTTGACTGTTGCTTGTGCTAGCTGGGGCTGATGGGACCTGGATGGTTTCTGGCTCCCTCTCTGCCCTCTTGGTCTATATTTGCCCACAACGTATTAAATCCAGGAGGGATAATTTGTGTCCCTTGTATGTTGTCAAATTACACTATCAAACACCCCTAACTGTGCTGCCTAGGACTAGTGGAGGCTACAGTTCAATAACATCCGGAGGGCCACAAGTGGAGTATCCCAGGCTAGATCATGGTTTAGCGTTACTTGAAAAATCATAGCTTCCCTCTTGGGCTTCTGCAACTCTCATTGGAATCCGTTACAACCTGTCTGGTTTTCAAAAGCGACACCAATTGCTGACCAGCCCTTTACAGCAGGCATGCCCAAACTTCAGCCCTCCTGATGTTTTGGATCACAACTCTCAAAATTCCAAGCCTGTATTTCCAATGGCAAAGGACTGTGGGAGTTGTGGTCCAAAACATCTGGAGGGTCGAAGTTTGGACATGCCTGCCTTAGAGAGAGGATATAGGGAACCCCATGGTGCAGTGGTTAAATGCTTGTGCTGCAGGTAAAACTGTGCTCACAGCCTGGGGTTCAATCCCAGGTAGCCGGCTCATGGTTCACTCAGCCTTCCATCCTTCCAAGGTCAGTAAAATGAGTACCCAGCTTGCTGGAGGGAGCAATGTGTAGCCTGCATGCTGTAATTAAACTGTAAACCACACAGAGACTACTTGAAGTGGTATGGGACAGTATATAAAAAGAACACTTTGCTTTGCTTTATGGAAATCAGCTTTTGGTGCTTTGTTTTTGCGTTTTTCCTGGTCAAGAACATAAGAAGAGCCATGCTGGATCAGGCCAGAGGCCCATCTAGTCCAGCTTCCTGGATCTCACAGTGGCCCCACCAGATGCGTCTAGGAGTGCACGAGACTAGATCTCTGTCTCCTGATACCACTCCCCTGCATCTGGCCCTTGAAGTACCCTGGGTTTAAGCCTGGAGATTACATAAGAAGCTCATGGAGCAGTCTTTCAACCACACCTTTGCTTCTCTTTGTCCAACCAGCCTGTGCCTTGAAGTTCCTCCATGACAAAAATATCTCCCACCTGGACCTAAAACCTCAGAACATCCTTCTAAGTTCCTTGGAGAAGCCTCATCTGAAACTGGCAGGTTGGTACGGGATGGATGTCCAAGGTTGGAAGGGTCCTGTTGGTGGTTCAGAACTCCAGGGCAGCTGGCGCCATTCTCCCCCTGTCCTCACCTGACTATCCTTTTTTTTTCTGAGGGTGGGGAAATCCAGACTTCATTTCAGATAATTTTTTGTGGTGGTGGTAGCGGGGAGTACTACCTGGTGAAGTGACTTTTTCCAATATCATATCATCCGTCTGACCCACCAGATCCCCTCAGATCCCCGTTCTCTGGGTAGCCCCTTCAGGAAGATCCCCCAGATGTCATTTACCAGTGGTGGCACCGAGACTCATGGAATCAGTTTCCGTAGGAAATATGCCTGACCCCCCTCTCTCTCTGTCTTTGTTTGGGAGACCGCTTATAAAACTGCTCTTCAGGGAGGGGTTTCCGTCCGACCCTGGCTGAATACCTCCTATTCGGTTCGCCTGATTATGAAAATCTATTGGCGCCACTGACTTTTCTGTTTTTGATTTTTTTGAGTGTTATTTCCATTCTATTTTAGTGTCTATTTGGTTTTAGTTTGGTTTTTAACTGCCTGTAAACAGCTCAGAAGCCTGCTTTGGTACTAACAGGGCTAAAGATGGATGGATGGATGGATGGATGGATGGATGGATGGATGGGTGGATGGATGGATGAGGACAGGACCCAAATACCAACACTTTTTACCTCCACACACTTAACTGCTATAATTAAACACAGGAAATGCATTTTGACTCTCTCGACTGGGAAAGGGAGACATTTAAAACTGGGGGAATACCCAATCATTTCTGGCTTGTTTCGCCAGCCACAAAACCTCTCTCTGCTTTGCCTAGAAAACCCAATTGTCTGGGTCTTTCGCTTTGCGCGCAATAATTTTCCAAGTCTGATTTTAAGATCATTGACCTAGATCAGCATTGGCGAACCTATGGCACGGGTGCCAAAGGTGGCACTCAGAGCCCTTTCTGTGGGCACCCGACATCACCCCTTCACAGCCACCTGTATTCAGGTTTAATTGCTGTATTGGCACTTTGCGCAAAATTAGTGGATTTTGAATTGCAGTTTGGGCACTCGGGTCTCTAAAAGGTTTGCCATCACTGACCTAGACTGACCTAGATGATCACTCCTGATTTCGGAAGCTAAGCAGGGTCGGCCCTGGTTAGTACTTGGATGGGGGACCATCAGGGAAATACCAGGTGCTGTAGGCGCCTGGAGGAGGAACTGGCAAACCACTGCAGTATTCCTGCTGAGAAAACTCCATAGACATGGGGTCACAAAGTGTCGGTCACGACTGTAACGACACAACGCGCACACACAAACTAACGGAATCTGATGTATGAGAGACGAATGAATCTCTGTGGTTCCCACCCCCACCGCTAGCTTTCATGTAGGCCAGGCATGTCCAAACTTCGGCCCTCCTGATGTTTTGGACCACAGCTCCCAGAATTCTAAGCTTAGATTGCCAGTGGCAAAGGACTGTGGGAGTTGCGGTCCAAAACATCTGGAGGGCCGAAGTTTGGACATGGCTGACGTAGGCTAATCAACGTGTCTATGTCAATGCGTGCAAGGAGGTCATAACCTCTCATGGACCGATTTCCACGGCTAATGTAATGGGCCATCTTAAACTCCCCACAGATTTTGGGTTTGCTCAACACATGGCTCCCAGGGATGAGAAACACGTCCTGAGGGGGTCACCCCTTTACATGGCTCCGGAGATGGTGTGCCACCGGCAGTACGACGCCAGGGTAGACCTATGGTCTGTGGGGGTGATCCTCTACGGTAAGACCATCCTTCAGTTTTGAGACTATGGAGGGAGGGTTGGGAGTGTCCTTCCCTAGGTTTCCTCAGGCTCTGATGGAGTGAGAGGTGATACAAATCGGGAAGATTGAAATACAGTAAACCCCAACCCGCAGTAATTGACCCAACCCGCAGTAATTGAAAATCCGCAATATACGGGTGCTGGGTTAGGTCGGGACTGGGCGGCCTCTCTGGGGGCTTGGTGCTGCCCCAAACGGGCCTGCAAGGGGCTTCCCAGTCCCCCAGAGGCCCCAAAAGTGCTTTCTAGTGATCTAGAAGTCACTTCTGGTTTCCTGGAAGTCACTTCCGTTTTGCGGGGAAGCACTTTTGGGGCCTCCGACGGGCCTGGGAAGGCCTTTCTTCCTTACCTCAGGGGGCCTTTTTTTCATATACTGTAGACCCGTGATATACCGGGACTGCAGTATATGAACCGTGAAAGGGCGGGGGACAACGGCAGCTCATTTTCTAGGAATTGGGTCTTCCTCAATCCTAGAGAAGTGATAAGAGGCGTGTTTGTTGATCACAGTTTGACTGCTTGGCATTACAAGGAAAGTAGGGTTTGCAGAAGCCAGGAAACTTATGTGGAGGACTGAAAAGAAGAAGGAGCTTGTTGGTGTTTTACATTAGAAGCCCACAGTCTGAAATTCTGTTTTCGGCAACTTCTTATCGGCAGCTACTAAACGGGCGTCAGAAAATTTGTTAGGCAGTAACCTCGTTTTTTTAAAAAAAAATCCTCAGTTTGAGTTTTGAAAGGTAAAAAATGGCGTGCAAGTGGAACTCGCATTCGGACAACCCCTCATTTGTTTGTTTGTTTGTTTGTTTGTTTGTTTGTTTGTTTGTTTGTTTGTTTGTTTGTTTGTTTGTTTGTTTGTTTGTTTGTTTGTTATATTTCTATACCGTCCATCTTCCGGACAGAACTCTGGGCGGTTTACAATTAAAACAAAACCAACAGTATATAACAAAAAGAGCAAGAAAGTGCTAATAAAATAAGGAGGAGCGAGACCCTCCACAAGAGCCGATGCGGGCGGCAACAAAAGAAAAAAGAAAAGAAAAAAAAATAAGTGAAAAGGTCGCCATATGCCTCTTGAAAAAGGAAGGATTTCAGGGCCTTTTTAAAGGCTATGCCCTCCAGGTGTTACTGGGCCGCAGGTCCCATCCGCCATCCCCACAGCCAATAGTGAGGGAAGATGGGAGTTGCCGTTAGATCTTAGAAAAGTTACTTTTTTGGACTGTGTCTTCCATCCGGCCAAGTCAGAGCCGACTTCCGAGTTCTGAATATCCACATAGCGTTGCACCCTTCAGTTAGCTAGGTTGTCGCCTCAGACTCGAAATTTGACTAAAAAGTGTTTGGTGTGTATGTGTTTCCTAATTCAGAAGGCCTCTTCGGGAGGCCACCTTTTGCCTCCAAGTCATTCGCGGAGCTGGAAGAGAAGATACGCAGCAACCAGCCGATCGAGGTAACGAGGCAGGTTTATTGTTATTCTTCCATATGAGCCTGCCCGTACTTTAAGATCAGGCCAGGAGGCCCTGCTGAAGGTGCCATCCCTCAAAGAGGTAAGGGGGGTGGCGGCATGTCGAAGCAGGGCCTTCTCGGCGGTTGCTCCCCAACTCTGGAATGCCCTCCCTACGGAGATCCGCCTGGCGCCAACCCTTTTGACTTTCCAGCGCCAGGCAAAGACCTTCCTGTTCGGCCAGCATTTTAATTAGATTATTTGGTTGGACGCATGAGCAGCAGGGTTTTATACTTTATTTATTTATTTATTTATTTATTTGTTTATTTATTTATTTATTTATTTATTTATTACTTTTGTATACCGCCACATCTTCCAGTGTGGAACTCGGGGCGGTGAACAATAAAAGCGAACAATAAAAAAGGAAAACATGCATTAAAAGAACCAGGCAACAATAAAAGTAGAGGGGCACAATACCCCCCACAAGGGATGGCATGGGCGGCGAAAAAAGGAGAGAAACAGAACGTTGGCAGACAGCGGTTCGAATCCCGGGTGCCACGCAATTTATAATTTGTACTGTATCTGGTTTTAACTGCATTGTATTTTACAGTTTTAATAATTTTTTATTGTTTTAGAGTTTTTAATACTTGTTGTATGCCGCCCAGAGACCTCTTGGTAGTGGGGCGGCTAAAAGAAATCTTGTAAATAAATAAATAAATTGCCATCTCCCCATCACTCTGCTGGCTCATGTGCAATTTGTGGTCCACCCAGACTCCCTGATCCCTTTTGCAGGGACTATTCTCCAACCAGGTATCTCCCATCCTAGACAGTGGTCCCCCACCCTGTCGCGGTTCATATATTGCGGTCCCGCTATATCACAGGACCCCAGGACCCCGAAAGGGCTTGAGGGAAAGGTTTTGAGGCTTTTTAAACTGTCCTCCCTTTCCCCAAGTCCCAGGCTGCAGCTGATTGGCACTG
Source organism: Phrynocephalus versicolor (assembly GCA_023846285.1). Taxonomy (NCBI): domain Eukaryota; kingdom Metazoa; phylum Chordata; class Lepidosauria; order Squamata; family Agamidae; genus Phrynocephalus; species Phrynocephalus versicolor. Next base: position 5,858,415 of record JAHTLZ010000252.1, read on the forward strand.
GGGGGGAGGTTTTTCTCCCCCACCCCAGTGCCAATCAGCTGGAGCCTGGGACTTGCCTCCAAGGAGATACAGTATTGCGCGTTGTATCTCCCTACCCCCTTGGGGTGCTGGGAAGTGGCATGGGATGTTTAAAGTTGTGCCTCCCACCCCCCACCCCAACCTGCATCCGCATATCACGGATTTTCAATGATCGTGGGTCCGGTGGGTCCCTAACCCTTGAGATAGACGGGGGGTTACTGTATCTGTGCCATTCATTCCTACAGGGAACACGGGGGTTGGACTGGATAGCCTTAGGGCGCTTTTACACGACCTCTAATATCCGGTGGCAACTTAAATTCGGACCAGAGATCGTGGGGGTTTGTCTCTCTTCCTGTGTTCCCACCCCTCTGCACTCCATTGTTCCTGTCTGCGTGAGGGGAGGGAAAAAAGAAGGGAGAAAAGAATGCAGGCTCACCTCCCTTCACCTCCGCCTGCCATTGGAGCAGCCCCGTAGGGATTCCTGTCTCTTAAAGGGGCAGCGGGGACAAAAAAACAAACAGAAGGCGAGGGAGCCGGGCATTCACAGCTTTACAATCCACATCGGAAGATTTTTTTACCTCCTGGAGGCCAGGTACTTGAAAAGTGCGCTGGGATGTGCTTAGGTGGGCGTGGTTGTACTTAATTTTTTTAAAGTCCGGAGCTGGTGGGAAAACATTTTTGAGCTCCAGATCTGGGAGCCCTTTGCCTCGGATTTTAGGGGTCGTGTAAAAGTGCCCTTAGCGGTCCTTTCCAAAGGCACTCTTCTTTGGTTCTATGGTTTGGCTTGAGCCTTCGTTGCCTGCCTTTCTCCCTTGCGTTCGTAGATTCCCAGCCGCCCCCGGCTCTCTCCAGAATGCCGGGACCTCCTGCAGCGCCTCCTCGAGAGGGACCCCCAGCGGCGCCTCTCCTTCCAGGAGTTCTTCGCTCATCCTTTTGTGGACCTGGAGCACATGCCTAGCCAGGAGAGCCTGGGCAAAGCAGTGAGTGGAAACGGTACCAGGAAGGAGCTGGAGGGAGGCTAGTGGGGAGGCAGTGGGTGGTGGTGGAGGGAGGCTGAGAAGGAGGCAGCTGTCTGGATGGGGTTGCAACAAGCGGTAGCAGCCGGGACGAGGCCGGAGGAGAAGAGTGGACCGTGTGGAGGTGGATTCGGGTGCAGTCGGCCAGAGGGAGGCAGCCAGCTTGTGACACTCGACCAGTGGGCTTTGGGCCTTTTCACACGACCCCTAAGATCCGCTGGCCACTTAAATTAGGACCAGAGATCTTGGGGGTTCGTTGCTCTTCCTGTGTCCCCACCCCTCCGCACTTCCTTGATCCTGCCTGCGTGAGGGGAGGGAGAAAAAAAGAGAGGAAAAAATGCAGGCTCACCTCTGAAGCCGCCCCGTCGTGGTCCTGATTCCTTCTCTTAAAGGGGCGGGAGGCAAAAAAACCCCAAACAGAAGCGAAGAGAGCCTGGCACTCACCAGATTACATCCGGATCTGGGGATTTTCACCCTCTGAGAGCAGGTACATGAAAAGTGCGCTGGGACGCACTTAGGTGGGCGTGGTCGCACTTAATTTCCTGCAAACTCCGGAGCTGGTGGGGAAACAATTGTAAGCTCCGGAGCTGGGAGCCATTTGCAGCAGAGTTTAGGGGTCGTGTACAAATACCCTCTGTTTCATCTTGAACTCAAGGAAGTCCAGTTTGGTATTGTTCCCTGTAACACGTTACTTCTGGCCAAAGGCTCTTTCCTTCACATCCTGTATTCCATCTTCCTTTCCCAGACTGCTCTCGTTACAGAAGCCGTGAAGAAGGACCAGGAAGGAGATGCAGCTGCTGCCCTTTCGCTCTATTCAAAGGCTCTGGAGTATTTTGTCCCTGCCTTGCACTGTGAGTTGACCCGTCCTCCATTTGTAACTCCCTTTTTTATAAGGCGTGCCTTAATTTCCAAAAAAAAAATATAAAGAATTATTTTTATTTCAAAATAGAACTTTATGAACCTCTATCAGCAGTGTGATACGGCGGCCAGGAAAGCCAATGCGATTCTTGGTTGCCTCAACAGAACCGTAGTGTCTAGATCAGTGGTTCTCCACCTGTGGGTCCCCAGATGTTCTTGGACTGCAACTCCCAGAAGTCTTCCTCACTAGCTGAGCTGGTCAGGATTTCTGGGAGTTGTAGTCCAGGAACATCTAGAGAGCCAGAGGTTGAGAACCACTGGTCTAGATCAAGGGAAGGGATAGTACTACTGTATTCTGCCCTGGTCAAATTCCACCTGGAGTCCTGTGTCCAGTTCTGTGCGCCTCAATTTAAAAAGGATGTTGACAACCTCGAGCGGGTCCAGAGGAGGACGACCAGGATAGTTGAAGGTCTGGAAGAAATGTCTTATGAGGAACGGCTTAGGGAGCTGGGAAGGTTTAGCCTTTCAAAAAGAAAGTTGAGAGGGAATATGATAGCTATGTTTAACTGTTTGAAAAGATGTCATATTGAAGAGGGAACAAGTTTGTTTTCCATGGCTTCGAGGACTAGGACTCGGGACAATGGTTTCAAACGACAGGAAAAGAGATTCCATTTGAACATTAGGAAGAACTTCATGACAGTTAGAGCTGTTCGGCAGTGGAATACGCTGCCATGGAGGGTGATGGAGTCTCCTTCTTTGGAGCTTTTTAAGCAGAGGCTGGATGGCCATCTGTCAGAAATACTGTGATGGGGGTTCCTGCATGGCAGGGGGTTGGACTAGATGGCCCTTGAGGTCTCTTTCAACTCTGTGATTCTATGATTCTGTCTGTCTGTCCGTCTTTTTATCCATCCATCCATCTACATTGCATATAGATATAGATATATATTATTATTTAATGTTCATTATTTTTCATCGATCCATGGAGTCATAGAATTGGGGCTGATGTTTAAAGGTCCTCTGATCCATCCCCCGTTGACTCCAGTGATTTTTGCCCCCTTCGGTATGACATGTCTCGCTCTGTCTTGTCTTCCTCAGATGAAGCCGATACTCGCAGGAAGGACGCCATCAGAGTCAAGGTCAGCTGAACCTCGCAACCTTTTCAACAGGGAGAAATCTGCATTGTGGAGCTTTGGGTGGGAACGGCCAGAGCCCCTGGGGGATTCTGAGAGCCGTGGTCCAAGAGAAGTAACCGTGCCACTGGTGGCATGCTGATATGTTTTTTTCCGGACTACAACTCCCAGAATTCCCCGGGCAGCAATGTGGTTCAAAATCCCCCCCCCCCCGGCTTTAAACCTTGCACACATTTAATCTCAAGCCTCTGGAAATTGCTTTGGTAGAAATGTAGTTATGGAAAGTGTGTGTTTGATGGGGATGGACATATTACAAGGAGCACTGGGGTGACGGAACCAGGGAAAATAACAAAAAAAAAATCTTTTTTTTTTAATGCAAGGGGGAAAATTCCAAACCAGAGAATTAAAAATCCCAGCAAGACACGCATGAACAAACATTGAAAGATGCATTAAAATGTGATCTTCCATATTCACCAGTCTGTAAGACAGCACACTGGAATGCAGCCTTCCTTGCTTCTGTCCTGGTTTTACTTGCCTTTCACTTAGGACAGGCATGCCCAAACTTCGGCCTTCCAGATGTTTTGGGCCACAACTCCCACAGCCCTTTGCCATTGGAAATACAGGCTTGGAATTCTAGGAGTTGTGGTCCAAAATCTCAGGAGGGCCGAAGTTTTGGGTATGCCTGACTTAGGAAGCACGCTATGGATGGTAAGGATTCTTTGTCACTCACTGTGCTCGTGTCTTCCCAGAGTTAAGCCCCATTACGTTCCCTGCGCCTGTGAAAATGTGCAAGACGCATCTTTCAAACACACATCACATTGTAGACTGGGGAGGTGGGGAAGATGGTAGTTGTGGTCCAGCCTATCAGGAAGGCATTGGTTTTGGGGAGAGAAATGATGTAGACAAGGCTACTGAAGCACTGATAGTTGTTAAGGTGACATGGTGAGTGCAGTTTTCCCCAATTTATCCCCCTGAAGCTCTGCTCGGATGTCTGTCAGCCCCACATGGATGACCTCCCGAAAAAAAATATTCAATATTCCATCAGCCAAAGTGGACCCCTTTGGTCCCGGCAGCAGCTTTTGGAGTCACACTGAATTCTGCGGCTGCCGATGCTGCTTCCGCGCAGCTGTCTGGCAGCCAAGTTTTCTCTGATGATGTTAAGAAGAGCCCTGCTGGATCAGGAAAATGGCCCATCTAGTCCAGCTTCCTGTATCTCACAGTAGCCCCACCAAATGCATCTGGGAGCACACGAGACAGGTTTCTCTGTCTCCTGAGACCACTCCCCTGCATCTGGCCCTTGAAGGACCCTGGTTTTAAGCCTGGAGATGACACATCTCCATCATGGTTTGTTACCTGTGATGGACTTTTCCTCCAGGAATCTGTCCAATCCCCTTCTGAAGGCATCCAGGCTGTGTGTTCTCCTCTCACTCAGGCTGTGTGTTCTCCTCTCGCTCAGGTGAGTCAGTACATCTCTCGGGCGGAACAGCTCAAGGCGGTGGTCACCTCCAGCAACCGAGCTCTCCTTCAACAAGGCTGCCCTGCCAGAGACATCTTAAAAGGTAATTTCCGGAGAAGGAGTGGACTTGCCAGGTCCCTCGGTGGCGCCAGGGGCACTGTTTTGACTGCCCCGAACAATGTTTGATTCCAGTCTTACATCACAAGGAGCGGCAACCCTGTGTTGCAGCCATACTTGTGTTCCTTCAGACTGCCCCCTCCCGCTTCATTCCCCCGGTCCATCAAGGGTATTTGTACACAACCCCTAAACTCCGCCGCAAATGGCTCCCAGTTCCGGAGCTTAAAATTGTTTCCCCACCAGCTCCGGAGTTTATAGATAATTAAGTGCGACCACGCCCACCTAAGCGCGTCCCAGCGCACTTTTCAGGTACCTGCTCTCCGGAGGTGAAAATTCCTGATGCAGATATAACGTAGTGACTGTCGGGCTCTCCTTGCTTCTTTTTTTGCCCCCCCCCACTCCTTTAAGAGATCTGAATGCAGTGCCGGGACGGCAGAACGGAGGTGAGCGGCATTCTTTTCTCCCTTTTTTTTCTCCCTCCCCTCACGCAGCCAGCAGCCAGGAGTGCGGAGGGGGTGGGAACGCAGGAACAGCGACAAATCCCTAAGATCTCTGGTCCGAATTTAAGTGGCCAGCGGATCTTAGGGGTCGTGTGAAAAGGCTCCAAGTTAGTCAACATGGGACACCTACCCCCTTGGCTCATCCCTCTGTGAGTTTTGATCTCAAGGGGAAGGGTGTTATTTTGCCTCTTAAATCTGCTTCTGTCCATCTTTGGCTTCTCCCAAGCCTGTGGAGACTTCCTTCTTATGGGTGGCGCCATTATACCTACACAGGCAAGGGGGACCCACATCCTGAGCTTCAGAAATGGAGGAAAGGATTATAATTCCATCACTGCAGAGGACAAGAACAGTGGTTTCACTTCTCCATGATTTGCTACAGCCCTATATACAACATTCAAGAGTTAGCATTAGGGTTAGGGTTGTGGCCTCTGCCCCTCCCCTTTGTACATTATATATACTTTTGTTGGAGTATTTTTACCCCACCTTTCTCCTTGGAACAATACCCAAGATGGCTTACAGTAATGAGGGACAATATACAGTCCAGTACAATTAAGATATACCATCAGAATCAGAATCAGAATCCTTTTATTGGCCAAGTGTGGTTGGACACACCCAGAATTTGTTTTGGTAAGATATGCTCTCCGTATATAAAAGGAAATATAAGAATCATATAGTCAACAATAAAAACACAGTACAACAATACAATATAACCTATTATTTAAAAAGGAAGAAGAGAAGTAAAAATTAATTATTCAACAGTTTGATAGCACTTATGCAATGCCCTAAAACGTCGCCCTGAGGGTAACAATTGAAGCAGGTTATGTCCAGGATGTGTGGCAGTTGTATATATTTTCATCGCCCTCTTTTTAGCTCGTGTGGTATACAATTCCACAATAGATGGCAAATTAGTAGCAATAATTTTTTCTGCAGTTCCAATTATCCTTTGAGTGCTACCATCTTCAAGTTTGAGAACAGGGAATTGAGGGTCATCTTACAGCATTAAAAGACAACATTAAAGCTACAAGAGAATGCATGCCGCATGTAATCATGCATGGTAGAACATCCAAAAGTTATGAGGGATGGAAACTAACATTGAAAAACACAGTGTCAATGCCATCACACAAGGGAAGATATAAACACAAGTTACAAGTGGTTCTAAACACAAAGTCTGTGTAGCCATATATGGTAGATTCATAATAAAGACACATAATAGGGAGTCCATCATGCAGGGGAAGCTTGCCCGAAGAGAAAGGTCTTTGCCTGTTTCCGGAAGGACAACAGAGATGAGGCAGTCATCGCCTCTAGTGGGAGGGAGTTCCAGAGTCTGGGCCCAGCAGCCGAGAAAAATGGCCTGAGGGTGGATAAAAGAACGACATAAAACTTGACAAACTTGCCAAAAATGTCTCTAAAAATGCCATTACCATTCTTGCTGCCCTGCACCAATGAAGTAGCTGGATCTCCTCCCCAAACCCCAGTTAATTTTGGAACGTATAAGACCATAAGAACAGCCTTGCTGGGACAGGCCACAGCCCATCCGGTCCAGCATTCTGTCTCACACAGTGGCTCACCATTTGCTTCAGGGTATATTCCCAAGCAGATGTCTTCACCTGCATACGATCCCCCGCAAATAGCATTGAGAGATATCCTGCCTCTCATTCCAACCCGGAGGTTGTCCTTAGGCGTGCGTAATGCGTAAATTAGCTACTCTTGTGTACAGGTTCTCCCCCCCCCTTTCCTCTGTTGTCAGAAACAGCACGTGGGGGTGTGTAGTTGTACAGTTGTGGAATTTGTGCCTCTGGATGACATAAGCCCCACCCCGCCCCCAGCATCCTGCCTAAAGCAGGTGCCCTTCACGTGAACCCGAGTTCCCATCATCCTCTATCAGGGTGGCCACTTGTCGTGATGAGGGGAGTGGTAGTTTCACACACCTAGAGGGCATTTCCTCCGCAGGGGTGGACAGGGAACACATCTAATCGTATGTGAATGCTGTCCGGGCCGCCAGAGGGCGCCAGGGACCGGTTATAAGAACATAAGAAGAGCCCTGCTGGATCAGGCCAAAAGCCCATCTAGTCCAACTTCCTGTATCTCACAAGTGGCCCCACCAGATGCCTATGGGAGCGCAAGAGACTAGATCTCTGTCTCCTGATACCACTCCCCTGCCTCTGGCACTTGAAGTATCCCGGTTTTAAGCCTGGAGATGACACCTCTCCATCATGGTTTGTAACCTGGGATGGACTTTTTCTCCAGGAATCTGTCCAATCTCCTTTTGAAGGCATCCAGGCCAGATGCCATCACCACACCCTGTTGCAGGGAGTTCCACAGACTAACAGCGTGCTGGGTGAAAAAATATTTTCTTTTGTCTGTTCTTACTCTCCCAACCCTCAATTTGAGTGTATGCCCCCTAGTTCTGGTATTTTGTGAGAGGGAGAAGAGCTTCCCTCTATCCACTTTACTCATGCCCTGCATTATTTTGTACGTCTCAATCATATCCCCCCTCAGGCACCTTTTTTCCAGACTAAAGAGCCCCAAATGTTTTAGCCTTTCCTCATAAGGGAGGTTCCTGGTTTCCCTTGTGCAGAATCAGGCCAGGACCGCCCCTTCCTTGTGCCACAAAAGGGACCTCAAAAGATGAAGACATGTTGCTGTCATTGATGCATATTGTGTGTTCCACCCTGCCTGCGTCCATTTTCTGGACAGCAAGCTGAGGCCAGCCGTGATATAAACCCAGACTACTCCGTGAACCTGTTTCTGACTTATGGTTGTTTCTGACGGAGCACCCATTATTATTACTTTTTTTATAACCAGAGTTTTATTTCATTTCATTTTTAAATATTTTATTTTACACACGGAAGGGGGTTGTTGTTGTTGTTGTTTTGAGTGAAGCGCACACTCCGCGTGGGTCCTTCCAGATTCAATTAGCTTTGCTTTGTAGTTGATCACTATTTAGACCTCCTTTTCGGTTCGAAAGGCTTGTGCCTTGCTCCTGTTTGCAACCTGACTCTTACCTTCCGGATTTTTCTTCCAGAGATGTCCAAGGACAAGCCACGCCTTTACACGGCTCTGGAGCTGGCCTCAGCCGCCGTAGCGAAGGTCAGATTCCGGGAAGGGGTTCAGGCGGGAGGCAGAGTTCCCATCGTCCTGATCATCGAAGGCCAGGGGCTGGTTTCTGCCGACTGTTTAGAGATTTGATCCTCACCAGGAAAAAAAAACCACAAAATATATCACAAGTCATCAGAAATTGTATTCTTGTTTCTTAAAACTAGGGGGTGAGGGGGTAAGACATGGAAGGAGGATGTGGAACCTTCTTTTAAAGCAGTGGTTCTCAACCGGTGGGTCCCCAGATGTTCCTGGACTGCAACTCCCAGAATTCTTCATTACGAGCTGAGCTGGCCAGGATTTCTGGGAGTTGCAGTCCAGGAACATATGGGGACCCACAGATTGAGACACACTGTTTTAAAGCATATTTATGCTTCCTCATGGCACCCAGGAGCTTACTGTATGTACTCGAATATCAGCCGACCCAAATATAAGCCGAGGCACCTAATTTTGCCACAAAAAAACTGGGAAAACTTACTGACTCGAGGATAAGCCTAGGGTGGGAATTTCAGCCGCTGCTGGTAATCCCAGGGAGCTAATTACAGTGGTACCTTGTATAAGGGAATTAATTTGTTCCAAATGAGCTGCTGCTTGGTGGTGGAACCTTAAGAAACAAGAATTCAGTTTCTGATGACTTCTGAACTCTTGTTTTGTTTTGTTTTTTGGGTCCCCCCCCCCTTAGGAGGAGGAGGGCAAAGACGACGGAGACACGCTGGATTTGTACCAGCAGAGCCTGGGGGAACTGCTACTCATGTTGGCGGGTGAGTGGAGGCCAGCTGTGCCGTGCCAGGCGAGGGCTGGCTCTCTTGTGGTGCAGGACGCGTACATGTGTGCATGTATGTGTGTGAAGCTTTGCTGCACACTGCCTGGGTTTATGAAGGGGAGAGAGCTAGAGAGAGGGGAGCATATGTTAAAATAACATCCCAGTGGCCCTGGTAAGGTGTGCTTACTATGATCTTGGAAATTCTTAGCATCCTGTGATTGATCCCTATTGGAATTTTGGAACCAAGGATGTGAGCTTTTGCGGCATCACCTCTTTTGTGTTTCTTTGGCCTTTCTCAGTTCCTGCTTGGGCTTTTTTGTTGGCCCAAGAATTTCTTCCCATCCCTGTAGCAAATCCCCTTTCCAAAACGTTTCTCTTGTTTCGAGCGGTGTGCACAAAATGTCTATGATTCCAGGCTGTGCGGCAGAACAAATTGCACTGGACAGCCAGTTCTCTGTTTTTAATCGCATGGGGTATTCTACATCTAAGAAAAGCTGTTCTAGGCTATCTCTCCCCAGATTTTTACGGTTCGAGCAGGATCTCACTAAATCCGGAGATGCTTCCAGTTCATTTATCCCCACCCCGAACCCGTAACTCAATGGTTCTCAACCTGGGGGTCGGGACCCCTTTGGGGGACAAACGACCATTTTACAGGAGTCGCCATGAGCCAGTGAAGAAAAAGGCACCAAGAGCTTGGGTCTGGAGGAGGAAGGGGGAGGAAAGAGTGAGTTACAGCTTGATAGGTTGGATGGGATGTCAGTCAATGGTATCGGAGGCTGTGATTGGCTGAGGGTGCCTGTAGAGGGAAGTTCTCTCTGGCACCTGCAGTAGTGGCCTGCCCAAGGGGGCTTGTGGCCTCTTCCAAGCAGGGCAATAGGTCCCCACAACGTGAGGAACTGTATTAAAGGGTTGTGGCATTAGGAAGGTTGGGAACCAATGCCGTAACTGAAACCTGGCGGACCTTCTCCCTACCTGCTAGAGTGACAGAAAACACGTCTTTCCCCCCTCTTCTTGGTGAAGTACAGTAGGACCCCGGTATCTGCTGGGGATTGGTTCTAGGACTTCCCGTGGATAATGAAAACCGTGGGTAAGAGTGAACACCTGTCCACGCCTTATGTTTTTCTTTTTCTTTTTTCAGCTGAGCCCGTGGGGAGGAGGCGGGAACTGCTGCATGCTGAGGTACATCTCCAGACTCCTAGCACCGTTTTCCTCTTTCGTTTCTGTCGCAATCAAGAGAGGGTAGCTCTGTGTTCTTCCAGGATGGTTCATGAACAAGAAACTAAAGATCAGCCAAAGATAATCCATAAGCTCGATCACCCTGCATTGTTCAGTGGGGAGACCATACATTTGACAGAAGTAAAAAAAAAAGTAGGTTGAGCCCAATGACCAGAATAACAAATGTAAAAGCAGGCCTAGGTGATACCTTTATTGGTCACTACTAAAACAAAAAATGCCAGCTGAGCTTTCGATAGCAAGCTATCTTTATCAAAGCACTGATAAAGGAGTGAAACCTTATCCGGGACGTCGAAGCAGTCTTAACATCATCCTTGCTTCCTGATACCACCATCTGGTGTCTAAAAGAGCCTCGTGGCGCAGTGGTTAAAGGCCTCTACTGCAGGTAAAACTGTGCTCACGACCTGGGGTTCAATCCCAGGTAGCAGGCTCGTGGTGGACTCAGCCTTCCATCCTTCTGAGCTTGGTAAAATGAGCACCCACCTTGCTGGAGGGAGCAATGTGTAGCCTCCATACTGTAATTAAACTGTAAACCGCCCAGAGACTACTTGAAGTGGTATGGGGCGACATATAAGCAGATCACTTTGCTTTCTTTTCCATCTCACCAAAAAGATTCTCAGCGCCTGATAGACTACATCCTCTATCAAGATTGTATTTTTGGTACAATGCTTTGATAAAGACAGCTTGCTATTGAAAGCTCAGCATACATTTGATTTTGTTTTAATAGTGACCAATAAAGGTACCACCTAGCCTACTTTTACAAACATTTTACAGCATCTCTTTATGGAGAGGAAGTGGATGTACGTTATGCGTTTGTCGAGTTGGGTGTTGATGGCTGATCCCTGGCCACGGACCTGCAACAAAATGTTGCATTGGGAAGTTCTTTAATTTAGAGTCCCATAATCCAGGCATCTTCCAGTCTGTTTCTCCTCCAAACCCTGTTTCCCGTTCCTCCTTCCACAGGTGTTCAGCAGCCTCCCCCCTTAGCCACTATGTATACCCAGTCTTTCTTGGGTGTTTTGGGGTCTCTCCGCCTTTGATTTTAATGCGTGCCTCCCCCGCCCCCCAAAAAAGGTTTTTGTAGTTGTAGAAAAACCCCACCATGGCCTCACCTCTCCACGGAAGCTGTGCCATCAGCTGCCAATGCGATGCCAATCCACAGCTGATTTTCAGAAACATAGAGGAGGCCCCAGTCACACCCCTGTTCTTCCATGGAGCTTAAGGCGCCTGGAATCAGGTTGCTCAGGCCAGACTTAGCTCTGCTGATCTCCACTTAGAGCACTTTCTCCCTCTGTTGAGTAGAGATGGGCACGACTCAGAAAAACTGTTCGTTTTCGTTTTCGTTTTCGGCTAGGGGTCCGTTTCGGCTCGTTTCCGTTTTCGTGAGCTAATTTCAAAATTTTTCGTTTTCGTTTCGTTACGTAACGAAAACGAAAACGAAAAATTTTTCGTTTCTTCCCATTTAGCTCCATTATGTGTTTTTCCAGTAACGAAAAACGAAAATTGGCTCGAAATTAGTCGTTTCGTTTCCGTTTCCGTTCCAGTTCTGAGCCGTTTTTCGTTTTTCATTTCGTTACGTAACGGAAACGAAAAACAAAAAACGAAAACGAAAATACCGCTAAGTCGTGCCCATCTCTACTGTTGAGCTGTGAGTAGAAGCTCCCTTTTCTCTCCCCCCCCCACCCCCGAATTGACAGCATCAATGAATGACAACTTCCATTATGTGTCAGCAGATCCAGACGCTAATGGGACGAGCTGAATACCTAAAAGAACAGATCAAGGTAGGAAGAAGAATATGGACCAGTCTGTGGTTATCAATACTGTCGGACCTTGCTATCCAGGGATTGCAGCGATTCCAAGTGTGGAAAGCAAAACCCGTGGTTATAGCATACTTTATGTATAACATAGTCTCTGGTTCCCTCCAGTGGTCAGTGCTGGTCGTACACCTTGGAAACATGTATTTCTGGGAGCATTATTTAATAGTTTCAGGCTGTGGATAAAATGATACAGCAGTCTTACTATATTGCAGATTTTATCAAGGGGCTGGACTTGTGGTTGGTCCAGCACAGCAAAGTTGGCTGGGATGCATGAAAATAATTAGACAGGGGACGAATATTTGTGGAGGGATATGTATATTTTTCGAACCTCTGTAGTGGGAGTGGAGAGGGCTTGCAGATCTTGAGGCAGGTGTCTCATACTGAGAGGCTTCCATCTTTAGGTGAGTTTTGTCTCTGGAAATAAGTCCACATGGTCTTTGGCCTGCGGATACGATGCTCATTTGACGTCCTGGGTTCAGATCCTGGATGGCAGCAGTCTCTTTCATGTTGTGGAGGCCCTACAACTCAATAAGTAGCGTCAAGGCATTTTACACACACACACACACACACACACACACCAAAAAGGAGTGACCACTTTCTTTACAGTACAATCATACTGTAACAGTTGCCTATCTGATGCTAGAGAAGAAGAAATTAGGGATGAGCACAAAATGGAAAAATAATGTTTCATTTTGTTTCGTTTCGTGCTCACCCC
>JAHTLZ010000252.1:5871173-5902485 GCA_023846285.1 Phrynocephalus versicolor
ATATATATATATATATATATTAACAAGTTACAAGTAATGTCCTTGCTGCAGAGGAAACAGCGGCTTGCTTGCATTTTTACCAGGAGCAGACATAGTAAAAAGAAGTCAGGAAAAGTCTATTGTTTTTAACACCGGCATTAAAAAAAGACACATCTTTGTTTATGGTAGGGATAGGAATGACTACTTGAAGTCTCGCCTTTGACATTTGAAATAATAACAATAAAACAAAGATCTCCCCGGCAATACAGAGAGTACCTTTTTTTTATGATGAGGACGCTGATTATTATTTTAATCCTTCATCTTCTCCTGCCATAAGCCTTTGAGCCCCAAAGAGTCAAACGAGGTAGCCAGAGGGATGTGAGAAGGCAGACGCCTGGTGCCAGGCCTCCGGAAGGGCTCCCTCACACTCCTAATAGTTTCCCCCCCGGGGTTTAATGGCAGGGTTTTTCTCTCGCCAGATGGCTCTGTGCCAGCTTAGCCCTTGTGCTGCATCGGGAAAGGGATCAGCCGTTCCCGCCATTCGCTTTGCCGCCACGGTACCCACCTTCCAGGCTGGATAACGGACGGTCTCTCCTCGTTCCGTCCCTTCGGTCATCCTGACCTCCGCGGACACGTTTCGTTTTCGTTTTGATCACGACCACGGTCTCGGTCCGGGGTCGAGACGTGCTTAACGAGTGGGACCTGCGACCAAGTGCTGATCTGGGCGAAGACGTGGCCAAATCCAAAGCCTGCACCACGTTTCAGAGCTTCCACAGCTAGATTTTTTCTAAACGCTGCATAAAATGTAAAAGTAGCTCCTTGTAGGTTTTTTATTTTTTATTATTTTTTTTATTTTTTTTTTTATTTTGCTCTTACAGATGCTTGTAATCCAACATCCTAAACTGCAACTCCCTTAGCTTTGGGGGGAAAAAACAGCCTTATGTGGATTAGTATTATTCAGGGCTACAGAGAGGCAGCCCAGACCAGTGATGGCGAACCTTTTAGAGACCAAGTGCCCAAACTGGGATTCAGAACCCATTAATTTGTCGCAAAATGCCAATACAGCAATTTAACCTGAATACAGGTGGCTGTGAAGGGGCGATGTCTGTCGCCCACAGAAAGGGCTCCGAGGGCCACCCTTAGGCCCCCCTTGCCATAGGTTTGCCAAAATTGGCCCAGACCCTTTCCCTGGGCGTTGTGTCTGGTTTGTTTGTTTGTTTGTTTGTTTATATACCCCTCCGATTTCCCCAAAGGGAATTCTGGGTGGTTTACATAAAAAAAAAATAAGAAATCCAAGGAAAATAATAAAATAGTAAAAAACCCACCAAAAATACACAGCAACAAACAAGTAATCGGCAAGAGGCATAAAACAACTGATAAAAACACAGGCATCAAAGATGGGGAGGGGAAAACAATACACACCCTAGCGATTGCCAAAGGCATCCCTAAACAGCCAGGTTTTTACAGCTTTTTTGAAGGATGCCAGGGAAGGAGCCTGGCGTATCTCGCTTGGCAGTTTGTTCCAGAGAGCCGGCCCGGCCACCGAGAAAGCCCGATTGCACGTTGCAACCTTAAGAACATAAGAAGAGCCACGCTGGATCAGGCCAAAGGCCCATCTAGTCCAGCTTCCTGTATCTCACAGGGGCCTCACCAGATGCGTCTGGGAGTGCACGAGACTAGATCTCTGTCTCCTGATACCACTCCCCTGCCTCTGGCCCTTGAAGTACCCCGGTTTGAAGCCTGGAGACGACTCATCTCCATCATGGTTTGTCACCTGGGATGGACTTCCCCTCCAGGAATCTGTCCAGTCCCCTTTGGAAGGCATCCAAGCCAACCTTGCGGGCCTCCCTGGGTTTTCCAGCCTGGGTTGAGAATTACCCATTCCACCAACCCTTTTCCCTCGAAAGGGCATTCCTTTCTGTTCGCCCTCATCAAATCCTGCTGTGGTTTTTAATTCTTCTCTGATTTTTTTCCCCCTCTTGCAGCCTGTAGTGTGCAATAACCCATCTGCCTGGATGTTGCCTGCTGGATTCTGGAGCTCAAAGCGGACTGAGCCAACGGACGACCCTTTGTATCTCAGCCCTGTCCATGCCGGAAAGGCTCGTGGGAGTCGGTACAGAATTTATGTTGGGTCTTGGACACAAGTAGAGGGACTCTGCCAGGCACCAAGATTGTAGACGTCGTCACGGTTTGTATCGTGTGATATATTTAAATGGATACCTTCTTGAAGTCCAAGTTCAGTGAGTAATGCTATAGAGCAGTGGTTGCCAACCGGAGGTACCCAGATATTCTCAGACTAAAATACCCAGAAGCTTTCACCACTAGTCATACTGGTCAGGATTTCTGGGAGTTGTTAGCCCAAGAAACCCCTCCCCTCTGGGTGATCTAAGGTTAAGAACCACTGCTGAGGCATTAGAAAACATTTGATGCACTGTTGGAATGGGAATGATGTAGCTCTCAGGCCACGTGTGTAGCCCTCACCGCCTGATTTTTGTGGCCTCTGGGACTCCCACTGTACCCCGGGGGGCGGGGGCGGGGGGAAATATACATGAAAAAATAAAAATAAAAAACCTCCACTCAGGAAGTAGGATTTTTACCTGTAAATCACATTGCATGCTACTGGTTTGGACTAAAACCCGGGGGGGATGAGAAGTTGCATCGTTGCGGTGAGGCTCCGAAAACTCAGACTCCTCGAAGCCACCGCTGCGAAACTTTTGGGCCTGATTGCTCACCGAATATCGAATGCCATGATCATTCGTGGGCTCAGCTCTCCGTGCCAACGTGCTTCCGGAACGACGCTAGAAGCTTTGAGACTGACCTGAATGGGGGACAAGCGTGATCCTCTCCCCCGCCCCCACCCTCGCCCCCGCTTTGGTGACGCCCTCCACCCACGAACACACAGCAGCCCAGGATTCCCTGCCAGCGCCATCTGTCCATCTATCTTCCCCGGGGCGTTTGCGGGGCGTTATTAATAGTTTGCCGTCTCATCTGCGCTGAGCCCCGGCGCCTCTTGGCACCGATCAGAGAGCCCCCCGGGGCTACAGCTTGGGTTGACTATAAATTTAGTTCCTGTTCTCTGTTCTCTCTCTCTCTCTCTCTCTCTCTCTCTCTCTCTCTCGCATTCTTTCTCTGTGCCATTCGCCCTGCGAACAGAAGAGCGGATATTTTTTTCTTAACCTCTGGCTTTGTAGGGTTTTCCAAGAACGAAAGGTCTCCCCAGCTTTGCTCTCCGTAGGGTTGTCAGTCATTTCTAAACGGATCTTTGCCTGGGGTAGGCACTCACACCCAAGCTCATTGCTGTCTTCCTCATTTGCCAACATCCCAAAGAGGAAGGGCTGGAAGAGGAGGCAGGTGGTCGATGAGGATAAAATGCAAAATGCATTTCTTGATTTTAAAAAAAGACTTTTAAATGCAAATGGATCATAAAGCATGTTATAATGGTTTTTGGAACAAAGCAAAAAGCAAAGGGTTATGCTTCTATACCGCCCCGTACCGCTTCAAGTAGTCTCTGTGCGGTTTACAGTTTTTTTAATTACAGTATGCAGGCTACATGAGCTGCCTAGATGCCCTAAGCAGATCCGATCTCGCCTGATTTTGGAAGCTAAGCATGGTCGGCCCTGGTTAGTACTTGAATGGGAGACCACCAGGGAATTACCAGGTGCTGTAGGCACCTGGAGGAGCAACTGGCAAACCACTCCAGTATTCCTGCCAGGAAAACTCCATGGATGTGGAGTCATGAAGAGTTGGTCATGACTGTGACGACACACACATGGGCTACACAGATCTTGAACAAAGAGAGTGAGATCTTGAACAAGGAAAGTGACCAGGAACTAGATGCTAAAGTGGACAAATGAAGAGCAACACTGGGCGTTTATACACGACCCCTAAACTCCGGGGCAAATGGCTCCCAGCTCCGGAGCTTAAAAATGTTTCCCCACAAGCTCCGGAGTTTACAGGAAATTAAGTGCGACCACGCCCACTTTAGTGCGTCCCAGCGCACCTTTCAAGTACCTGCTCTCTGGAGGTGAAAATTCTTTGATGCGGTGTAACGATGGTGAGTGCGGGGCTCCCCCTCGCTTCTGTTTGTTGTTTTTTGGCTCCCGCCCCTTTAAGAGCTACTTAAGAGACTGGAATGTTGCCGCAGCAAGAGCGAGAGGCAGAACGGAGGTGAGCCACGTTCTTTTCTTCCTTTTTTTCCTCCCTCCCCTCACGCAGCCAGCAGCCAGGAGTGCGGAGGGGGTGGGAAGGCAGGAACAGCGACAAACCCCTAAGATCTCTGGTCCAAATTTAAGTGGCCAGCGGATCTTAGGGGTCGTGTGAAAAGGCTCACTAAATGCAAGGGGGAGAGGGGAAGAGAGCTAGCAAGAACATTGGGGGATCGCTTTATGTGATCGTTCCAGGTGAATTAAACAGGAGGGCAGCCAGGAAAGGAGCTGATCAGTTGAAGAATTTGAGAGGAGAACCACTCAGATGGGATACAACCTCACCGTGTCCAGCTGCCTTTCCCAAAATCAGATTCTCCAGGAGTGAGTTCAGCCTGTGTTGAGAAAGGAAGAAGATGCCTTTCGCTGGCAGTGCCATATAATCGTTCCACCCCATCTGTCTCTTTCCGAGAGATCTGTCAGCGTGTCTGGATCCGTGTGCGTGCGCATGCATAGAAGCATGTGCCCAGTGACTCATATGCCTAGAGAGAGAGATGGGGGGGGAGCAGATAAATCTTTCAAGCTGAGCCTTCCCCACCTCACCCCACCCAGTGTGTCCGGAGGAAGATGTGTCTGTCTTCTCTCGCTTTTAGACCCATGGGGTGGGATGAGGTGGGGAGAACATGCCTTGAGAAAGCTGCCCAGTCCCAAGATACCCCTGGATGTTTGGAAGGATAAATCACTTCTGAGCATTTTCTACCTGGGAATCTCTGAAAAGGGGCTGCCATATGGAGCTCTTAGTGTAAACATACAAGGAAGAGGCTGATAGAGGTCACAACCTTACAATCCAAAGAACCACAAGAAACTGCATTATAGCCAGGTCAGACTGTTTAGGTGCTATATTTATTGTTCTCATATTCACCTTGACTTCATAAGAACATAAGGAGAGCCATGCTGGATCAGGCCAAAGGTCCGTCTAGTCCAGCTTCCTGGATCTCACAGTGGCCCCACCAAATGCCTCTGGGAGTGCACGAGACTAGATCTCTGTCTCCTGAGACCACTCCCCTGCATCTGGCCCTTGAAGTGTCCTGATTTTAAGCCTGGAGATGACACATCTCCCTCATGGTTTGTCACCGGTGGTGGACTTTTCCTCCAGGAATCTGTCCAATCCCCTTTTGAAGGCATGCAGGCCAGATGCCATCACCACCTCCTGTGGCAGGGAGTTCCACAGACTAACAACACGCTGGGTAAAAAAATATTTTCTTTTGTCTGTTCTCACTCTCCCAGCCCTCAGTTGGAGTGTTGGTCCCCTAGGTCTGGTATTTTGTGAGAGGGAGAAGAGTGTCCCTCTATTCACTCTACTCATGCTCTGCATTATTTTGTACGTCTCAATCATATCCTCCCTCAGGCATCTTTTTTCCAGACTAAAGAGCCCCAAATGTTTTAACCTTTCCTCTTAAGGGTGGTTCCCCCAGCCCAGTAATCATTTTAGTCGCTCTCTTCTGCAACTTTTCCAGTTCCACTATGTCTTTTTTGAGATGCATTGACCAGAATTGTTCACAGTAATCCATGTAACGGCTGCATTTCCACCTAGAGATGTATTTCAGCTTCCCTCAACATGGGGTTTAGAGATGGGCACCCCTTTCAAAATGAATTGCAAAAACTCATTCAAAAATCACTAATTTGACAATTCATATTTGTACGAATCAATAACCTTTGACAAATACAAATCAATGAGCTTTTAGCGATTCTTAATTTCTTGATTCCTTGAGTTATAAAACGACCCCGAAAGCACCCAGAGGTATCAAGATGGCACCATCTAAGCCAGATGTTGAACTCAGAGCATGGGAGATAAGGAAGGTCTTTGGAACCATATGGGCCCCAGTGAAGGCTCAAACAGCATTTTTGGGGTGGTCCCACTATTCCTGTGTTCTGGCCAGGCCATGTGTTGAGCTGGATGGATGGATGGCTCTCCTTTCCAAAGAAAACGTCGGGTGAAAAATATTCAAAATATTTCTTTCTCTGGATCTCCTTTCCAAAGAAAACGTGGGGTGAAAAATATTCAAAATATTCAAAATGAATAAATATTTAAAAATACAGAATTCCTGTATATCTTAGGATGAGGTGGCCAACTGCAAGAGAGCACAGTCTAACTAATTCTGGGTTTCATTTGACTCAATCCCGTATTTCTTATTGTGTGGAAAGATGAGGTGTTGGAATAATAATAAAAGAGAAAAAGAAGGGAAATAATGGGATTATTCTTCTAAAACTGTGCAAGATGCAGCCTTCCGTACGATGCATAATCCCTTAGGGTTATTTTGCTTGCTTGTTGTTTTTCTTGTTATGTAACTCTTTGATCTAAGGATAATAAAATAGACAAGAGATTAAGACTTTGCAAAAGCTATGCTGTCTTTCGTTGTTGGTTTTTATGGGGTGGTAGTGGCATCACTTCTCACCTCCTTCCCATGCAAACACACCAGGTTACACGCAGCCAACCACGCTGAGGTTCATTGACATTATTCAGAGTGGGTGGGAGTCAGGATGTGTACAGGATGTGGAAAAAAGAACCAGTGTGAATGACGGAACCACGTGTGATCACAGCTTCCCTTCTTAGCTTATCGAAATATTTCTAGGGCACCCTGAATTTCAAGATCCCAGGGCAGAGGATATTCAGTCATCTCATTTTAAAGAGCTCAAATGTCAGCACGATGCTAACCGTTTAACAACCAGAGCAAGGTTAAAACAGAAAGATCAAAGACCAAAGCATCATCTTTCTAATGCATGAACATTGGAATGAGCAGGTGTGTTTTGGATTCGTTATCGAATGAAACACGGTGTTGTTAAGAGTCAGACCTCTAAGGGGAGGGTGTTCCATTATTGGGGCCCTGAAGCTGGAAACCCTTCTTCCACACAGGGACAACTGTGGGGCAGGAAACCAGATTAGGGCTGAATATCAGGGAAAAAAATTCTTAACTGTTAGAGAATTATGACAATGGTACTAATGACCACGGGAGGTGGTGAGAACCCCAACACTGGAGGCATTCATAAGAACATAAGAACATGTTTAATAGGTTTTGGTCCAATGTTTTTATTTATATTTATTTATTTATTGATGTTTAAGTTATTGTATTCACATCTCCCACCCATCTGGCCACGGAATACTGACTGACTGTTTCAGAAGTACGGACCAGCCTTGGAAAGGTTACTTTGATGGCTTACATCTCCCAGAATGCCCCAGCCAGTGGACATTAGAGATGGGCACGAAATGAACAATTTTTTGTTTCCGTTTTTGTTTTTTTGTTTCATTACGCAATGAAACGACAAACAAATTTTGTCTCCAAAATGAAACGAAACGAACAGAAACACCGGAAATTTTGCCGTGCGTTTCATTTCCATTACTGCAATACAGTGAACTGCTTTAAATGCTAAAAAACATTTTTTTAAAATGAAATAAATGGTAATGAAACGGTAACGAAATGAACGAAAACGAAAATGATTTTTTTTGCAAAAATTTGCGAAAAACGGAAACGAACCGGAACGGACACTCCAAACGACAAACGAAACTCCATTTTTTCTATTCATGCCCATCTCTAGTGGACATAGTCATAAAAAAACCTACCAGTGTTTTTGGATCCTGGGGGGTGGAGTTTCCTCAAAGAGGGTGTCACTAAAAGGGGATGCTTCACAGAGCAATGTTTTGATGGCAATGATTCTACTTGTCTCCCCCATTTAGGATCTCAACTCCCTCTCTCCCGTGCCACGATGCCCTCTGTTTATTTCCAAAAGACCATCAAAAACTGGGCAGTCATCACACCGCCTTTGGCCTTCTGTGTGTGTGTGTGTGTGTGTGTGTGTGTGTGTACACAAATGATCTGCCTTTTGGGGGGCTCGATCCCTCTATTCAGAGAATTGCCCCAGGATGGCTTGGTACCCATCTCCTCCCGAGAGCCTCCTTGCCTTGAGGGCGTTTTGTTTATTAACTGGAACGGAACAGAAGTTGGCACTCGGGCGCCCGGGTTCAGCTCCCTCGTTGCTTTGCCCGCTGCTCTTTTGAGGAAGAGGCCAGCGTTCTCCTGACCTCGGCGAGCCGAGGACCCGCTCGGCCCCGTGTGGCGCGAGGTGACTCGGCTTGCTTCTGTCCAAGCCGATCCCGGTCCGTGTGTGCACTGGGGCCTGAATTGTTGTTAGAAATAAAAAAAGGAGAGGGGGTTGGTTGGAGAGGGCTTGTAAAATGTCACCGCGCATCCTGAGGGCCAACGATGCGTCGGCTGCAGCGGCCGAGGGAGCACGCTGTGTGCTCTGGCCGTGTGAAGTCGATCCAGGCGGCAGGCACCCAGCCTGCCTCATTCGCCCTGGCTGCGGCTCCGGTCATTCTCAATCAGAAAGGTGGGTTGGCCCTCTTGGTGGCAGGTGGCGATGTGCCGTCACTTCGCCGCCGACCCACAGTGACCTGGCGCATGACCAATCTCCAAAAGGTCCTGTCCTCCACTGCCTGGCTCAGCTCCTGGAACCCCAGGCTTGTGGCTTCCTCTAGGGCAGGCCTGCCCAAAGTCCGGCCCGGGGGGCCAAATCTGGCCCGTCAGGGCATTCTGAGTGGCCCGCGGCTGGCTGGCCCGCCCCTCCCTCCCCCTCCTTTGCCCCATTTTTTAAAAAAGAAAGTGGGTGGGGCTTGCAGTGGGGTGGCAGGGTCGGGGAGCAACCGGCCCCTGACACATTCTCAGCCACCAAATCTGGCCCTCCTTACAAAAAGTTTGGGCACCCCTGCTCTAAGGCAGTGATGGCGAACCTTTTAGAGTCCGAGTGCCCAAAGTGCAATTCAAAACCCACTAATCTTTTTGCAAAGTGTCAATACAGTAATTTAACCTGTATACAGGTGGGCTATGAAGGGGTGATGTCGAGTGCCCACAGAAAGGGCCCCGAGTGCCACCTTTGGCACCCGTGCCGTAGGTTCGCCATCACTGCTCTAGGGAGTCAGTCCATTTTGTATTTGGTCTTTCTCTTTCCCTGATGCTGGGAAGGGGGTTAACTGGCATAACGGCCCTGCTGCAAGGAGGGCAGAGGCGTGGCCAGGGACTTCAGTGCCCAGGGACAACGTCAGTTTTTGCACGCCCCCAAAGGACAGAGAGGGGCTAAGGCACCACACCCCATGGCTCCTGGGAATCCAATTTGGTGCCCCCAGATGCTGTGCCCAGGGACAAATGTCCTCCCCCTTGGGCCTCCCTAGCTATGCCACTGTCAAGTAATCCAAAGCAGCACAACTGGCTCTGTCTTAATTCACCTTTGATGCTCCCAGCAGCCCTGTAAGGTATGCAGATTTCCAGCAAGTTAAATTTTTGGAATACAATCTACCGAATCCCGCAGCTACCGGTTTTAAAAAGTGACTTTCCCAGGCTCTGTCGTTCATTTAGACCGCAAAATCAATGACTGGACTGGGATCGTTAGATGGTAGCACAGGGATAAATCTGAAAATGCAGAAACCTCCTAACAACCTCTTGGGCATTTCAAGTTTGCTTTGCTGCTAACAAAGAGGCAGTGTCCTTGGTGGCACAGAGCAACAACAGCTATTCCAGACAAAGGATCATGGGAGCTGTAGTTTTTAAAAAAATTGCATTTCTAGGCTCTGTTTTGGGAAGAATGCAGAATGGCGCTCTTGTCATCTGAAAGAAAAAGTGCTCCAAAGTCTGGCAAGTTACTTTCCAAAAGGAATTTGCTGCTGTGTTTGAAAGCTAAGCTGTTGCCATCCCTAATCACAACACTGAGCAAGTAATCATTGTTGCAATGCTTGTTGTAAGTTCAAAGGGAAAAAGTGAAGATCAGAGCAAGAAAACATAAAACGTAAGGGGAAAATATCTTGTTAAATGACACTAAAATATCTTAAAATACTTTTTGAAAGTGTGCTTTGAAAATAATAAACGGATGTTACTGTTACACCAGTGAAGCAATACAGTACAGTGGCACCTCTACTTACGAGTGGCTCTACTTATGAGCAATTTAACTTAAGAGTGGAACACCGTTGGCATTTTAACCAATGCCTTACAAATTTTAGATGTGGTCTGCTCTACTTACAATCCCCCCCCCAATTTTTTATTTTTTATTTTTTAGATACGGCTTGCTCTACTTCCGAGTTGTTCGACTTAATGAGCATGCATTCAGAACGGATTAAACTCGTAAGTAGAGGCACCACTGTATTCTGTTTTGTTGTTATGTTGCCCCTTAAAGGTAGCTTAATTCCACCTTTATTGTTAAAACAAAGGGCAACCAGCAAGCCAATTCTGAGTAATTTAACCATTTGTAACCTGTCACTCCCAAGGTCTAAGGGTGTTGGGGAGGAACTCAGGGCACTTTTACACGATCTCTAAAATCCGAGGCAAAGGGCTCCCAAATGCGGAGCTTAAAATTGTTTTCCCACCAGCTGCGAACTTTAAACAAAATAAAGTACGACCACGACCACCTAAGCGCACCCCAGCACACTTTAGAAGTACCTGGTCTCCGGGTACAATCCAATCTTCCGATGCAGATTGTAAAGCTGTGGACGCCGGGCTTCTGTTTGGTTTTTTTGTCTCCGTCGCCCCTTTAAGAGACAGGAATCCCTACGGGGCTGCTGGGGCAGATGGAGGTGAGCCTGCATTCTTTTCTCCCTTTTTTTCTCCCTCCCCTCATGCAGACAGGAGCAATGGAGGTCGGAAGGGTGGGAACACAGGAAGAGGAACAACACCCCATGATCTCTGGTCCGAATTTAATTTGCCAGTGGATTTTAGCGGTCGTGTAAAAGGGCCCTCAGAGGAATAACTCCCTGATGATCGGCTGCCTAAGGTGGTTTGGTTGCTTTGATTTTTGACGTCTCCTTCTGCCCATCTTTCTTCCGCCTGAATTGTATTCCAGCTGCCCTTTGCCCCCATCTTTCCCCCTTTCCAGTCCATTATTCCCGGGTTCACTGCTAACGGAGAACAAGGCACTTGGTGACATTAACGGATGCTAAATTTAGAGCCAAATGCTCCGAAGCTCCAGCCCGCGTATCAACTGCCTTGAATTTGTAACTGGCAGAGGTCAGGGAGTCAATGAATGTACTGTTGCCTGGTTTTAAAGGAAGGCCGATTCATCTGGCTACAGACCAAGCAATATTTGGACGCTCAGTAACATACTTAATCCCAAATAATCCGGAAGATTTTTTGTTGTGGGATGTATGAATAGAGCAGCTGCAGAATGAGCGACTCCTCTGGGCTTGCCTCCAAAGAGTTGTGTTTCTCTCTCTGATCTACCAGAACTGGGAAAGGACGTGGAGTTCTGTGATCTGCCACTCAAGATGGAGTTTAGAAATCTGACCTTTTTGGACTACAACTTCCATCATACACAGAGAGAGAGAGAGAGAGAACACTTCCATCCTCTGATCGAAGCAGACAGAAAGGCAAAGTCCCTTGGCAGGGGCGTAGCATGGGGAGGGCAAGGGAGTCGGGGTACCCCGAGTGCAGCAATTAGGGGGTGCCAAATTGCCTACCGACCCCCCACTGCTTCCCCCCCAACCGCTATCCAGATTATATTTTGCAATGACGGGGGCGCCCCGTTCTCTGGAAGCCCTAGCTATGCCTCTGCCTTGGAGGGGATCAGATGACAAAAGGAAGGGCCAAACGCCTTCCTTCCATCTCTCCACCTCATTGGTTTGTCCATTCCATGGCCAGCTGGAAAAGTTGATATACAATAGGACCCGTGTATCCACGGATTCATTATCCACTGATTCAGTTAGCCACGGTTGGCAGAGGAAAAAACAAATACATAATTCAGAAGCCGCAAAACAGCAGCTGTAAAGCAAGTTACTATCACAAAACAGCAGTTTTGGGGACATTTTGGCGTTCTCTCTTATTCGTGGTTTTCATTATCCACGGGAGGGCTTGGAACCAATCCCTAGCAGATACTGGGGTCCTACTGTATTTTTAACTACAGCTCCCAGAATCCATGAGTCAGCATGACCTCTCCTCCAAACAGAAGTGAATTCAGAAGACTGCAGTAAAAGAAAGTAAACTTTTTTGGCAGCTCCCAGAAACCTCAGCCTGCCCAGTTGGTGGTGAAGGCTTCTGGGAGTTGAAGTCCAAGAAGATCTGGCTTCTTGAACTTGGTAGGATCTAGGTAAAATGTCAGCCAGAGAGAGCTTCCTGGGACAGCCAAGCAGGCAGCGATAGGGACTCAACAGCCACGGTGGCTGTCGTGCTTCCTCCAGGGCTTTTGGCTCACGTGGCTTGCCTGATACCACACGTCCCACAGGGCGAGTTGTTTCCGCTTCGGCAGGGATGCTGGGGCAGGCGGAAGACTGACTCCAAACCCCAGGCGGGTTTTGTTCACCCCGTGCTGCTGTCAGGACATAGGCAACAAAGAAGCTCACAAATCATGGTGCTGGTGCTCCACTCCCTTGTTCTGAAGCAGGGTGGCAGGCCAGTCAACACTCCCTGGTCCTCAACCTGTCCATCCTCTCTTGCAGGGCTGTTAGGTCTACCGTCTATCCACAACACACACACAAACACTGTCACACTGAGCCAGGGATACCCTCCCTCCTTGCCAGTTTGGAACCAGTAGAGAGAGTTATTCAGGCTTGAAAGATACCTAACAAACAACACTCATCCTTGATTCCACGTCCTTTGGGGGATGCTGAAATTAGCATCTCCTGGTCCTCAGGGAAAGAGAAGAATTCCCTAGGTCTAGGAGATCAAGGGTTGAGAAGTCTCCGGGCACCAGTTAAAGTCCCTTGGAACAGGACTGCTTGTCTGAATCTCCAGGGATCCAGTGGTTCTCAACCTGTGGGTCTCCAGTTATTCTTGAACTGCAACTCCCAGAAGCCTCCACCACTCACTGTGCTAGAAGGGATTTCTGGGAGTTGCAATCCAGGAACATCTGGGGACCCACAGGCTGAGAACCACTGGGTTAGGCAATCTCTCAAGGCTCGGAGAGGAAGTTTGATTCTTGTGACTGAGATGGCTTTTAAGATGGACACTTAACAGTTATGTTAACCAGTTTCTAGCTTGCACTGGGACTAATGGCATGAACACAACGGTGAAACTGGCAAGTGGCAACCTTAGGCATATGTAAGTCCATCACAGGTTACAAACCATGATGGAGATGTGTAATCTCCAGGCTTTAAACCAGGGTACTTCAAGGGCCAGATGCAGGAGAGTGGTATCAGGTGACAGATATCTAGTCTCCTGAGCTCCCAAACACATCTGGTGGGGCCGCTGTGAGATACAGGAAGCTGGACTAGATGGGCCTTTGGCCTGATCCAGCATGGCTCTTCTTATGTTCTTATGTAGGGGCCTGCAGTTCAATGGTTATTAAGTTATCTATTACAGTTGGCATTCCTCTGCTTTTTTTATTTTTATTTTTATTTTTATTTTTGCTTCCGAGGTATGGGGAAATCTGTGCATGTTATTTATTAGTTATATTTATACCCCCTCTTGTTCTTAAGAGCCTCATGGTGCAACAGTTGAGCTGCTGTCCTGCAGCTCCACAGTGCTCACAACCTTGGGTTCAATCCCAGGTAGCTGGCTCCAGGTTCACTCAGCCTTCCAGCCTTCCAAGGAAGCTGAGCACCCAGCTTGCTAGGGAAGGAGAGCAATGTGTAGTCTCCATAATTCAGTTCTAAGCTCCCCATAGAGTGCTTTAAGTGCTATAGGACAGCATGTAGGCAGCTCGCTTTGGTTTTTCCCAATGAGCTCATAGTGTCCTATAGTGGCTTTTCCTACTTAATCCTAACAAGAACCCTGGATTCTTGTTAGGACAGACCACGGGATCTCTTAAATGGGAGAAAGGCGCTTGAGGGGGGATATAATTGAGACATACAAAATAATGCAGGGTATGAGTAAAGTGGATAGAGGGAAGCTCTTCTCTCTCTCCCAAAATACCAGAACTAGGGGACATACACTCAACTTGAGGGCTGGGAGACTAAGAACTGACAAAAGAAATTTTTTTTCCACCCAGCGCGTTGTAAGTCTATGGAACTCCCTGCCACAGGATGTGGTGATGGCATCTGGCCTAGATGCCTTCCAAAGGGGGATTGGACAGATTCCTGGAGGAAAAGTCCATCCCAGGTTACAAACCATGATGGAGATGTGTCATCTCCAGGCTTAAAACCAGGGTACTTCCAGGGCCAGATGCAGGGGAGTGCTATCAGGATATCTTGTCTCATGCGCTCCCATAGGCATTTGGTGGGGCCGCTGTGAGATACAGGAAGCTGGACTAGATGGGCCTTTGGCCTGATCCAGCATGGCTCTTCTTATGTTCTTATGTTCTTAAAGGCAGTGTACACGTGTGAATTATCTCCCTTTGGTGCCAGGAGACCCGAGGTGGAGGTAGGGTTGGTGGGAAAGAACATCTGGGCATGACAGAGGCACCACCTCCTTCGCCAGCCCGGCCGAAGAGGACTCACATTAGATTAGAAGCATGTTTGTGCATGTGTCAGATTATTGCTCCAGACAGAGTAACATGTGCTGTTTTCTTCTCTCATGACTGGAGGTCATATTGGCTCCTAAAATAAACCCGGGGAATATCACATGGTCTCGGGAGAGATGAGTTTTCGGAGCTTGTTGTGGGGGGAAAAACAGAAGAAAGGGGGAGCAGGGATTGAAGAGAAGAGGAATAAGAACCACCAAGGAGAAGAATGTTGAAATAAAAGAGAGAGGTGTGGGTGGGAGCGAGAAAAGTGGAGATCTGAAAAAGGATGGGAAGAATGGCACGGCGTCAGATATTAGTGAAACTATGTATTAGGCAGGTGTATAAATAAATGGTTTGTATGTATTTAATTGATTTCTCAGATGGAGTCTGCAAATGTGCAAAGTCACAGTGATTCAGTCTAGAGGTTTTTTTCTATTAGACTGCAGGTCAAAAGAATGGGTTTAAATGGGCTTGGCTGATACAAGGTGCTGCAATAGTTATATGGTGCAGTGTGTTACCTGATTGGACAGACAATAGTATATAAGTGCTCTGTTAATCAGTGTTCAATGGGCCTTTGTGAGTAAGGCACCCACCGTTCTTCGTTTGTCGATGCTATGTACTGATTGTGCATGCCATGTATGATGAAATGCTGTTATGCTGTTGATTTCTCTCCATGGAACTTACCTGTGCATATATGTAATATAGCTGTTTTGTTTTAAGTGAACTCTGACTTGGTCCGATTCTGCTTCTATCTATGTAATTGTTCAACAAGTACAGTGGTACCTCAACTTGCAAATTTAATCCATTCTGAATGCATGCTCCTAAGTCGAACTACAGTGGTACCTTGTATAAAGGAATTAATTCATTCCAAATAAAATTATGTTATGCAAATTTCCCACAGGAATGCATTGAAAACAGAGTAATCCCTGATCGCAACCATTTTTATGTTGTACGGATTCTTCCCATAGACGATTCTGTTAAGCAAATTTCCCCTATCTCCAGATTTTTTACGTTGTACAGATTTTATGTTACACAAACCATTTGTTATACGAGGGTCCACTGTACTCTTAAGTCGGGGTACCTATCTAAAAATGGAAAAAAATAAGTTACAAAATACAAAACCTGGAAAAAAATATTTGTAAGTCGAGCAGACCATATCTAAAATTTGTAAAGCGGCAGTTAAAACGCAAACAGTTTTCCGCTCTTAAATCAAATTGCTCTTAAGTCGAGCTGCTCTTCAGTCAGGGTACCGCTGTATTTGCTTCCGTTGGCAGAACAAATGGCAAACTACTTAATCCACGGAGATAAAGCATCTTTTCCATTTCGGGAAAAACACGAATCATAATTCTGAGAAGTAGAGATGGGCACAAATTAAAAAAATGGCATTTTGTTTGTCGTTTGTCGTTTGGAGGGTCCGTTTTGGTTCGTTTCCGTTTTTTGTGAATTTTTGCAAAAAATTCATTTTTGTTTTCGTTCGTTTCGTTACCATTCCGTTACCATTTATTTCAATTTTTTTTGTCATTTTTTTTAGGATTTTGAGCAATTCACTCCTATTGCAGTAACGGAAACGAAACGCACAACAAAATTTCCAGTGTTTCTGTTCGTTTCGTTTCATTTTAAAGACAAAATGAAAAAACGGAAACGAAAAATTGTTCGTTACGTGCCCATCTCTACTGAGAAGGGTCTATTAAATCGGCGTGTGCATTTAAATAGCTGGCCTGCCCGTATTAACAGGCTCACCAGCCACGCGCTTTCTTGTGAGAGGCCCTTGGTCTGCCCATCAAACGGACTCACATCTTCCATTGCCAACATGGCACCTTCACAAACCCCTTTAGAATTGCCGCTAATGAACCCCGGATTAGCTTTGTCCCGGCTATTAGCTGCTACTGTTTTCCTGATGAATAAAAGCATCTGGCATTCCAATTAGCGGCTGGGATTAAAACAGGGGATGCGAACAAGAGGAAGGGCGAGAGAGGCATATTTTTAAAGGCTTTTGTTAACGAGGGATGGGTTTAGTTCTTTGGAACTCCTTCCCAGAGATGCAGGGGATGAATTTGCATCGCCTCTTCAGTTTCCTTCACCGCCTTTGAGTCCCAAGGGTGGACAAATCATGGCCGCGAGCAACTCCTAGCAAACCCGAGCCAGCCTCTTTGGTGGCGAGGGACGATGGGAGCTGTGATCCAGTTATCTATGGAGGGTCACGCATGGCCCCCACTTGCATCTACAGTGCCAAGGAGAGAATCAGCGAATCACAGAGTTGGAAGAGACCTCAAGGGCCATCCAGGCCAGGCCAGATGCCATCACCACATCCTGTGGCAGGGAGTTCCACAGACTAACAAAGTGCTGGGTGAAAAAATATTTTCTTTTGTCTGTTCTTACTCTCCCAGCCCTCAATTTGAGTTCTGGTAGCCTTCAAAAGAGGACTGGACAGATTCCTGGAGGAAAAGTCCATCCCAGGTGACAAACCATGATGGAGATGTGTCATCTCCAGGCTTAAAACCGGGGTACTTCAAGGGCCAGACGCAGGGGAGGGGTATCAGGAGACAGAGATCTAGTCTCATGCGCTCCCAAATGCATCTGGTGGGGCCACTGTGAGATACAGGAAGCTGGACTAGACGGGCCTTTGGCCTGGTCCAGCATGGCTCTTCTTATGCTCTTATGTTCTTTTTCGATGTAGGGTTTGTGGCTTATGGGAGTTGTAGTCCAGCACATGGGGAAGGCGCCAAGTTCTGGAAGGAAGCTGCAATGCCTTTGCACCCCACGAAGAGCATGTTTGGCCAAGACTTGACTTGACCCAGATGTCTTCTTGCAATGCAATGTTTTAGATCGCACACTTCCTTTGAGACGAGTTCCCCAAAAGAGAAACCATTACAAGTCATAGGTTAGAACTGGAAGACCATGTCCCTTTTGCTTGCTTGTTCAATCCCTCCCTGATGTTGCCCTTCTCTCGACGCAAAGAGAGAAAACTTGCCACCAGTTGATTTTTTTATGAGATCATATCTTAATATTTTATCAACTTATGTTTCCAGCTGCCTAGAGAACTGTGCTTTGGGGCAGATTTATACACTGGGCTAAATTACCTGGTAGGCAAGTGAGTCCATCAATAAAGCCCAAGACTTTGCACAGGCTAGTCACTGGAGACTAAGAACATATTTCCTGAGAAGCACTGGCGGGGATTTCTCAGTGATCCAAGCCATTGCCTATGTGAGATTTATTATAACCCCCAAAATAGGCATCCGTAGATGCTCTGAGTTTGGGTATCGCCTGGTCTGCTCAGAAAGATGGATTTTCCTTGGATGCTTGTTTGGCCGAATGATTCATATTGGGAAGTGGCGCCGCAGCTATTTTTAGAGCAGACAATTCTCTTTTTCCCCAAAGGCCATGTTGCAATGTTTGCGCTAAGCCAGAAAAGCGAGTCTCGGTGGGAGAGAGCAAGCTGGCCTCGGCGTGGGCAGCACCGGGAAAGGCTTTTTGGCTGCTCTTCTTAAACCAGGGAAGGATGTGATCAACCTCCATTGGAGATGCTAGTGAGGGCTGGATGGGAGATGCTATCCAGGAGGGTCAGCCCTCCAACTCCCCAGCTTAAACACCCCTGATCTTTATGTCAAGGGGTGAACATAAGAACATCAGAAGAGCCCTGCTGGATCAGGCCAAAGGCCCATCTAGTCCAGCTTTCTGTATCTCACAGTGGCCGTGTCTGGGAGTGCACAAGACTAGATCTCTGTCTCCTGATACCACTCCCTGCCTCTGGCCCTTGAAGTACCCTGGTTTTAAGCCTGGAGATGATACATCTCCGTCAGGGTTTGTAACCTGTGGTGGACTTTTCCTCCAGGAATCTGTCCCATCCCTTTTTGAAGGCATCCAGGCCAGATGCCATCACCACCTCCTGTGGCAGGGAGTTCCACAGACTAACAACGTGCTGGGTGAAAAAAATATTTTCTTGTGTCTGTTCTTACTCTCCCAGCCTTCAATTGGAGTGTATGTCCCCTAGTTCTGGTATTTTGTGAGAAGGTGAAGAGTGTCCCTCTATCCACTCTACTCATGCCCTGCATTATTTTGTACAATGCTTTTTCCCCTGTCAGGAGGTGCCATTCAGGGCTCTGGAGCTGTGGGTGTCCACTGGAAAATCAACATGTTTTCGCATCTCATCCAACCACAGTATATTTTGCCCTAGAACAGAGAAAGCTCAAAGCGATACTTTGCCCCTTAGAAAAACCAATGCATTATCACTCCACGGCTACTTTAACAGTTGTAGCAAAGCTCAGAAGAAAGTCAGAGTTAATGGGTGTGTGTGTCAGTGCAATCATTTTACCTTCAAATTGAAAATTCCCAACCTATCCGGTGAGTGTTGCCTCTACTGAAATCTGGAACTTATCTTCCACAACCAATTTCGTGACCAAAACTCAAGGCATATGGTGGGCATGGAAAACTCCAAAATTTACCATGACTCCTTTTATGACAGGGAAGGCTGCCCTTTCCAATGTCATGACAGATCACAAACAGGCTGCTAATTCTGTTCCAGATTTTAGAGGGGCCAAGATGCAGAATCTAGTTTCTTTCTTTCTTTCTTTCTTTCTTTCTTTCTTTCTTTCTTTCTTTCTTTCTCTCTCTCTCTCTCTCTCTCTCTCTCTCTCTCTCTCTCTCTCTCTCTCTCTTCTGGACAGCATCTCCCTTCCTTCCTTCCTTCCTTCCTTCCCTCTGGACAGCATCTTTTCTCTCTCTCTCTCTCTCTCTCTCTCTTCCTTCCTTCCTTCCTTCCTTCTTATCCTCTCTCTGTAATTCCATGGCTTCAGAGACTAGGACTCGGGGCAATGGTTTCAAACTACAGGAAAAGAGATTCCATTTGAACATTAGGAAGAACTTCATGACGGTTAGAGCTGTCCGGCTGTGGAATATGCCACCACAGAGGGTGGTGGACTCTCCTTCTTTGGAGGTTTTTAAGCAGAAGCTGGATGGCCATCTGTCGAGACTCGGGAGTCCTGTGATGGGGGTTCCTACATGGCAAGGGGTTCGACTGGATGGCCCTTGAGGTCTCTCCCAACTCTATAATTCTATGATTCTATTATTCTGTGAGGACCTTGGAAAGCTTCTGGAGCAGATGTGCTCCCTTGTGGCATGGGAGCCGCCACCCCTGGCTACAGCCAACATAGCCCATCGGAAGACCTTATGGAAGTGGTCATCTCAGACTTCTTAACAGCCTCTGTTATTTACAAATGTAGATCTGTCCTGGATTCTTTTTCAACCCACCCCCCACCCCCACCCCCCACCCCGACCAATTGGTGCGTAAGAAGAGGGCTCATGCTTTTGTTTTGGAACAGAACTCAGCATAACAAAGAAATGCATAGAGAAATCTTGCATTTATTCCACCATTTTTAACAGCACGCTGGAAACAAGGGGTGTCAATATCAGGCAGCAGAGGCTTGTACACAAACACTGCATAGTCACAGCACAACATATAGACAGGCTGACCGCCACATTCATTACACACAGGTAACTACACCCTCTCTCCTGACGTTGGAAGCACGGACAACGAGAGGTCCCACGGCATGGTGTTACATGTGGAATCGGAACAACACCAGAACCAACACCGCCACTACCATCACCACCACCACCACCACACCCACAGGGCAGCCGTCGCCTTTGGCTGGCTGAGCACCAACCGGTCCGGTCGCCATTCTAACTCTTTTATACCTCAGTTTTCCCACTCTGTAAAATGGGGAGAGCGCAACAGTGCTCTCCATTGTAAAAACATCTGAGGCACCACGAAGTGCAAAGGATTGTCACTGTTAGTCAGTATTGCTGTGGATGCTGGACAGAAGGAGGGTGTTCCCCCTCTTTTTTTTTCTTTTTAATCTGGAAGACACAAAGGAGGCAAGATCATCATATGTCTCCTCCATTTTGAACGCCAAATGGCCTGTCTTGTTTTTGTTTTACAAGGATGTGTGCTTTTTGACTACCTCCATGCTGCTTCTACTAATGCCCTTCATTCCTATTGGAGTGAAGGCCAACATTCACATTCAGACATAAATTCCTAGAATAGTAATGGCTTTCTTCCTTCACCGTTGAGAGGCTTACATGAGAAACTGGGGTGGGTGGGGTGTCGACCACTTACAATGAAACTTGACCAATGGGGCCACCATGGAAGGAGGACGCAAGACTGTGGTTCTACCCTGAGGCTGTCAGACACACACACGGCCACATTCTGTTTACAGGGAAGGGGATGACTAAGGTGTCTGTTCACAAGGAGGGGGGTTCATGGCCTTAGGCGGCAGGGGGAACGTACCCAGTTCACACAGAGGCAAGGAAGACAAAACTTGAGTGAGAGTTTTCTGGGTCGTTTTCATAAACCATCACCCACACTTGCTCTCCTAAGGGACCATCCTCTCCACCAACCCGTGCCCACACACACCCCACACCTTGCAATGGAAGATGTTTTACAACTGGACTTTTTTTAACGAACTCCTGCCCACGAGGGTCACATGATGGTGCACTTCTCGGCCGACTGCTTCAGGTCATCCAGCGTGGCCTGGGCTTTGCCCTTCAGCGAATCTATATCCAGGTTCTGGATGTTGGTCAGCTGCCCGATGACAGAGTCCTTCTCCTCTTCCTCGACGTTGTCCTGCTCGATCATCTTGGCCAGCTCCTTCGGCAGCTCCACGTCACCCCCGACCACTTGGATTTGGCTGTCGTCCATTTCGTTCTACGGAGAAAAGTGTTAGTGAGAGCAGAGGTGAGGTGGTGGCAGCGGCGGGATTCAGGAACTGCTGCTGAGTCTTACACTCCCAATTTGGCCCTTTGGGCTTCCCCAGTGGGGTGGAGGGCTGCCCCTCATTCCTAGAGCATTCTTTCTTGGTAACGGGAAAAAAAAGGGGGGAACTAGTTTGAATATTCATTAGTTTGTTTTGCATAGCCAATCACCAAGCTGGTAAGAGGGGCTAAGAATGCTATACAGTGGGCCCTTGTATAACAAACAGTTTGTATAACATAAAATTTGTACAACATAAAAAATTCCGGAGATAGGGGAAATTTGCTTAACATAATCGTCTCTGGGGCGAATCTGTCTGTTCTTCTGGAACGGACAGAAGAAGAAGACTTTATTCTCACAAAAGCCGTGTGAGCTAGATCATCAAGAGACAGACAGGTCCAGCTTACAGGATTGCATTCTACACTTTAGTGAGATCCTGAACTAAGATCTCCTCTGTTGGAGCCCAAATGTCCTCAACACTCAACTTGGAATTGTCTTGGAGAGATGGTATGAAGAAAGAGAAGTGCTAGAGGGGGATGGGGAAGCAAAAAGGAAAGGGGAATGAGAGAGAGAGAGAGAGAGAGAGAGAGAGAGAGTCCTTCACTTGGTTTCCAAGCTGGCTATAAAGTGCCATGCTTGCTGATCTCAGCAGAACATGGGTGGGTGTGATTATCACACCTCTGTAGTTAAAGAACATGAAACTTCAGAAATGGGACAAGAGGAGGAATAGATATGGGGACACTATATGACGCCATAAGGCAGCCTACTTGAGGAGAGTGGTGTCAGAAGATGTGGTTGGTGGTGGACAAACTGACTGTGGTCAACAGCACCACCGTGTTGGAATTGTGGAGGGGAAGGAAGGCAGAGACCAAGATGAAAATAAAACCAGTGTGGTTTTTGTGGAGTGTTGGATCAAATCTAGGAGAGACAAGTTTAACGATGGTCCCTGGAGAAACTTCACCCATTCAACTCAATGCCATAGGACTGTTCTGAGGATGCAATGCGAGTGTGAAAATGATCTACGTCAGTGGTGGCGACCCTTCGACACTCCTGATGTTTTGGGCCACAACTGTCACTGGCCATACAGGCTTGGAATTATGGGAGTTGTGGTCCAAAACATCTGGCATGCCAAAGGTTGGCCACCACCACTGATCTACGTGTTCTGCCCTGGGATCCTTCTACAAAAGATTGTAGAAGGGTGGGGGGGAATGTTCAGTCATACTCTTAGTTGAGGACCACTATGATGGGATCCCACCATCCGTATCACAAGGGTTATCTTCCCATGCAAGCACTTTGGATTATTCATAGAACTGCATGGATGGTCATCAAGAGGAAAGCAAGCCAACATTTCCCCATTACTCTGACTCTTAAGTGGCACTGCTTCTCTTTGAGGTCCCAGTGCAACTCACTGGGATGGTAAGAAATGGCACAGAAGGGCCGTCTTATTTTGCCACGTTGCGTCAGCGAATAAGCCATTGCAGCAC
This sequence comes from Phrynocephalus versicolor, assembly GCA_023846285.1. Classification (NCBI taxonomy): domain Eukaryota; kingdom Metazoa; phylum Chordata; class Lepidosauria; order Squamata; family Agamidae; genus Phrynocephalus; species Phrynocephalus versicolor. Next base: position 5,893,937 of record JAHTLZ010000252.1, read on the forward strand.
ATTAAAAAAAAAAGATCAAACCGAAAGAGAAACAGGGAAAAAGTAGGGCACTGTAGCTGTCCGTCCTGGCAGATGTAAACCGAAGGTACTGGAGAGAAAGGCTTCCAAATTAAAAATGTCTGATGGTTCTCAAGTGAGGGACAGATCCCTGAAACATGATATTTTGCTGTTGATGACGACCCTTGTGCACCTTAGTGCAAAATGTATTCACTCCAATGGACCGGTGCGGGAGGACTGGATTTGTTTCTGCCCGGTTTTCAGTTCCTTACTGTGCAAATGCATGGATGTCTTCTCCAATGTCAGTGAGTTCATTGGGGGTTACTCGCGAGTAACTGGTAGCTGTATGAGTGCAGCCTTCGAGAGTGAAAAGTGTTCTGCTTATATACCAACCCATACCACTTCAAGTAGTTTCATTACAGTATGCAGGCTACACATAGTACACACACACACACACACATCCAGCAAGCTGGGTACTCGTTTTACCGACCTCGGAAGGATGGAAGGCTGAGTGAACCTTCAGCCTGCTACCTGGGATAGAACCCCAGGTCGTGAGCACCATTTTACCTGCAGGACAGGCATTTAACCCCTGCGCCACGAGGCTGAAGTTGGGTAATCTGGAAACAGTTGAACTGGTGAACCAGACTTTATACTGTTCCTCATGAGATACAGGTAAAATACTATCTTCCCCAGTACCTAGACCTTAAGTGGGTAACTGTATGATTCATACTTATTACATCTCTGTTTTTGACTTTGCACGCAACCAAGTGAGAATATCAGATTATTAGCTACACTCCAGAAAGCATGAATCATAGATAAGGGAGAAATTCACGGTAAACCATTTACTACTTGACTCATATAATCTGAATGATTATTGCAATTTGCGATTACTATTAATAATGTTAGTAGCAGTGTGTGTCAGCCAGCAGAGTCATCAATTCTCGTTGGCTGGGTGGGGCTTTTGGGGAGCTGATAGCCTAAAAAAGTATATTTTCCAAATTCGTCCCTAGGATCTGATTGGATAGTACGCATTGTGGGCAGGTGCCTAAGAGCAGCTAAGCCCTGCAGTCGTGTCCAAACTTCAGCCCTCCTGATGTTTTGGACCACAACTCCCAGAATTCTAAGATTAGATTGCCAGTGGCAAAGGACCGTGGGAGTTGCAATCTAAAACATCTGGAGGGCCAAAGTTTGGGCATTCCTGAAGGCGCTCTTGGCCTGGAGGTGTGCCTGAATAGGAGACAAGGAAGAAATCCGACTTGTGATGCTTTCAGGGCCACCTGAGTTAGAGGGAGATGATCTTTTTAAGCCGCAGATTTCAGAAAAGGGCAGCCAATGACTTCTTTAGAATTCCCTGTGGCTTGACTTTGGGAAGGATGTGCCATCAGCCATCCTGCCTCAGAATGCACCCGGCTTCTTGGGGCAAGAACAGCAGGAGAGTCATCATTTTAGGGCAAGATGATTATTAGATTCTCTACTAACTTTATAGTCCTGTGATTCTGGGAGATGAAGCATCCTCTGTATTTATTTTTTTTAAACTGCCTTCTCCCTGAATTAAAATGCACTTGCAAATGGTAAATGCACTTCGAATCCATTCAGGTGCACAATGCAGGCAGGCAAAATTAAGTGTCCAATATGGGAAAACACAGCATCGTCTCAGCTCACGGCCTTAGAGATCAGAGAAATGTGATCTAGTGTTGAAGACAACCAGCCCCCGAGAGGGGAAAAAAACAATTGAATTGAATTTTTGTGCTAACCTACATCTCACAGATTTCTGACTTGGTTAGAATGGAAAGAATGTTGGATTTTTCCCACCCCATCCCATCAAGGCTATGTAGAGACAAAGGAAGAGTCCCATCCAAACAAGTTGATGTTGGGAATTATGAAAGGAAAGAAATCTTATTTAATCTGTGTGTATCTTTACTGTCAGGTTTGGAGAAAAGACACTGATAGGATTTTCAGCCTGATGCGAACATAATCCATTTGGTTTTGACGGGGAAGGGCCTTGCCCTAGATGGGAGTGGGTGTAGGGAACAGATGAACCAGGAAGCACAATGATTTGGGCAACCCTGCCTTTGATTTTAGAAGCCACTGGCTCTGGGAAGAAGCAAGCAGGACCACTATCGACATTACCCTCTTAGGTTTGCAGAACAGGGAGGGGCCCTATGGATCTGGGAAATCTCCTGGTGGTCTGATGCCACAGACAGTAAGGGACAAGGCCAAATGTGGGAGGGTTCCCAGATTCACAGTCACGTGCACAGGAGATACAGAAGCCTCCTGGCGCAGTGGTTAAATGCCTGTACTGCAGGTAAAACTGTGCTTACGACCTGGGTTCAATCCCAGGTAAGCAGGCTCAAGGTTTACTCAGCCTTCCATCCTTCCGAGGTCGGTAAAATGAGTACCCAGCTTGCTGGGGGGGGGGGCAATGTGTAGCCTGCACATTGTAATTAAAATTGTAAACCACCCAGAGACTACTTGTAGTGGTATGGGGTGGTATATAAGCAGAACACTTTAAGCAGAACTTTAAGCCTTTCCCATAGGGCCCCTTTTAGCACATGAGTAGAGACAAACTAGCCACCTAGATGCCCTAAGCACATCCGATCTCGCCTGATCTCGGAAGCTAAGCAGGGTCGGCCCTTGTTAGTACTTGGATGGGCGGCCACCAGGGAATACCAGGTGCTGTAGGCGCCTAGAGTAGGAACTGGCAAACCACTCCAGTATTCTTGCCAAGAAAACTCCATGGACATGGGGTCATGAAGAGTCGGTCACAACTGTAATGACACAACACACAGAGAGAGAGAGACAAACTGGCCAACTGATATCATGGATAAGGTCTTGAGTCCTGAGACTCTCTGTCAAGTCGCACTGGTAACTCAACTTGGACTTGACTTCAGATTTATTTTACAATGACTCAGATTTTACTTGTAACTTGAAACCCACTGACTCTTCCCTTTTTTCCAGCAGAGGAACTTGTTTTTCAACAGGGGCTCAGACTTGGGGCTTGGGACTCTTAGACTTTTTATCAAAGACTTTGACTTTGACTTGGGACTTGATGCCAAAGGCTTAGTTTCATGTGCAAAAGACACGCCAACATCCCCACTTGTTGCATAACAGAAGAGAATTGGGGGGGGGGACCCTACCATTATGAATGGTACAGGAGGTGGTGATGGCATCTGGCCTGGATGCCTTCAAAAGGGGATTGGACAGATTCCTGGAGGAAAAGTCCATCCCAGGTTACAAACCATGATGGAGATGTGTCATCTCTGGGCTTAAAACCAGGGCACTTCAAGGACCAGATGCAGGGGAGGGGTATCAGGAGACAGATATCTAGTCTCGTGTGCCTTATGAATCTAGTCCAGTATGGTCCAATTTGTATGTGGGATCTGGATGATAACTGTGGCTCGCCACTGTTCTGAAATTTCCACAGTCCTTCACCAATGGCTATGGCAGCTTTGGACAAATGAGACCAACGTAACCCAACAGCCCACGGCTGACCTCCTGTGCTCGACTTCACCTTGTCCCAGGCACCCCCTAAGTTTGGGGACTTGGGATCACCTGCTAGCTGGTTCCTCAGAACAAATGATGCCAAGGGCAGAATCCAGAGCCTTCCACATACCAAATAAAGCTACACTCCTAAAAGGGAGGGGGGCTACTCAGCAACTTTGCCATCATCTTCTACAGATGTGGGTTGTAGGAGAAAAGATCCACATCCTTCTCTTCCTGCCCACATGTAGGCGGTCATTGACACTTTGTCAACACCAGCCAGTCTGCGTTTGTGGACTCGTAGGACTGAGGTATCCATCTGCCTCGCTCTTCCCACCCTGCCTCCCTCTGTAGCGTAAAATATCATTATTTCCTCTCTGTATTCTCTCTGATGTAGCTGTTACTCACAAGAAGGGCAATGGAACCTGTTTCAGGGCACTGTGGTGTAATGGTTAGAGCAGGCATGCCCAAAGTTCGGCCCTCCAGATGTTTTGGACCACACCTCCCACAGTCCTTTGCCATTGGCAATCTAAGCTTAGAATTCTGGGAGTTGTGGTCCAAAACATCAGGACTCGAGGGCTGATGTTTGGACATGCCTGGGTTAGAGGATTCCTCTGAGAACTGGGAAATCCATGAAACCTGGTTTGATAGCCTAGGGGCAGTCACCATCTTCCAGCGTACTTAACATAAGAACATAAGAAGAGCCATGCTGGATCAGGCCAAAGGCCCATCTAGTCCAGCTTCCTGGATCTCACAGTGGCCTCACCAGATGCATTTGGGAGCGCAGGAGACTAGATCTCTGTCTCCTGATACCACTCCCCTGAGTCTGGCCCTTGAAGGACCCTGGTTTTTAAGCCTGGAGATGACACATTTCCATCATGGTCTGTAACCTGGGATGGAGTTTTCCTCCAGGAATCTGTCCAATCCCCTTTTGAAGGCATCCAGGCCAGATGCCATCCCCACACCCTGTGGCAGGGAGTTCCACAGACTAACAACATGCTGGGTAAAAAAAATATTTTCTTTTGTCTGTTCTCACTCTCCCAGCCCTCAATTTGAGTGTATGTCCCCTAGTTCTCGTATTTTGTGAGAGGGAGAAGTTTGCCCATCTGTCCACTTTATTCATGCCCTGCATTATTTTGTATGTCTTAATCATATTACCATCATATTGGAATAAACTTCTGAGATAAGCCTTGCAGAGTCTCTGCCTGCCTTTAAGAGTGCTGTTAAAACCTTGCTCTTTAAAGAAGCATTTGGCGACCACTAATTTAATTTAATTTAGTTTAATTTAATCTGCCCCCCCCTTTTCCCCTGGACCTATAGAACAATATTCCTTGCTGGTGTTGTTTTTATTTTGTTGTTGTTGTTATTGAATTTTATTGTATTGTAAACTGCCGGAAGACAGGCGGTATATAAGTGTATAAATAAAGAAATACAGTAGGACCCCTGTAGCCACTGATTCATTATCCACTGATTCAGTTATCCACAGATGACAGAGGGGGAAAAAATTCAATCCAGCAGCCACAAAGCAAGCTATTGTTACAAACAGCATCTGCAAAGCAAGCTACTGTCACAAACAGCGGCCATAAAGCAAGCTGCTGCCTCAAAACAGCAGTCATAAAGCACGCTACTGTCAGGAAACCGCAGTCTGGAGGTAGGTGGGCAGGCGTTCTTTCTTATCCATGGTTTTCATTATCCACAGGAAGGCCTGGAACCAATCCCCAGCGGATACTGGGGTCCTACTGTATAAATTGATAAGTGTTGTCAAATAATTTCTAAGGACCTTGTACCTTTCCATGGAGCCCATTCATTGAAATGCGAGGAGTCAAGGTAATCATCATCATCACCATCACCATCGTAGGACCGCAGAACTGAAAAGCACCCTAATGGAACTTCAAAGCCAGTTCCTAAGGCAGGGGTCCTCAAAGTTTTTAAACAGCAGGCCGGTCCACCACTACCCAGACACCACTGGGGGCCGGACCACAGTCCCCCCCCAAAAAAAAAAAGTCTGACATGGAAAAGAAGGGGGAGGGAGGAGCAGGGGCAGGACCTCGGGGCCATGGAGGGGAGTGGGAGACCTTGCCGTGGCCTTCCTACTTTGAGCTGCCCCACTAGCCAGCATGCCAATCATCTGGGCCGTGGGCGGAAGGAGTGGGGAAGTGACCTAGCCCACCGCTTTGAACTGTCTCAGCAATAGAAGCAGCTGCGGAGGCTGGCTTGTTCGCAAAGCAGTTGGTAGGTGGGGGGGGGGTCTGCAATTGGTCCCGGAGGCCGGAAGCAAGACCCTAGGGGCCATATCGCCCCCCCCGGGCCTTAGGTTGAGGACCCCTGTCCTAAGGGAACTGCAATGGGAACTTGAATTCCCAACCTCTCAGGCACTGAGCTAGATCAATAAAAGAGCCTCGGGAGAGGAGGGCAGTGAGGGTTTGGCCAGCATCCCTTTGAGACCTTCTGCTGAAACCAAAGGCAGGGCCACCTACCTTGGGCAGCCTGTATTTGTCTCGGAAGTGTGTCCGCAGCGTTGCACGCTCCGCCTTGCGCTGGGCAAACTGGGCGTCCCGCTCCATTCTGCGGATGACATGGAGAGACAGTATCGTTTGTCAGCCAACGGGAAAGCTCCGCAAAAGTGGGGTTTCAACATTTCAGGCAAAGAAAGGACCCGGGAGTCTGGTTACCGAAGCAGAGGAAATCAGAAGGTTATCCAAGGGAGGTGTTCGTTTCCTCCTCCAACGTTGTTTATCCATCCTGAGAGAACACTAATCACTCAGGGTGCCTCCACAAGATTCCGCTCTGTATCATCATGCTTAATTCATTAGGAATAATCGCTGGACTCTGTCCTCTATAGGCATACTCCATTGTTGCTAATTAGTACTGTACTTCCATGTTGATAGGTGTGATTCTCTCTCTCTCTCTCTCTCTCTCTCTCTCTCTCTCTCTGTGTGTGTGTGTGTGTGTGTGTGTGTGTGTGTGTGTGAGAGAGAGAGAGAGAGAGAGAGAGACAGACAGACAGACAGACAGACAGACAGACAGACACGGGAGGGGCAGCGAGTGAATGAGAACAAAAGCTTGTATGTAAAACAGATCTATGCATCTCTTTATATACCTATTGGGCAGTATATAACTCTAACGAACGAATGAACAAACAAACAAACGAATGAATGACATATTCATCATTCCTGACGTTTTAGCTCTTTTTTAGTGGTACTCTCATACAGATCATCCTCTTTACACTGTTGTTGTTCCGTGCTATCCAGTCAAAACTGACGTACAGTGACCCCAACAGACCTTCAAGGTTGGTATGGTATTTGAGGAGTAGTTTACCTAGTTCACTTCCCTCAGTGAGCCCCTGCATGCCCGGCCAAGGAATTAAGCCCTGATTTCCAGAGTCCTCGTCCTCTATCACTTTGTCCACTCCATCATGCTGTGGGTACATCTTTCCATCCCATAATCCCTAATAGTGGTCACTCCAGGACTAACGTATATATAGGAGTGGCGACATTGCGCACGCATGTGTGCTGAAAGTATGGGTGTGTGTGTGTGGAATCTTGACAGATAGGTTATAAGATAATGGATAAGAGCTGCAAATCAGCCAATCCACTGGTTGAATCGCAGCTCGGTCTTCTTTAGAACAAGAAAAAGCCGGAATAAATAGTAAGTGAGTTGTGAGTAAGCTCAGTCCACTCATTTCATGGCGGTCTGTCCTAAACACAGGCAGAAAAAACGGACGTGCTTTGGTTCCATTATTTTCTACGGGTCTGCACCAAGTACAAGTGAATCTGCGCTTAAGCCAGGGTGTAACCTTTCTGTTTTTATCCCGTTTGTTCTTTAACAGTAGAGATGGGCACGAATAAAAAAAATGGCATTTCGTTTGTCATTTGTCGTTTGGAGGGTCCGTTTCGGTTCGTTTCTGTTTTTCGTGAATTTTTGCAAAAAAAATTGTTTTCGTTTTCTTTCATTTCGTTACCATTTCATTACCATTTATTTCATTTTTTGTGATTTTTTTAAGGATTTTAAACAATTCACTCATATTGCAGTAACGGAAATGAAACGCACGACAAAATTTCCGGTGTTTCTGTTCGTTTCGTTTCACTTTAGAGACAAAATTCGTTTGTTGAAAAAACGAAAACGGAAACGAAAAATTGTTCGTTTCGTGCCCATCTCTATTTAACAGTGATTTGTTGGGGGGCTTTCAGAAAACAATGCGAAACAACATCAAAATGTTCTAAATTAGCCCGCTGACTAAATAAATATGGGAGTAATCCCTATTAAGTATCCCTGGAAAAAGTCCTGGAGCTCATCCTTTCACTTGATGATGGAGGCGAGGATGGTTTTCCAAGAGTTTTTCAACCACATTCCTTCCCATTGTGGGAGAAACCACAGTTAGCGACGTCATGGTTTTGGAAGAGAAGACAGGTTTGTAACCTACCGGGCATGACAAAACTCATGCTCATTGGTGTGTCTAGAGAACAACACAAAAGTTAGAAAGCCATCCATGTTCTCCACCTCAGCCTGCTTTCTGGGAGGTTTCTTGGGTAGACTTTTATTTTAGGGCAATAGACTGAGTCAAAAGACGTTGATGGGAGGGCTAAATCACTTTCAATCCATGTACTACTGCCAAATTCAGCTGCAGTTTGTGAGTTCACTTTGCAGGCTTTCATTTCTTGGAAATATTATTGCTAGAGTGGTATGTGCACAACCCAAACCAAACAATTCAGACCATCAGTTGATCTGTCAGTCCACCAGTCCATGCATTATGAAAAATTCCTGACACACTGGCCCAGAACTCTAATATGATTGCCTGCAGAATCAGCAAACCCTAAGATCAACAAGGAAACCTGTGTGGCACTCTGTCAATAAAATCACTGTTGGATAAAGGATTTGACTCATGGCAACTAGACCTCTTTCTTGTGGGATCAAAGCATTTTGCTACTCATCCAAGTAGCTTCTTCAGACTGAAGAAGCTGCTTGAAGGAGTAGTGAAACTTTTCAATCCCTCAAGAAAAGAAGTCTAGTTGTCATGACCCAGGTAACCTCACCTGGATGACTGAGAATCTCCACAGACATTATAGCCTAAG